>WBMV01009137.1:684292-704517 GCA_013396655.1 Campylorhamphus procurvoides | reverse complement strand
TCTCCTTTGAACTGAGACAGTGCTGAACATTGGTAGGGACTGGATTCCTCTGGCCTTGCTCTGGTCTGGCCTCAGGAAGTGACTGCCAATAGTAGTTGGAATTTGTTACCTGCACTCCTGAAGAACAGCTTCTGGTTTAGATTCCTCTAGTAGAAATCCTCTTTGTAAAACATGAAGTTCTATGATGTGAATCAAAGTGCAGCAAGAGGGGATGATCCTGATCTGGATTAAAATACTAACATAGGTATGGCTTTATGAGTTCAGAACCATAGTCATTCAAGCTCTCAAGTGGCGTTTTTTACTTACTGGAGCATTTTTGAGTAGCAAATGAAGAAACTAAGAAATTAGCACTGGAACCAGGAAACTAAATGAAACAAGTGAAATGTGTCCACAAGCCTGGAAAAGCACATAGGCATAGATCAATGGGGGAAAAAAAATGGAAAGCAACAATGTTGAAAGACAAGCGCACTTCAAACTGAATCTCATTCTGCTAGCTGCAGTCCTTATTTGTAATGTCATGATTTCTTTTGTGACAGTTGGGGCAAGGGATACTAGGCTATAAAAAATTCTAGCTAACATCTTGAATTACAAAGGGCAGGGGGAAAAAAGCAAGATCTGATTCTGTGGTGAAGCCATCCGCTCAGAAAATGCTTTTCAATGCAAAAGTGATAACTGCATGCTATTAACTGTAACTGTAAACCTGAGCTAATACAATGTTGTGTTTATTCCCACTGAGTTGGTTCCTGTGAGTCTGATCTTCTGCATCTCCTTAATCCCTGTGCATGCTACTTTATGCATTTTCCTTTCTGACACTCTAGCTTTACTACCTGCTGTCTGTGTGCCACATGCAATTTTGGTAAGCATGCAGGATTATCTTTTTAGCAGTAGCTAGCACTGCCTGGCATTTGCATGCTACCTGCATTCAATTCAATTACTGACTGTGCAAGAGGCAGTAATTGCAGTTTCAGGAAGCTAAGGTTAATGAGTAAATTAAGTTCTATGTTTTCCTGGGTCATAAGATACTGATGGATAAAATGTATTTGTATAGGGGATATTTTAATCATGGCAGTTGTGGTGGGCTGTGCCAGCAGCTCATAAAGGAAGTTTAGGTGTCTGCTGAAATTGAAAATATCATCGATAATGAAACCCAAGGGAGAATGGAAGAGAGCCATTCTGACCAGTTCAACTCCTCTTTTCCCACCAAATGAACACGGCATGCATTTTGGTCAGTGAGAAAAAGAGAGTTTTAGTTTTTCTGCAATAAGACCGACTTTTGCTATGCATTGCACAGCTCCAAGCAAGTCTCATAAGGAAATATCAGTGTTTGAGAGACAAAAATAAATCAACCAAAAAAAAGAGGGATTTGTCTCATGTAGGGGTCTAAATGAAAATTAGATATTTGCCTCCAGGTGCCTGCCCATCTCTGGATAGGTCAGAAAGAAGTTCCTGAGGTACATTAGTTACCAGCTTGATCAACAGGCATCAGGCTTGATTAATTGAATCAGTCATCCAGTCCTAATCAGCTAGCATCCAGAAACTGAATTCCCATCAAATCAATATGGAGCGTTTTTGTTTGCTTCAGTGTTTTGAAAAACTTTAGGAAGTCAGTGATTTCAGAGAAAGCCAAATTTCTCCCACCTCTGCCATAAGGAGTTGTGCTGCAATAATGGCTTTCTGGAAGTGGTATGGGTTTAAGGCCCACATCTTCCTATTACAGCAAAACATGAGAGTAATTAAAACTAATAAGAGGGAGAATGCAAATGTAAGTAGGTATATGGGACAGTCAAACCTCAATTGTCACACGCCAAGCAGTAATTCAGCTGAGAGTCAGATCCAGCCTGTGTCACTTGTGGCATTCAGTGCCTTATGCTTTCCATCTTTCTTTACATCTCCTCAGTCACTGTGAGGGGCTTGAGTGAAGATGAACCGCAGGGAGCTGGACTTGTTTCCTTCCTCCTCTGGCACCCTGCAACTGTAGCACATGTGGTCAGGCTCATCTTTGATCTCCCTTAAAAGCTCTTCGTAGGAAAGTGTGTCTCAGCCATGACTAGCACCTTGACCTCTCTCCCAAGTGCATGACCCATTGTGTCCCCTTCTTGCACATTTAACCCTGTACGAGGCTGCATGAGGGAGGTCTTGGAAGCTCAGTAACCACTTACCTGGGCTTTAACTGGTCAGTGCACTTGGCCACTGTTACTTTAGGGAAGAGAATTGCAGGAGTGTTTGAGGAGAAAAGAGAGAAAGGGTACTGGATGGGAGTAGGTCACAAGTAGACTGAATTTAGATGAGAGATTGAAAGTGGGAGAGCAAAAGAAGAAGACATGAGGCTAATCAAACAAATATTAATGGGGTACTGGGAGAGAAAATTGTCCTCCTTAGTATTAAACCTATATTGTCAGCCTGTCAGAATTACTGGGGGGATGCCTACCTTGTCAGCACTAGCTGAGCCAAGCTCCCAGTGTGCCCAGATGAACCATCAAACAGCTGGTCAGAAGAGGGGTAGCTGAGCGCTTATACAAGCTGCACCAGTGCTCCTCTGGCAGCCCCAGCGAGCAAGCAGGGCTCAGGTCCTCGGGTGAGGATCCAAGGAGCTGTTGCATGAAAGTCTCATGCACATTTCGTATCTACAGGAAGGGGCAGCCTCCAGAGCACTATTACAATGGGAGCAGAAGAACTAGAGGGAGTGGAAAAGAAAGAAGGAAGGAAAAGAGCAGGCAGGCTAAAATGGAAGGGAGAAGCTGAAACAAATGTTGATAATATTAAAAAGCAGAGTCTAAATCTTGGCAGCAAAATCATTAGCATATGAGTGAAAGCATCTTTCAACTAGAGACTGCCTGTATGTACTTTGGTTGTTTCTAAAGTATTTATGTAGGGCTACTTTTGTGGTGGCACAGAAAAATAGCCCTCAGCTTTTATGGAAACTCTGTCAATTACATGAGTAAAACCTCTTTTCCTAAGCATTGCAATATTTGACATGAAATTCCACATGATGAACAAGACAGTAAAACCAAAAGGGAGATGCATTAATGTAGGTAAGGATTTTCTGCACTGGTGTCCCCATTTCAGCTGGGATAAAGTTAATTTTCTTTCTAGTAGCTGGTACATGCTGTGTTTCAAATTTAGTATGAAAGTAACATTGATAACACACTGATATTTTCAGTTGCTGCTGAGCAACTTGCAGTAAGTCAAGGACTTTTCAGCTTCTCATGGCCTGCCAGTGAGAAGGCTGGAGAAGCACAGAAAGCTGGGAGGGGACAAATCCAGGACAGCTGACCCCAGCTGGCCCCAGCCGACCCAAGGGATGTCCCATGCCATATGGCATCATGCTCAGTATATAGTCTGGGAAGGGAAGCTGGCAGGGGGCCGCTGCTCAGGAGCTGACTGGGTACCTGTTGGTTGGTGGTGAGCTATTGCATTGTGCAACACTTCATTTGTATATTCTAATTCTTTTATCATTATTATTATTATTTACTTCCTTTTCTGTCCCATTAAACTGTCTTCATCATAACCCACAAGTCTGAGTCTTCCTATTCTCTCCCCTATCCCACTGGTAGGGGGACAGTGACTGAGCAGCTGTGTGGTGCTTAGTTGCCAGCTGGGGTTAAACCACAACAATTGGATGAACCTACTTAATGCCCATCACATTACACCTTCTTGTTCCTCCCCTGTGGACACACAAGCACCTAAGCATATGTCAAGTAGTTTGAAAATGTTGCTGGCATTCAGAAGGATGGTATCCTTGACCAGTCACCTCTGGTAGAGCTGTAATTAAGGAATTCCTCAAACTCTGAACTGGAATCATGAAAGCATTCTCTCCCATTTATTTTTGGTTTTTTGACAATGCAACATAACAAAGGTATATCTTGGTATTTCTTTGCCTTCATACATGTTTGTTTGGTTTGGTTTGATTTTAATTTCCACATAATGTTGCCTTTATTTCATAATCCTTCTGGTCATATGAGGGTGATCTCTCATAATGGCTAGTAGCTATTTTCTAATAACCCTAATATTTCCATAACCAAGATGGATGTTTCTAAGGGAATGATTACATGTGTTCTTGCAGCTGTGTTCAAGACATAGTACAGCCAAAGGCAGTCAGGAGTTTGTGTTACACACCCAAAATTCAGTTCCAAACAGTGTTGGGGATGCATTTTAAGAGCTCATTTTAGTTCCTAGGCCTCTTCATGCACATAAAAGTTCTTGATGTTGCAGGATTAGTCAATGGGAAAACCCAGCTGGAAGTTATTTTTTTTCTCCCACTGAAACTGTGGGTGGAGGTCTGGGTTTCATCCTTACTCTTTAACTATTCTGTTTCTAGCCAAAGCAGAATTGGTTGGTATTCTGAGCCTGAGCCTGTTTAAATAACCATATAATAAATATTCTGGTTTACTCATTATAAATACAAGTTTCAGATCTGAGATTCAGATGTCTCCATAGTGCTTTCCTAGGCTCTGTGTGATTATGTTAGCTTGAGGCTGTAGTCCTGAAAAGAGCGTAATTTAATCCTCACATTTCAAAAGGTTACTCTCTTCTCATTAACAATAAAGGGTCACATCACATTGCTAAAAAAAAAAATAGTTGCATACATCTGAATTTCCTACCCATGTCAGCAGTGGAAAAATGTCAGGAGTGGGAAGGAGTCATCACATCATATACTGATCTAAATCTGGGTGCTTAAATTAGGTTCCTCCACCAAATGGAATCAGAGCTACTCATCTCTTTTACTGTTAGGAAAGACAAGAGAGATTAGGTTCCTAATTTATTTATCAAAATATTTGATTCTATTTGATTATGCATCAAATACCTTAAAAACACACTGTGAATATCTCACCTTCCCAGCCTCTCAACTTCTTAAGCTGTTAACTTACTGACCCTGATGAACTTTCAGAAGTACACTGGAACAACTAGCCTTGAGCTCTATACAAATGGGAAACAACAAAGAAACTTGAAGAAAGCCAAGATAGAGAAATTTTCAGAAAAAAAATCCAGATCTGAAGAGGAGGATCTGCAGATGTGCATCGCAGCCACAACAGTAGCTGCTGCTCTCAGACCGCATGAACTGTGAGAGCTTAGTGAGCAAAAGTGGCCATTCACTTCATACATATTTGGGCAGAAGGACTACAGACGGTCATGTTCTGAAGACCCAACTACAGACAATTGATCATGATGGGGGTAACGAGATATTTCTAGGAGGCAAAAGCCAGCAGAGCCAGGTTGGCGGGAGCTGTCAAGGGTCACCAAGACCACAGTGCTCATAAGCAGATGCCCAGCATACCCTATGGGGCTGTAAGGGCTCCACTGCTGCAACAGCCTCCCTGCCATTCAGCAGCCTAAATGTTGCAGGAACCTTTAATATAAATCTAGCTAGATGAAAGCTGCTACACATATAACTAGCAATGCTGTAATGGCAACTTTGATTACAGTGTAGGTATCTTCAAAAATAGATGATCTTGGGAACCAAGGTCAGGATGTGATTATAAGAATTACAGGCTTTCCCAAAAGCACTGAGGAAAACAAGTACATAAACTGGAAAACCTATTGATCCTTCCATTTTAATCCTGATGACCAGCTACATCAAACTGATCTGCTGGGAGCCATCACAGATAAATCCACAATAAATGAAACACTGTGTGGATTTGCAGCAGACATCAGAAACCTTCCCAGATGAGAGGAGAGGTAAGGAACGTAGAACTGCCCTTGTCGCTTCTCCTTTGGCAAATGACTAGCTCTCAAAAACCTTAATTAAGTTTCCATCCTTAAAATGTGATTTCTATTTGTTCCCTAAGGTTAAAAAGTAGTGAAAAGATTTCAGCAATTGATGACACTCTCAGTTGTACTCAATTAGCGTGTAGAGGAATTAGAAGTCGGTTGGTGTCATGTAGTAATGGTCTCTCCTTTTCTGCTTGCCCTTGCACCAGGTTGCTGTTCCCCACCACCACATTCCTGGGCAGCAGCCACATTCCGAAGAGGCAAATCACCTGCCAGCGGTGCTCGGTGGTCAGAGTAAGTTTTCTATCACTTTTGGATTCAGGTAGCCTTTGAAGCCCTTCATAGAGATTTACCCACAGGTCTGTGCCTCCACATACATAGTCTTGTGGAAGAGGGAACAATTTTGCCTTTATGAGTGCTTTTGACAACAGTTTAGCTTTACTGACTGCAATGGAAATTCTCTAGATTTGCACTGTGTGAACTAAACCAGGCTCTGGGGATCCATGTGCGTGGATAATATACCCACTAAAAATTGTCTTTCTCCATTCACAGACAATATCTCTTTAACATTGCCTTGCATTTGCCTTAATACAATTTATTGTACAAATGGCAAAAAAGGCTATTAGTCATTTCCACTGAAATCTGTGAGCAATGAACAGATCTGCGTTACTTCTGTACAGTAACTGGCATGTTTATGATTGAATAGTCCCTAATTCAAAAGCGTCTCACCTGCTCTCAATATGACAGCAATAAAAACATAGCTATGTGCTTTGTTTCTGGCATAGTTTCAGCTCTTCCACATTACTTAAATTGTGAGCATATATTCCAGTTAACTTAGGCTTCAGACTTTAAAAGCTCAATGTGAGTAATGAAGGGAAAGCAATCTGATTAGCTGGTGGAGCTGACTAAAAGGCACCTTCATTACAAACGAGCTTAAAAAAGGAAAAAAATTATATAAAAGGGATTAAAGGTATAATAATAATGACAGTATCAAACAGCATAACAAAGAAAAATGTCTGCATTCAACTGAAATTAATATTTAATAGATGATACAGGCATGTCCATGGCTTTATATTCTTCTGTTTTAATGATCTTAACCACAGCTTGAGGTCCTTTGTCTTGTCCCCTTCTACTGACATCAGCTGGAAAAGACAGAGATTAAAACAAGGGTAATTTCCCCATGGTCGTTGCTTGGCACTATTTCTGCTTTGCTCAGCCATGAACTGAAGTTTAAAGGATGAAGTACTGTCACTCAGACTGATTGTTCCCTCCAACCCATCTTGCCAGGGTTAACCACTCACCCAGTCACCAAGGAAACGTGTGGCTCCTTTGCCCATCTTACAGCCACCCCACAGCCTCATATTGAGAACGTCACCATAATCACATTAGGAGGTTGAATTTGCCATTGAAGCTTGAATTCCCATAACAGGAGGGGAGTGGACTAATGCAATTAAGCAAATTAGTGTTTTGAGCCACTGTATGATATCAATACTATGAGCAAAGAATAGGTAGTTTACTTCCTCTCTTAACAGAACAATACCCTAGTCCTCTTCCCATATTATGTACAGGGAAATACTGTAGTCCCCTCTCAGCTGTAAAGGTCTTTACAAATGGGAGAAAAATTGTTCACTTGACCAAAAATGTGGAGTTTTTCCCTTTATTTTTCCCATTGCTCCCATCCCGGTGGTTCTCATTATTTTTATCAGTGTAACGTTTATGCTTCTAAAGGTAAAGTAGATAAACCCAGAACAATTTTTTTTTATTTCTCTTATTATATGTGACAGTAGTTACCAGATCAGAACAAAACTCCTGTTGATTTCAAATCTATTTTGATGTGAAGTGCTTCTTAAGTGCTATGAATAACTATTTTAAAATACACCAGATTTTCAGGAGATAATTCTGACATATTCGGTTATTCTCTAGAAATGCAGATTTTTAGATGCCTAAGGCAGTGCTTTTCTGCCTTTTGTTTTGGGGTTTTGAGGCTAATCCAGTTCCCTCCTCCCTCCCTCACCCTGCCAAGTAAACAAAGCCACAGGAGCGGACTGTGGCGTGAATCAGGAACTATAAATCTTTGCATAATATCCTGGCATGTGAATTTCCAAAGACAGCATATTTCTCTGGGAGCACAGGGGACAGAGAGATGGAAAAAGGGAAGTAAAGGAGCAGTGGTACCCTCCTAAGGATAATGATGCTGTCTCCATCACAGCATTTTTTCCCGAGGAGGTAGAAGATGGAATGACAGGGATAGTATCTAGGAGCCTCTTATGCATTTTGATTACCAAGGAGGTTGTGCCGCTGGCTGCTTGCTGTCTTCATCTTTGAATGGAAAAGGCAGCAATAACAAGTGTATTTTAGCAGATGTTATTGTGCTACCACTCATCTCCTCACATACAAATCCCAGTCTGCCACCAGGCACTGCAGTCAGGAGTGAGAACATGGGTTATTACTAAATAAGGACATTGGTTATACACTCAACTTTATATAATAAATGGTTCCTACCATAAGCTGCTTACAAAATAGATATATATTATGTAGGCAGTATGCATAGTCCCAAAGGATAGCATAATCTTAACATTTTTTCCTGAAAATGCAAGTGACTTCAAGACTGAGTCAGTTCTGAGAATATGTCACAAACTTGAAAACAAAATATAATAATATAGATAATGCTGCAGTTATTTGAAAAGCACCATGAAGCTCAGTATTTCAGTGGTCACAAAGTCCCAAAATGTCAGAGCTGAGCTGGTACTGAAAAGAAACCAAAATGTGCTGAAACAGAAAATGCAGGACCGAGGCTTACAAACAAAATGAGCTTTGCACTGTGGTGGCAATAGCCATACAGTTTGGATTAAAGTATTTTGTTATTTGTGGTATCAGATCAGATAAGGACAAATTAAAAAAAAAAAGAATTAATATTTTAAAATAACTTTTTCCCTCCTGATACCATCACAAGATAGAACCAGGGGTTGAATTATTTTCCTATGTAAGTTCTTACATAACATCACTGTAAAGTAGTCCTGTTCTGCCTATTTAGTTTTTTTTTCTTTTATTATGTTTGGATTTAAATGTAGCCCTAATCCTGCATATCCTGCTTTGAAAAGCTTAGATCTGTAATGTATTGTATGGTATTCTTTAAAACATTTTGCTCTGTAGTGTGTGGTAGCCTTCAGTTAGCAATATAGATTTCAATTCTTAACCTTACATTTGGTAGTTTCGCTTGGATTATACTCTTCATTTAATACAATGATAAATTTCAAATATGCATACTAATTGAGACAAATGATACCCAGCAAAAAGATTAGCATTATTTAATATCACTTATCAGATAAAGCATGTGGTAGCAACACAGATTTATGGCAAATTCACCAAGATACCAAAGAATAAAAAGTAAAGCTTATTATCTAGGAATACTGAGTTTACAGCTTGTATTTTCCTATAAATTTCTCCCAACAGTTTATATTTTCCTATATTCAGAAGAACATTACCAAGCTCGCCTCTGAAGTTGAAGGACTGTTCTGATGTTACAAATATTACATGAAATGATAGCATTCCTAGTCTTTTACTAATTTTGCATCAAACTATTCAGTACATATTCTTGAAAATTCTTCAAGTGCAAACACTGTAACTATGCCATTTAGGAAAAAAAAAAGAGATTGAAGCCATATTTTGTATCCATCATGAAAGGCAACGTTATTTGAAGGGCTGTGAATGTGAATGAGTTTTACTTGCTCTTGAGGAGGTAAGGTAGGAAAATACTGCCAAGTACCCACAACTAGGTTTTCCTGGTCACCTTGTTTCATCCCAGAGTGGGGAGTTTACTGAGCAGCTGTTATGTTTTTCCTCCTCCTTCCCTGTTCTCCTTTTGATGGTATGCTTCCTGGCACTGTGATTGTCCGTCCCACAAAGCTTTCGATAGTTACTTTACACAGTTCAGCTCTACTACAGATCAGGCATAAAATATATACCAAAATGCAGCTTTGCAGCTGCATCTCTGCCTTGACCTACTGCCAGACTTTAACATAATGATTTCAAACTCTGTAGGCCTACGGCATCTTTCCTACCCTGGTTATATTTTATGCTTGAAAGGAAGCAGGAAGCACGGGTAACCCCACGAACATGGGACAATAAAACCTTAAAAATTACGCTGCAGGCAAGAAGGATTTGAAGAGAGGAGTAATGTGGCCCAAAGAACAAAGGGGATTTTAATACTCAGAATGAGCAGGAGTTAGAAGGGAAGAGAAAGCAAGAAATGGAGATACACAAAGGCAGGAACATGCTTTAGGGAAAGCATAGTAAAGGAGGAGAATCGAAATGCTGAAAGGGAACCTGCCTTTTTATTCTCTTTTTGTGTTTCGTGCAGTCACATGAGCACAATAGGTGTTCATCTAGACCACAGGATTCATTCATAACTTTTTGATCTTTTATGGAGTCTGTTAAAATAGAACATGGCTTTGCCTCCTGAGGTAGTGAACTCTTGTCTTGAATGGAAAAAGGATGGTGTAGAGAGTCCAAAATGAAAGCAACTAAAGACAGCTTACAAACTGTGGTAACCTTAAAATAATTAGCAACAAGTACCAATTTAATAGATATTAAAAATCTTCCTTTGTCTCCAGCAGAGAACAGGAGTGTTATAAAAACAGATAAACATCTCTAGAATATGGTAATGCAGACTTTTCGTACAAAAGTCCAAAAGAAATGAGGAGGCAACCTGTTGTGTGGCATGCAGAGACACTGCCACATCTGAATCCATTGCTGTTGATGGACAGCAAAAATTATGAGTCAGGTGTCTATTCTTCATTCAAGTGATGTCTGTCATACCATAATGCTTTATATTATTGTTCAGTGTTTATTGCTAAAAGGAAGTATCCCAATTTTAATATCAGTGCTTTGCCTGAATAAATCCCACATGCCTGTTTTTTGGGGAAAGTAACATTGATTCATGTAGAGAAGGCGACTAACAACAAAGTAGAATACGGTGGGGGAAAGATAAAAATAATGGATCCTTAGTGTTCATTCCTTTGCAGGAAAAGCTCTAGTTATGATGCAAATTATACAAAATTAATGTATCCATGAATTAAAAATGAGAGGTGGCACAAATATAAACTCACTGTGGTTGAAATGGAACTGTACTGCTGTGTTTCTCACAGACTGCCACAGTGTGCTGGCACTCCTCACAACAATGCTGCTCACCCTTAGAGGGATGAATGGCTTCTGCTCCCCTAAACACAGAAGGAAGAGGGTCATCCTCGTACAAGAAAGGTCTGTGATATGTGGGGTGGATTTGTTAGAGGGAGGCACTGCCAGCAGGTGTTGTACACAGCCATGGCATCTCATGGAGCCTCCACCAGCCCCTTCCTCCTTCCTGCCCTCCATAGCCTAGCTATCTTCATCCACTTGGAAAGAGCATGTGTCTTCATCATTTTGCAAGAGCCATATATGCTGAATAAATTTTTGAAAGAAAGATTTGCTCTTCTCTTCTCCCCAGTCTTTCATGGGTCTAAATTTAATTTGCCACAAGATTGTCTATTACCTAATTTCGTTAAGGTTTCCCAGAGTCTGTCACTGTCTTGAACCACCAGAATAATAGTTGCTATGAGCAAATTTGGTGAATGAGGATGTTCACTTTCTCTTCTAAATTGCAAATAAACTAGTTGAAATTGCCAACTGTAGTGTGATATTGCTTGACAAATTCAAAATTAACAGCTTTCCATTTTTGCCAGTTATCCCTACATTCTTGCCACCTTGCAGTAAATTTTTGGCTACTTACAAGATTAATTGTCAAGAACCTTCAGTCAGATTTTATCAAAACTCTTCAGAAAATTTGAAATAAATGTTTTTTTATGCATTTCATAATCTCTTGCTATTTAGAAGACTGTGAGTTTTTCTTCTATGGAAGTCTCAATGGCTTCATTTTATTATTTCTTATTAATGTCTGCACTACATCCAATGCTGAATCATCTTCTGTACTCACACAGAGTGGTAGCTGGCTTGTGATTTCTCTTCTGTGCTGACATCGCCTCTTGAAAGAAGAGGTCTTCTTCCTCTTTTTTTCCTCTGGGCTTAATCTAGTCTTTCCTCAGCAATCAAAAGCCGTGCCACTGTAGTCAGGGGATTTAACTTTCTGCAGGGAAACAAGCAGCAGAGCCAGCACATGTAGGGCTCCAGCTCACACTCCAGACTGCATTCCCAGGTCATTCATATGGCCCAGCTAGGCAGGGATGAGCAAACCAGTCAGTCCCTTTGGGGATGGAGGATACAAACCCTTGGGACAGAGAGCCAAGCCCGTGGCAGTGCAGATGGGAGAAAGGGTGAAAAACTAAACCCCAGCCCGGTCTCCTCCCAGCTCGGGGCTGAGTAGCTGTGGTCAGGGCGAGCATCTCTGCCTGCAGATGTGAGCAACACTGCCTGCATCCCGCTGTGAAGGGGGCTGGTTCACACTCCTGCCGCAACTACAGCACTCTGGGAACACCCACTGCTGTGGCATCCCTCCAACAAGTGCCTGTTCTTACTGAGGGTTAGGATAAATTAATTTAGGAAGCTGCAGGTTCAGTGTAAGAAAGACAGCAGTGAGAATTTGTAATCACTCCCAGACCAAGATACATATCCAATAAATTGATGGTTTGGTTTATCTTGTCTCTAACGTAAAAAGATTATCATGAATATTGTACTAATTATTGCACTGGTAAGGCATTCACATACATTTAGCATCACAAAACTGTTCAGTGCTAGCACCATGCTGTCACCTCACAATTTTAAATAAAAATTATTAGAACTTTAATTCCACTGGGAGGCAAGAATTTGAAAAAAAAGATATTTCTTCCTTCAAAAGCTGGAGAACAGACTCCAAGCTTTCTTACAAGATGATTACTAGAAAACTTTTCTTCCTCCTTGCTTTTCCTGCTCTGGAAAAACTCATCAACACAATGTTGAGCTTGAATCTGCAGCCTGAAATGCAGCAAATCAATTAGCTATCAGATTGCATTTTATTCTTTCTAAAACATCAGTATTTCTGGTACTAAATGTTATAAAGACCTGTTTCTGCCTCCAAAAAAGAAAAACCCCAAAGTGTCGTAAAGATAAAATAAGTGTCAAATTTTTGAGCCTTTATTGAAATTCTAATAATTCGGTGCTTAGGACACTTCTTGGATATGCTACAGGTTTCTACTGATCTGAAAATATTTTGCACTGAATAGTAATTCCCTGTTTTAATGAAAATCTTTATTGTTGAACTACTTGTTACAGATGCAGGCAAACCATACTATTCATTCTGCTTCTGATGAGAAACAAACTGTAATATACTATAAGTTAAGAAAGCAAACAAAGCTGCATCTTCGACTTCTGAATAGGAAATGCTAGCATATTCATTTAAATTCAAAAATTAAAGCCAATGATTGAAAGAGCATAGAACCCTGAACATACCATTAATACTGGTTTTGGTGACTCGCACTGTCCTGATACTGTAGGTATTGTATTCCTCCACCATCTCCGCAATCAATGGTTTGTCTTCCAAACATCCCTCCGATGTATGAAAATCAATCTTACTTGCTTATACTTCTCTTTATGTCAGGATAACGCATTCCTGCTCAGTGGTTCTGCTTCTTCTGAGCCTTTGTTTTTTGGTGCTTAAATACTGATGAGCAAAAGTTTGCACATTCCTTAAAAATCATTGATTTCTCAACTTATTGTGGAACCTTCTCGGCTGAGTCTAAGGTGCAGGAAGTAACTGTGTGCTTGCCTCAAAGGCGCTGCATAATCAAGAGCTTGAATGTCACATGGGGATGCAATGATGTGCCCCAAATTTGGACGGAAGAGTTGGATGGGAAATTCCATGTGGAAACATAGGAATTGTGAAGCAGACTTCAGTAATCAGCTTTCCTGAGCCCTAACAGAACAGCAGATGCATTGAGGACAAAGAAACGCCTAAACCATCACAGTCAGAGTATTTGTAAGAAGCAATTGTTTGGGATTTTCAGAGGCAGGAAAAAATCTAGGGAGCAGCTGTTTCAAAAACCAGACTTAAAAACAGCTTTGAAGGGAACTGACACTAAAGCCATAGGTCCTAAAGGTTTAGGATCAGTTGGAGGTAGATTAATTGAAATGACTAAAAAGATATAAAGAATATAGCATGTATGCCCATGGCATCTTAGAAGGAATTGAAGGGGGAACGAAAAAAATTTGGGGTTTAGTTTCTGCTGGGAACAGCCTCCTTAGTCATGGTCAGAAAAGAAATAGCTGAAGAGGTGCTAAGGGTAGGAGGAAATAATACAGTGGGAATGAAGCACTGTGGAAAAATACTGACTGTAATTGCTAAATTTGGCACAGATATATCTAGGAAGTTAATCCTACTGAATGTTTGCTATATTGGGATATTGGTTAGTTAACAGAAGTATGTGTGTATGTGTGTGTGCGTGTGCAGAATATGATATTTTCTGCAGCTTTCTTCAGCCAACTGTACCATTAGAAACAGATAATTTATAATATTCTGACTGATGTGTTGCTTCGTGTAAGGTGACACTTTCCTTGCAGAATATCCAAAATAATCACACTGCCAATCAGCAGTTGTTTTATTAGTCTGTCTCTTAAGCTTTAAAAATGTTTCATAATTCCATGAAATATTTCTGCTGTTGATATTTTATCAAAGTATATTTTACAAACAATATATCTAGTAATGCATATCAATTTCAGTAATCAGAAACTGTGAAAAGCAGTAAATAACAATTATATGACCCATCTTTCTTTTTCTCATTGAATACCTGATAAATAAGGCCATCTTTCTGGGCCAGCTCCCCACTGCCTGTAAAGAAAGATCCAAAATGAGCTGTTCCTCTTTTGGTGCCTGTGATTAGAGCCAGCATTTGATTCTCAATGATTCTTGACTTATTTTAGTGTCTCGCTTTTGCATGTCATCAGACATGCAGGGGTTCAAAACAGTCAAATGTTTTATGACTTTCAAAGTCTTGATTGAGCAGAGTTACCATCTCCTCTCCCCACTAAAAAAAACCACATGAGCTGAGATGCATCTGTAACACCTATGGGTTAACCAGGAACAAAAGAATCTGTACCAATTCTGTTTTGAGAGACTTGCTGAAAGGCAATAAATGATCCCTTGAAAGTTAGGAAGCTGGAAAATGAGTGGCCCGCAGTGCTATGCAGGCAATAGCAGATCCTAAGTACTTGTGCCTACAATGGGGAGAGGATGATAAATTTTAAAGTGTTTGTGTGGGTGTTTATTCACATGGCGAGTGGTTTGTGAGAAGGAAAAGTACAGATTTATTAATATTGGCACACACACAGACACAAAGGCTCAGCACCAGCAGGAATTACTGATAGCAGTCAGAGAGCCCCATCAGCCCCCTGGTACAAGTTGTGAGGTGCTGCTGTTCCTCCATCAAAGCTGATTGCCTCTGTGTTTTGTGTGGGCCTCAATCCATACCAGAAATCTCTACAGAAAGCATTAGTGGTGACCACATGATACCTAGGGGCTCCATTGCTGGCTCCAAGTGAGCAGGCATGGACACATACAAGGAAAAAGCTCTGGTCATCCATGGAGCTTTATGGCCAAAATTAAGATTAACAACTGAGTTAGGAGGTTTTGGAGTTGAGTGATGAGTTTTGGGGATCACAGTTTTGAATAAATGTGCCTTAAGTCTCCCTACACTCTTCTTCTACTGCTGAAGTCCCTTATAGGAGCTAGTCACATAATTATCTCCATTCCCTTATTGAATTATTGTCATTAGTAATATCGTTACTGTAGGACAGACGCTCCAGTAAAGAACTGAGACCTTTAATAATCAGGTTTTTTACAAATAAGGAGCAAGCAGTGGCAATCTAGATATAGCTCCTGGGACCAGGAATAAAGCTTCAAAAAAGGTCTTTGGGGTTTGGAATTCCCCAGCGAGAGATAGCAGTTGAGGGAGAGATTGCAACAAAAAAAAAAGCGACTTGTGATCTTGAAGATGTCACACATTTTTCTGTTGAAGCTATGCCTCCTTACTGTTGTTAACGTGTCACTGTAACACCTGCTGGTCCTGATTAGGATTCCTCTGGGATGGTATAATCACAGAGCACAATGTGGCCACAAAGAAATTACAGCTCATGATCTGCAACATATAAAAGGGGAATAATGATAGACTCGACCAGATTTATGCTGGTTTATCCATACGTATGGCCTGTATGGATGCATTTGTGTCTTCATTTACTATTTTGATTTAGCTCAGTGCTCCCTTATAACTCTGAACCTGGCCATTATAAGTTGGTTGCTTTTATGGTGTCATTGAAGATCTCAAACAGGGATTTGAAACAGGAGAAAATAACATCTTAGACTTAGGCTACTGTAAGCTGGGCTGGCTGAGGGACAAATTTACATTTAGATTGAGCCTCTTCACATCTTCTCTAAGCAATTGTAAACCCTCTCGTGCCTCAGCCCTAGAAAAGAATTTAGGCAGTCCTGCACTGCCAAAAATGGTGTCTTATGCTTTGTAAGATGTGTGATAGCTAATCTAAGTAGTCAGGCTTAGCATCTACTTTTCATAATTATTTGTGCAAATACAATTCAGTTATCAAATGTCAGCATTAATCAGACAAAGGATATCAGCATTGCCAAAATAAATGTGTTGTAAAAGTGTTATGTCTGATTATTTGTATTATTCAACCAACACCCAGACGTCCTATTATGTTAAGAGCTACACAAGCATATAAGAAACCATTCCACCACGAGGGAGTGTATGACTAATTTATGATAACAGAAAACAATTGGACATTGCAAGCAAATAAAAATAAAGGGAGAGGAGAATTAGGGGGGTCATGATAGCCTGTGACTGCATGTTCCTATGAGAACCATTACCGAGTTTTAAGTAAAGGAAAAAATGGTTTGATATAAATAAATAAGTAATACGATACTGGTAATCCTTACTGGGCATTTGCCTAACCCAGTGGAGATTTCTGCGGTATGTACTTAGCTTTCATATTAGGGTCTTACTCTCATTCACACCATGCCTATTTGCACCATTCTCATAAGGATCTCCAAATGGCATCACTCAGACAGCAGAGGACAGAGGAACATAGCCAAAATACTACAGCTGGCCTCATACCACACAAATCTGCCATCTGCACCCAGCCATGCACATGCCCAGGGAGCGCTGCACGGGCTGTATTTCTTTGTTATTAGATGCTTTATACTGCCAGCACAATGTAAAGGGATCTTGGTGTGACTGAGCATTCATCTCCATCTAACATGTTCTGCTGCAGCATGTTTTCAGCGCCACAGCCCTGTTTTGTCTGAACATTAATGTAAATAAATCGCTTATTAAGAGGCCTAGTTAACTGGTGCTGCCTGCAACAGTGGACATTACTGTATGTTTCAATGAGAGGAAGATGAAGAGAACACAGAGATACATGTTTATAGAGCTATCTGCTCTCCAGTCTCCTTTCTGGTCTGAGGTCACCTTGCCATGTCATAGGCCTTTAATTATTCTGAGTCTCTATTTATCAATGGCACCTCCTCAGAAGTCAGGATGAGTTTTGGTCCTTTTTGCCTGCAGGAGGTTATGGTCAGTAGTGCACAGTGATATGACAAGACATCTTAAATATAAAGCATTTAGCAGTTGAAACGAAGTATTTAGTGGGAAAAATATAAATAAGATTTTAAAAAATATATTTATTCATTTATTTGCAATGTAAAATTTACAAGGTAACCACAGGAAACTGGGATCTGTCAGGCACTCAAGTGTCTCAGTTTAATTCTCCCAGACAATTCCCAGCCTTTTGTGAATGTGCTTCTTTTTTCACCTCTCTAATTCTTTTCCCCTCCAGTGCAAAGAAGCCTGGCACTGTCCCTCAGCTATTGTTTGCAGAAAAGTGGCTTATCTTGAGCCATACTTTTCCTTTCATTTTCCTTTTGAATTGAACCGTTCTGTTCATGGGGCAGAGTCAAAACAGGGTACTCATAAATTATTACAGAGCAGTTTCCCTTTCATCACAGGCGTAAACACATTGCAAATCTAGTAGATGAAGCTGGAATTCCCATTTATTCTTGGAATTTATAGCCAAAACCAAGTGAAAGTGCAGATATAGTAGTGCAAAACAACCTTTCTGATACCTCTCATGTAGGGCAACATCTATAATAGTGTTTCCATACTAATTACTATTTCTCACTATGAAATACAGCATTTGCCATCTCTAGCATTCTTGTGAAGGAGAATTACCTGAACGGACCTCCAGTGTATTGCCAAAAAAACCCCAAAGCAAACCAACAAGGAGCACAACTTGGTAGGAAACACTGATAATGTGTGATAGACTGACACAAACGCTATGTCATTAAAAAGTAACAGTAGTTTATATTTCATAAGCCATTCTTTATACTGTTTCTATACACTCATTGGTTATCTTACCCAATCAAGTAAATTACTTATGCTGTACACGGAAAGAGAATGAGAGGGCTCACACCAGTGAGCGGGTTTGTTGCATTTTCCTCTCCTCAAAGTATTTTGTATAATTTTAAAGGACTTGACCCAGCGAAGTCCTCCTGGTAGCTCTAGTAGATGTACATATCGGCAGCAGCAAGTGCAGTCTTTGCCACAAAAGGTACTTTGCTGTGTGACCTGGAAGGCACATCTGGATGTGGAAACTGAGCTGTCCGGCAGCGATGCCAACTGGTGGAAAATATGAGGACTAACAGAAGCTGACTTTGTTAAGAGATCAAAGAAACCCACCCAGCAACAGGGTCGCATCGCCCGCTGGCTGCCCAGGAGCAGGGTTTCCATCACCTGCCCACTCGTGGAAGGACCACACTGCCCTGCCGAGGAGGTCTGTCCCTCCTCCTGGGGGCTGGAGCCACCCTGGCCCCGCGGTCAGCCTGCCCATCACCTCGCTCTCCCGGCTGGCGCTGCCCACGCCGGCGGCCCGCGGCGGTGCCGTCGAGCTGCTCCCAGTTCCTGGAGGAGACCTGTAAATGCAGCTCTGATTTGAATGTTAATCTTTTCACCTCTGCAGCCTTTACAAAGTAAGGACTACCTGTTGCATGCTCATGCGGCAGCGCCGGTGCTGCCTATTCAGCAGGATACCCCTCATTTACCGGGAGGAAAGGCTCACGGATGCCCGAGCGCTCCTATCCCTTCCTCGGGCAGTGTGGTCTGGCACCGGCCCCGGACCGGCACTGCCCGCGCCAGCCGCTTGGTCTCGCCTTGGCCACCTGCCCCGTGGTGCCCGGTGCCCTCAGGCTCCAGTCCCTGGGGCTTTTGCCTTTCGGGGTAATGCCTTGAGCCTAGATGAACGAAGCGGGAGACCTGGAGGGACCCGGGTTGCTGCCACCCGCCTCTTCCCCTCCAAACCCTCGGGACTGTTCCCCCCCAGGCACGCTGCAGTCCCTGCCGCTCAGACGTGAATGATCTGAGCCTCTCAAGGACTTCAGGAGCTAAGCACGCATTCACTGCCTTCGTCCGACAGATAAGGCAGCCAGCGCGGCTTCTCCAAGGTCCCGGTGTGCCCGAGCGGAAACATCCCGGCTGGTGCTGCTCTGCTCTCCCCATTAGGCTGTGCCTCTTTCCCACGCCTGAGCCTCTCCTCCCTTTCATTTACTGTCCGGGTGCTTTGCAAGTGCAAGGACTGTAATTTCATATCCCTGTACTCCAAAAGGACAGGTCCGCGCCTTTTGTAGTTTAGCCACAGCCAGGAACTTGCTGATTCCGTCGGATACTCAGCTCTGAGTGAACCTGTGTCTGCCTTGAGCAGAAAGATGTGGATGTTGTTTTGTTGCTGCCAGTCCCTGGAGAGAGGGTTTTCATGAAGTCTTAGCTCGGGGTGGGGGGGTGGGGCAATAAACAGGCAACGCTATACAGTTCATGGCTGGGAAATTCAAATTTCTGCCCAAATGAGGCTCTCTGATAGGAAGCGGAGTGCAGAGGCGCCCCTATAATAAAGCGTGCAAGGAAAGTAGTTTGCCGGGCGGGAGGAGAGCGGGCTGGCTGGCTGACAGAGGGGGCGGATCCTGCGCACAGGCGGGCAGAGCAGCGCCGGAGCGGCCCCGGCAGCCGCGGGGCTATTTCAGGAGCCGGGCAGAGGCGGCGGCTGGAGCCGGAGACGGAGCTGGAGCCAGGGTTGGGGGCAGCGGGGAGAGATGGGGTTAGCGGCGCCGGGGGGCTGAGCGGGGGGCTTGCAAGTGGAGGCGGAGGCAGCCGGGAAAACACGCCTTTGCCTGGGATTGAGGGGAAAAGGATCGGGTTTTTGGGCTGCATCACAACTTGAGCAGCATCAAGCTGAGCCGGGAGGAGAGGGGGAACGGGAGGGGAAAGGAGAGGGAGGAGGAGACCGCTGCCACCGGGGGATTTGGGCTCGATCTATTGAAACAAATCAGTGCTTGGGAGAGAGCGGCGAAGAGGAGGAGGAGAAGGAGGAGGAGGTGGTGGGGGCGGGGGGTTCAGGAAGAGGGAGCTCGAGAAAGAAAAGTGTGAGGGCTGTGGCTGGGAGAAACAGAAGTGATGAGAGAGCGAGCGGGGAGGCTGGAGGAGGCTGCCCGTCCT
>WBMV01009137.1:562011-683722 GCA_013396655.1 Campylorhamphus procurvoides | reverse complement strand
CGCTCATCCAACTGCCCATCCCGCCGCTCATCCCGGCCCCGGCCCCGGCCCCGGGCGCGGCTCCCGCGGGGATGCGCTGTCCGCGGCCCCGGGCGGAGGGAGAGCCCCGAGCCGCGGGGAGCCGCCGCCGCCCGCCCCGGAGGAGCTGCAGCGCGAGGTGGAGGAGCTGCGCTCCGAGAACGAGTACCTCAAGGTGAGCATCGCCCGCACAGCCGCGGCGCGGAAGGGAAGGGGGCGATAAAGGCGCGGCCCCCTCCCGCCCCAGAATGCGGGGACCGCGCCGGGGTGGCGAGTGGATTCGCGCTGCCCCGAGTCACCTCCCGTGGGACCCCCCGACCCCGCCAGACCAAATTTCACCCGCGGGAGAGAAATAGGGGAAGGGAGAACCAGCCGGGCGCCTCACCTCCCCTTTCCCCCCCACTCCTGCTCCTCCGCGTCCCGCGAAATGCGACCGCGGCACGGCTTGTGGGCAGATAAGGGACTTAAACGTGTGATCGTGGCTCCCTGCAAAGGCCGATTTGTGGGGGCTGGATACACGTCAGCCCGGTACATGTACCGTGGCAATGTTACGTTTGGTTGACGTGGTGGTAGCTCAGCAAACCCCGACTGTTTCTAAAGCACCGCAAACACTCTACTGGTTAGCTGGACTTTGCTTTCCAGGAACTGTTTTCCTCAGAATGACCCTTTAAGAAAAGCCAAAGAAATCGGTTCCCTCATTTGATGTGGAAAGGATAACAGCATTATGTGCTTTGTTTTTTGTGTTACTTTATTCCTGGAAAGTGAAACCACTTGCCGTGAAGTACTAGTAGAATAACAAGAGCAGCAATAAAAAAGTGCAATTGCATCCTTGTACAGGTAGGAAAATATATCTGTATGCATCCATCCTCGAAGAAACAGAAAAGCTAAATTCAGGAATTCTCTGAGCTGGGTTGACCTGTGGGGACCTTTAATGGGACTTGTATTTATAATCTGATCTTTTGGCACAGCAAAGAGACTGCATCCATAAAGATGTATAAATAAGATAAACTGAGACAATCATGTAACCACAGCCACTGTACCATTTGACTGCCTCTAGTGAGAACAATCTTTGTTCCCTGATTTTGACAACACCCTGTCGTCAAGCCAAATAACTGTGGAAATCCATGTGAGTTTTACTTGAATAGGGAGTGGAGTTTGGTGTATAACCTTGGGAGAGAAGGGTGGTAAAGATGCACGCTAGGCTTGTTGAGGAGTTTTGGCTAAGAGACAAGAAACGATGTTCAGCATAGCAAAAGGGTAACAGCAGGGGTGCTGCAAGGTTCTTTGCTGGGTCTGGTGCTGCTTAGTGGACTGGAAAAAGGAATGAGCAATGATACAGCAAAATCTTCTTCAAGTGTCATTAAGTTTTTTCTAGCTTAAGTCAAGCTCAGCAAAGACCAGACAGAACGTAATCATAAACTTTACTCCTGAGGAATGAGTGAAAAATGAAGACAGAGGATGGGCAATCTTAATATTCAAAATCTGAAGCACTCGGAGGAAGAGACCGAGTATGTGTTTTTCAGTTTAAGTGCATTGCATTAACTCAGGAGCATTGTAAAAGAAGGAATAGCGAGAATATTGTTAGATTTCAGTGTGAACTGAGAATAACAAAGAAAATCTGATGATGTTTTATAGATCTGTAGCTGTTACACAGGTCAAGTGAGTGTACCTGAAATACTGTGGGCACTGCTGGTCATCTAGAAAAGGAAAATACAGAATTAGACCAATAAAAATTGTTCACTCATAGCAAAGCTTTTATAGCACTCATTGGATGGGAAACTCTGGAGTGTGGTAGGGAAATGTAATAGTCTATAAAAAGATGAGCAGCATAGAGAACCTTTATCATAAGCTTCTGTTTTACTTGACAGCCCAGAAGCAACAGAAGATGTAATGAATCAGAATTGATAGTAGGAATTGCTTTTGGAGTAGGTCACTGGCACTGCCATTAGAAGTCAAGGAGTCCGGAAACATCTCTTTGAATTGATTTGCACAAGTGTAATATTTAAACTTTAACCCATTACAAAGTATGTGTTAAGCCCTCTTGCTTTATATTGAAAATTATTTTTAACTGGCAAACAAAAGAGTTTGTCTGAACTGTCTAGGACTGACCTCTGTTAAGGTGTCCTACCTGAGGTGCTCTGTGATCACAGGACCTGGTTGACACTGGCAAATCCTAGAACTTTATTCTACATAATTCCAATTTTTTCACCCTGTGCAACAGTGTCTTCAGATCTTTCATCTTGATGTCTTCATCATCTATAGCAATTGTGTCCCAACCCTTTTTTGATTTGGATTATGACTTTTTCAGGCTGCAAGTATTTTTGAGATCAGTAGGATAATACAAACTGCTTTTTTCCAGTGGGCATGTCCTGGTGCCTGGAAAGCCATGAGCTCAGACTATTGCCTCTTGTGAGGGAAACGAGTACATTGTCTGCTCTCCTTAGTTCTTAGTAGTTCTGCTCCTCTCTCAAAATGGTTGGACAGGTGCAAAAATTATCAGGACAATTCTCAAACCTCATTTTCCTTTCCTAGGAAAACCTGTTAAAAAAACTTCTGCAACTTAAAACTTCTTTGCCTGAGTTGTTTACTTGTGGGTTTCTTCCCTGTGTTTTTTACAACACTGTTTTCTTGGTTGGCATTGAAGTGAGCTGTGTTTTTCTGGAGGGGGCTAAGGGATAACGGGGATGCGGTCAACTGTAAATAGACAAATGATTAGATAAATCCCAGAAGAAACAGTTAATTTCCTGAGCATGGCCATATGCCAAATTTTGTAGTTTTCACTTCTCCTTATCTGTTCTCCTTCTTCCTGCAGCTGGAGTGCAGCAGTAAGTGCTCATAATAAAGTCTGTTTCAGGGAAATTTAACTTTCACATAGTAAGGTCTTTCCTGTATCTTTTATGTGTATGAAACACAAGCTGAAGAATATTTATAAATATATATATATGTATATACCCATATACACACACATAGAGCTAGTGCTAAAGATTACTGGAGAGTAAAGGGTTACCAGAAAGAAACTAAACAAACACAATCGTTTGTTTTTATTTCTACTCACTCAGTGCTAAAAAGTATCTCAGAATGCTCCATGGAAGCCTTTGCAGAGCAAACTCTTGTTCCTGCAAACTTCTAGAACTTCATATACCCTGAGCCAGATTTCAACCTTATATCAAGTTTCCATCTTATGTATTTCCTAGGCTGTCAGTACTCTAGATTACACTTTGTTTCTAGCAATTGCTAACTAGCTGTAAAGCTAAACCTTAAGTGAAGTGGCTGAAGGAAAAGTATTTACATTGAGAAGTCTCTCTCCTACTACCTCTGTGAAATTTCATCATTGATTTCACTTTCACAAATTTCTTGTGTCGCCTTATTTCAGCTACCTATGGGGGAAGACTGTAATACTATAGCAGCATTTAAAAGGTATCACTTTATTTGTTGATGTCTGAGAGAAATTTGTTGTCATGCCTCACTGTAGAGCCAGGAGGTCATTGATAACTGCTAGTGTGGTAGCTAAAGTAGCTAAAGTTTTAGCTATTGCTACTCAGACCTGTTAGTAGTAGCAAAATACTGCCTACACAAGTGGTTGCTTTGCAAGATTATTTTAGCGTCCAGCACGTGGAGAAGTGTCATGCACCATGTGAGTCCTTGGGAAACTTGGAGAGAAATTCTTTGTGGTTTAGAGCCCTCTAAAGGATGAAAGATCTTGAGGAAGAGGGCTCAAATTTTAGCAGTTAAACGTGTTCTTGTTTTGTCTCAGCCAAACTTTAATTTAGACTGTTTTAATTAAATAAATGTGCCAGCAGAACCACCAGTGATGTTTGGTCACAACATCTGCCCCATTTCTCTTTACATTCTTCATGGCCATAATGTGAAAGCAGCCTCCTACATGAGGCATGATACTCCCTACAGCCCTTGCAATAAAACTGGTGCTTTCTGTGCTTTGCTTTATCTGGCCTTCTCTTTGGGCCTGTGTTGGTGTAAGTTCAACATTCCAGAAATGCTGCTACAGTGTGAGCTAACACAAAAACATAATCTCAACCACCTTGGATTTATCTTGCTTAGTCTTTTTTTCTTTCTATTATCGTTTGTATCTGTGACGGATTCTGGATATAATTTGAATAAGGAACCACTCCAGACCACTCTTTCCACCCTGATACACTTAAAGATGTTTCTTCTTGTTTAAAATCACAATGTGTGTCATATGAGGTTACCTTCTATTTCTTGACTCCCTTGGAACTGTATCTCTTTGAGTCATATGCTTGTGCTGAACTCAAGGGAAGTAATTCCACTGTTTCTTTTATTAACCTGCAGGGAGCTGTGGATGTCTAAGGGTTTTGCATAGCTAAAATGTTGCAAAGCGATGGGACCAGTTTTTTTTTTTCTCTTTAGTGAGGGTTACCAGAGTTATCAAAATAAAACTTTTATCCTGCAGCTCCACTTCACATGCTGTTTTCCCACCTGGTGACTGGCTGTCCCAAAGAGAAGGTGGTAACCCTGCCTGGGGCACAAAACCTGCATGGCTGGGCTTGCCCACAGGGATGTCAGCTGTCAGAGGGAGATATCACTTTGGGGAAGAATAGCGAGGCCGTGTGCCTTGTGAGCCCCAGCTGTGGCCCTGTCAGCCCCTACCCTGCCTGGAAGGGTTTAGCGGTGCAATGCACCAGGCAATAGTTGGCCTTGGTGGCCCTAGATAGATGCTATCAATGTTGCACCAGGGAGATGAGTGCTCAAACGGCTTCATCAGCCCCAGTCGAGGAAGTGTGTTGAAACAATACTGTAGCTGATGCTTGAATGAAGCAGAAAAGCTGCCAGATGCTGCTCTTGCTCTCAGATCCTGCGAACTTAAACCAGCCTTGAAGTCAACAGGTGCTCACAGTGTTACAATTTTTTCAGTTCTCATCCTGTTTTGTGTGTGAGCTTCAAACAACGTCAGATTGGTGCGTGACTTGGAAAGCAGTTTGATTTGAGAGCTAAGTAATAACGCTGGGGGGCCAGGGACTTTAGGTTCATTAACATATTTTGCAAGAGGCAAAAATAACGGTTGTTGCCGTCTTCCCAATCAAAGCCTTTTAGAGCGTATTCATCCCTACTGCAGTTCTGCTGTAAAGTGATACGGGGGATGTGTTTATTCCTTAGCAGCAGCATCTCCTACATACTGACAGTTTGAGATATTTAAAATACGAAAACAGAGATTATGTAAAATCGCAGTTCATGGATCTTGGATTTATAAAGGACTTTCTAGAACCTCTGGATTCACCCGTGCAACAGCAACTACCCACTGTAATTTCCACTCTTCCTCCCTTCTTCGCTCCCCTTCATTTGATTAAATGTATATTAAAGAACCTTCTATTTAGAAAATAGTACTGACATAGTCTATACATATGACTTTTGGCTAACATAATAGGTAATTTTTTTACATAGACAACTGAATTTCATCCTTCATTTACATTTTCTTAAATACTGTACAGTTTACTGGTTTTGTGTGTTTTCATCTTCCTAATTTGTAGGTATTTCTGAGTTAGTATACAGTGATATGTTTGAATTCTAAAGACTGCTAATATACATACCTGTAAATATATAGTAATGAATCCAGTTTCCATGTATCTTTCATGCTATTTTTTCTCCCTAATAATAATTTTTGAATTTTTTTTTGATTTTTTTTTCTAACTGTGTGTTCCACTGTTTAGCCTCTACTCATGCTTTGAGCTAAGAGCTCTTTCTGCTGTGGCCAGTAATTCAGTTCAATGAGGGTAGATCAGCAGGCTGACCTAAATGCAACTGGTGCTGATGCCCCTACCTCTGTCTTTATATACAGTTTAGGGGTCTCACTTTGGGCTGCATTTAGTCTGGCTCCTTGAACAAAACATCCCCATTGTGCATTTATTTATAGTTGTCCAGAGGACTCAAGTAATGAAGCACATTTGGTGTATTCTTGTGTAGGTCTCTGTTTATTTTATTTTGGAAGGAATCTGTTTCCTGCATGCTCTGTGGGCAGAATGACTGTGTAGTTGGTGGAGATGATTGGAAAATTTACTTTCAAACCTCATTATGCATCATGACCAGACTGTCTGGGTAGACACAGCCCATCACTTGTACAAGTATTCCTGGTCATTTCAGTGGGAATGACTCAGATGACTATGGGTTACTTAGTGTAATAGCTGCATGGCCTGACTCTCTCTCTTTCTCTCTCTCTCTCTCTCTATTTTTCCCCCCAAGAATCATAAACAAGACATATTCCTGTAATTTATCCTTAATTATACTTCACTATAAATTAAATCAATAATAAACAGACATGTCATCAGTAAAGGTATTAATGAGGTAATGACTTCTCTTCTGACAGGCAAGTCTTCAATTTGCACAGTACAGATGAGAAATGACCCATCAGTATGTATTTGGGCTACCCAGTGATGGAAACTGTACACAGACTTTCCTCTTTTAGCCAGTTCACCATGGCTTGGTAGACTGACAAGGAAACAGGGAATCCTAATTTTGTTGCTTTTGCACTGAAATCTGGAGGAATCCTGAAAATGGAGCAGCTCTTTAAGTATAGCCTTGTGTTCATACAGCCACCCCATGAATCTTAGGTGGGTGCTTCCTATCACACCTCAAATAACTGGCCTTTAGGAAGTAATTTGGGAAAAGTACCTGAAGCCATAAGCAGTTAGACTCAGAAGCTGGTGTAAATTTGGGGACAGCTGCCAGTTAGAAAATTATATTCTTTCCCACACTTCCATTTGTTTTTTTCTGATGACCAGGGCAACATATGGAAAGAAAAGCAGTTTAGATTTTTCCCAAACAATATTCTTCCTTCCAGGACTCTCTACCTGTTGCTGTTCTTACTGAAAGTAATTGCATAATTGCCATTAAATTAAAAGGAGTGAAGAGGAGGCTCTCATTCCGTACAGGAATGTACAGCAGAGTGAAGCTCTGATGCCAGCACTTAACCTCCCAATATCAATTGCCACTTTGGGGTGCTAGAGCAGGTCCTCCCTGTTTAAGGGAGGGAGCAGGCTCTCCATTTTTAGATGAACAAAGAGGGATGGCCGCTTTCTTACTTGTTTGTTTTAATTACTTTTAAGTGCTTATTCCAATCTCTTTCTTCAGTTTTACAATATAGATATACACAGTATGAAGCTCAATACCTCCTGAAAGAGAGCTTTAATTCTCACTCACAATAATAACAGTAATAAGAACAATGCAGTTGAATGAAGCCAAGGAGTTGGTTTATCTGGTATTTCCATCTGCCTTGCAGCCAGAGCATCCTTTTTTTCAAACTGCTATGTTTGGGGTTATTAATGTTTTCGCTTTGCTGCATTTACCTTTGATTTCAGAAATTATTGACATGCTTTCTTTCAAAGTGGCAGATTTGCTAGTTTAGTAAGTTGGACCATCATAGCTTCAGTTATAATTTCCTCCTCCATGGGTCTATAATTTAGCTTCCTTCATTTTCTGTGCACAGATCACTTTAGATGATGAGCTTAAGCTGTTCTGGATTTCTAGGTACAATTATAATAGTTCTGACTTAGAAGATGGTAAAACACAATTTCAGTGTCTATGGCAGAATCACAAGTGCTTACCAAGGAGAATAAGCTGTTATGAATGCTTTTCACTGTTTTTGTGGCCTGTATCAAAAGCAAGATTGTGTCTTTATTGTAACTACAGTTAAACTGAGTAAAAGGTTATCCAGCAGCCATAATTGTGTGCTAACTGACGTACAAAATCTGAGCAAGGTTTTCCAGAGCTGACATATTCCTGGATAGATATGTTTTAAGATATAAAACTAGGAGTTCATCATGCTACTGAAAAAGATTTAATCTGTCTGATTTAATCTCAGTCTTTTTCTCTCTGAACTGGTCAGACTATGTAGGTTCAACCCCCAAGCACTGCAGTAATAGAGCAGAAAATGGGCTGACGCTGCATGCAGCCTGGACAGTGAGGTTTCTGCTCCTTATTTGATCAAAATTATTTGTGCCCTCATGTTTGTGTGTATGCTGCCTTGTTTTAAAGGCATCCTCCAAAGAATGTATCTCTAAATACAAGGGGTCAGGACACAGTCTGATTCCTATGTGAAAGTTTTCAGAGTAAAAAAAAAAGAAAGTGTGGAAAAGAAACTTGATTCAGTGAAAACAATATTTCAGAGGAGAACTGTGTGAGGTTTTAAAGTACATATTCCTTCATTGTATCCTAAATTTTATTTTATCTGCAAAATTACACTAGAGAAAACCAGACTGTAGTTATAACCAGAACCAGCAGCAATCACAGAAAAAAAAATAAAAAAAAATCACTGACTTGCAATGTCAGAGTTATTCTGATAAGGGGAATTGAGAAAACTATGTTCTTCTAAGAGATTCAAGACAGTCCAATCTCCTGAAACACAGCTCATGCCAACACTTGCAACTCTTTGGAGAACTTGTTTGGTGGGAGGAAAGACATTGAATTCAAGTCTCCAACAGAGACAGAGTGACTTTTAAGGCTGGGACAACTCCCATGCCCACAGAGGGGATATGGGAATATTCAGTTTCAATGAGATGACTGTTTCAGGGTTTGAGTTGTTTAAAATTATGGAAGTTTCACTTTCAAAAGTTGACTGCAATAAATGCTTTGAAATCAAATATTGTTCATTATTTGTCTTCAAAAAACAAGTAGATTTACTGATTGAAAAACCTGATAAAGATAAGAAGGAAGTTTAAGAGATGAGCAATAATATTATATTTGCAGGCCACTTTATACACAAAAGTCTTTGCTTAGTTCTTAAATATAAACATCAGATTATAAACCAGGTCCCATTAATTTGGTGATGACAGTTGTTTTTCTTTATTATAGATTTGTGTTTCAAAATTTTAATTTACAACCAAGTAACTAATCTGACTTGAGCATTCTGAAGATGATATTAAAAAGTTAATTGAAGTTAAATCTAGTTGAGGTAAATTCAGCACCTGAGTCTGCAGACAGCCCTAAGGAATAGCTCTGGTCCTATTTGTCCCAGAGGGCTGTATTAGCTCTGACATGGAAAGATTCTACTTCTGGTATGAGCCCCTTAGCTAAAATACCTAGTTTATAAACTGGTAATGTAAAAGTGTACTCATTTTCCTAGGTTCAAAAGCCACTGCTACTCTCTAATCAATTTCTAAAACCTCAACATTTTCTCCTTCACCTCTATCATCACTGAGTAACTTTTACTTTACCTCTTGAAAGTGACTATAAATGTGAAGCATAGTGATAAGTGTTCATGGAAAAGAAAAACAGTTCCTGTCCCCAATTCACTCAAGCATGCATTGTGACATATTTATTTTTAAAAATATACATAATTTATCAAAACTTCACCAGTGTGTTGTCTGTAAGCTGTCCAGAGTATTTGGCTGTGTGCTGAGGAGAAGTAGATAGGGCTTGAACTTCAAACTGTTTTGAAAGAATCCTGCTGGGTTTTGTCTGCAGAGCTCATTTGCTTTCTCACTGTCTGCTGTTTGTGCTTAATTAATGTATTTGGAACTTCTGAGGATGTTATTGCTGCAAGGGTAACCTTGGTGACTGTGCTTACACTATTCCTTCTCAGACAGTGTATGGTGTGAGGATGATCCAGAATCCTTAAGCTTACCATCCGCACAAATATCTTGTTCCTGCACCTGTCCCAGGAAGTCTGTGGGACAAGATGCCCCTGCAGAAGAAATTTGAATATACTGAGAATGCACAGCTATACATTTGTGAGAAAACCTCTTTGTCCTTTCAGAGGATCTAGGGAGAATTGTGTAGAGTCCTGGGTGGGCTGTACTGGTTGAGCAAAGCCTCACTGGTGAGCCTAGAGTTGTAATTTTGGAAATAACAAGTCTTGTGCATACCCAAAATTTGGCTTATGCTGTATGAACTAACTGAAATCAAACCATAGCTCTATAAATATTGGAGGTTTTATACATGGATGGGATTTTGGTAAGAATAATGCTGTAATTGTAACATAGCTATCCTAGCAAGACTACAGTTGTTGTACCTATCTTTCTTTGGTCAGGACTGTGCTCAGAGGCAAGATCTGCCCTGCATTTGTTACCAAAGCTCCAGTGAAGCAAGATTAACATATCAGTCTGGTTAGGCCATGGGAAGGGGGAATGGTTGAAAGGACTGCCAGGAGAGTGTAGGCAGACTTGCTCATGGAGTTGCTGCTCAGGAATGGCTCAGCCAGAGGCATGGGGGCTTTATCAAGGTGCTGATTTCATTGCAGTGCCCTCTCCACCTGAGACAAGTGGGAAATATTCTCTGGCCACTCTTGATATTTCAAGTGTGAAATGCTCTCCAGCCATCCTTGGTATTTCAAGTGTTATTTACATATCTGAAGTGAGGTGACAGTGTAGCTAGCCCCGTGCAAGTTCTCCTGGAATCTTGTTTAAGCAATGTTTTCCACAGAAAATTTGATCTTTATAGTATCAGATGCAATTTTAAAGAAACAAATACAAAACTTAATCTCAAATATTCTCCTCCTGACTTTTTTTCTTGATTTTTCCTTCCAACTTTGTTCAAAGTTTGTAAAATCATATTTTTTCTCTCGTGCAGTAAGTAGTGTAATACCTTGTTACCCCTGTGCTTGGAAGACTTTATAACAGTTCTAGCTCTGGAGCTTCAGTCATGCACAGATTAAACAAATGGGAATGATGGAGCTTATCCTCTTCAGCCATAAATCTTTAAATCTGGCTTTAGAGAGCATGTGCCACTCGTGGTATAATGTAGAATTGGGACAGTCCATGATGCCCAGAAAAGAATGATGACCAGGTTATCCCCATGAGCACAAGTTTTGTTTCGTCCCCGTGGTCCTGTTATTGAAATGTGTGTGCAAATAACAAAAACCCATTTTCTCCTGTATGCAATCCATGTGCCATTAAGCCTTTGCACAGTGCTAGGCTCAGATGGGAAAGCATTTTCATATGGAGCAGTTCAGTATATGGTGTACAGATTTCTTAAATTTTTTAAGGGACAGTTTCATTTTTGGGAAGTGCTGGCTGTTAAAAAGGCACATCACAGAGATGCTGAGGTACTTAGTTAAGTGCCTGAATAAAGCAAGGAATCATTTCAAATAGTGGTAAAGTATTATGCACTTTTAATTTTAAATGGAGTAAAATGAAGGTGTTACCAGTTTCAGGAGACAGACAAACATCTGGTCTATTTTTTGTTATTAAAACAATGATCAGAAATATGACAAGTATTCATTGATTTAGTTCAGCATAATTAGTCAATGTTGGGTTAAAACTTCTGTTCCTTTGGCTTCTGGAGCTGCATGTTGCGATCTGTATCCCTCCATTAATATGGTATCCTAGCAAACATGTTTCCTATTTTGCTCCCATGGGTGAGATTTAGAGGTATGATGGAGCACTGTTTTGACTTCTCACAGGATGAGCTGGATGAACTTCGGGCTGAAATGGAAGAAATGCGTGACAGCTATTTAGAGGAAGATGTTTACCAGCTGCAGGAGCTCCGGCGAGAGCTGGACCGGGCAAACAAGAATTGCCGCATTCTACAATATCGTCTCAGGAAAGCAGAACAGAAAAGCTTGAAAGTTGCACAAACAGGCCATGTGGATGGAGAGCTCATTAGGAGCCTGGAACAAGATTTAAAGGTGGGTTGAGCGATTCATATTCACAGCCAAAGGAAGCAGACTGTGATGTGGCTCTCTGCAATGGAAGTGAGGGTGACACATGAAACAAGCAGTAGTTCTGCAAATGTCAGGACCAATTTCCCTCTGCTGCGGTGGAGAACAAATATTCAGCTTATCATCATAAAAAGATGTGTCACTGAGTAAAAAAACATGTGTTTAGATTAAAAATGAAAGAAATACAGTCCAGTTCCAAGATTTAAAAGATCTTATTTTACTGAAAAACCTTAGCTTTGCAATACTGTATAAACAAAACCCTGATACTTTTTCCCAATTCATGCTGTTTCATTCCTTTTCACTTCCTGCTTTTATAAAAAAAAGCTCGTCAAAGTTGCATTTCTTGGTGTCTAATGAGTTAGTTGTAACAGGAACAGACTTAAAATATTTTAGCAAGGTGGAAAGAAATTTGAAATGCTCTTTCCATAAAAGCACAAATCCCTGTAAAAATCATATTCATACTGGACAGTTTTTATATTTTTCAGAAATGTTTCCATTAAGACCAATGGAAATAACTTGGTCATGTTTATCTAGCTTTACTCATATTTCTTAATATTGCTATCTTGTAGCTGTTTTTAAAATATCTTCTGTAGAGAGGGACTGCTGGCCTCTGGAATTATTAAGCATTTTATACTTAAAAATGCCAAACTTAAAACCTTCTGAAACTGGAATGGTTTGCTGTCAGCTGTGGAAATTAGGGTAACACATCAAGTCATCAAACCTATTAAAATATCAGCCCTGATTTTTTTTTTTTTATGATACAAACCAAATTATAACAATAGAAGTGATGCACTACTCGGTAAAAATATTATGCATAGATTCAAGTGAAAGAGATATTGAGTGGTTGTAGTTAGTTTGCTTTTGTTTCTCTGACTTCTTGTAATTCCATAATTCATCATTTTGCACGTTGTATCACCTTTCCAAATGTTTTTGGAGTAAATATCTATACTTGTTAGGCTAGGCTCAGAAAAACTAAGCTAGCATATACTTCCGTGCTTTCATATCACTCCTGCCTGATCGTGATTGCTGCTAGAGCAGCAAATTTGGGTGGATGAGACTGCTGCACGGATGTTGCTTTGATCGGTGACCCATCAGCTTTGCAGCACAATTCCCATCTTTTGCTTTATTTGTGTGATATGCTGGGACTTTGATGGGCAGGTTTGGTATCTGCATGTTTCCTCCCGCTGTTTGTGACATTGCCTTAGCATAATGTGGAGAGGGAGTTGGAGATGGGTAATCAAATATATTTTGATTCTGGATTCCTTTCTTAGAAATGAATATTCATTTTGGTACTTGGAAGGCCTGGAGGCTTTCATCAACAGTGTCATAATTGAATTCAAAATCTCTTGGCTGTCCAGGGCTGTAATATGCTTTTACTGTAGCAGACATACCGTAGCTGTTGCTCCCCATGGATGATCTTCATGCATTTTTGCTTTTCTGACCAGGTAGCCAAAGATGTTTCCGTCAGACTGCACCACGAGCTGGAGAGTGTGGAGGAGAAACGTGTTAAAGCAGAAGATGAAAACGAAGTCCTTCGGCAGCAGATCATTGAGGTGGAAGTATCCAAGCAGACGCTGCAAAATGAGCTGGAGAAGTTAAAAGAGGTAAACAACTGTCAGGAAAGCCATGCAGAGTAGTGTTGCTAAGTTAGATGGGAAATTTGACACACAGGTGTCTTACACTAATTCTTACATGAAATGCTTGCCAATATTGCTTGTACAATTATCCCAAAGGGCTCCTTTGTTGTATGTCCCAAATGCGTTGGTAATTTAGAAGCAATAGAGTTGTAGATGAGTGAAGCTGTAGCTTTTGTCCGTACCTTCTCATGGGGCTTCTGTCCCATTTTAAACTGGCTCCTTAAAACCTCTCTTCCTACCAGAGCAAAACTCTTTGATTTGACTCCAGCTAGCTCTGGCTCTCCTTTGTACAGACTGGGACTTCCACCTACTTGAAAGTCAAATGAGGTGTGCATGACTTGTCTCTGAGAGGATGGTTCAGATAGGCAAGCCGCCGTTTGGCTGGTACTCCTCAGTGGTGACGGTGGGAGCCACCAGCATGAGCTAGACAGCAGGAATGTGGTCTGTAATGTATAAATAACATTGCACTTCAGGCACAGAAATGCTGTCTCTTGAGGAAAGGGATCATTTCAACTGGAGCTGACACATAGTCATACTGGGTGAAGTGATGATCCTTGGAAGCAATTGAGCTGAGGAGCAGGGGACAGTAAAGGAAAGCCAAATTCTAAGCATGTTCTTTGCTGGAGCCTACGTCCCAGTCTGTAGCAGTATTTCTGTTCTCTTAACATTACAGCAGATTGGCATCTCGCGGCCTCTGCTCTGTGTTAAACCAGATTGAGATAGAGCATTTAAACATAATGAGGTAAGGCATTTATCCTCTGAGCCCTGGTCAGATTTAGAGAGCTGGTGCATTTGTGTGTTATTTTAATCTTTCAAACATTACTTGCGAGTCAACTGGCACAAAGCCTGGCTCAGTTTTATAAAGACAATCCCTATTTGATTTCTCTTACATTTGAGTTATAAGTAGTCCAGTGCGAGAGTTTTGGAGAATTTTGTACCTAACAGCATGATCATCAGCTGGTGTAAATATCAGTATTGCTTAGATTACTTATGACTCTGACACAAAAGATAAATTCTGGATGATGTTTTAGCTATTTTTCTTTCTCAATGTTATTTGTGAATGCTGAGCTTAATGGACATGGTACCATGTTACAGGGTCTGCAGTCTTGCAGTCTATATTCTGTACAAAAATACCATCTCGTTCACGGTACTGAACCTATTTCTTGTTCTTGATTAGGTCCACTAGGTACTGTTTGATCATCTTTGGTATTAAACAGTTGGACAAATTAAATTGTGGGTGAGCTGTGGGGGGGGAAAAAATTATCCAGCAGTGCTGAAGTCTCAAGCTAGCTCTTATGAGGCTGAATTTACCTTTAGATTGCTACAGTCTAGCTGTGCTGGGAAACTCCACTAACTCTGCTGCCTCTCTGCTGCATTGCAAGGTGAAGTGAATGCACCCTTACTTCAGAAGGGGGCTTTTCCCCCTAAGAGGCAACAGGTACAGGGGGGCTAGGGAAAGGGAGAGATAGCATGTAGAGTGATTGGATGTATTCATGCTGATCTGGAGATACAGCAGAGCATAAGATGGGTCTAAAACGTAGGAGTAGGAGTAGAGATAGTCTGGTTTCTCATGCCATGAGTTGTGGCTTCTCTGGCAGTCAGAATTTCACAAGGTCACAGGAGGTGAGAAGATGGAGGTTTGAGGCCTCAGCAGGTCACAGTGGGACAGATGAGCCTAAAGCTGGAGAAACACAGCAATGTATGTGTCAGATAAGTATGTGTTTGCAACATTGCTGATGTTGCAAAAAAAAAAACAAAAACCAATGAAATTAGTCTTTTCTCAAGATGTGCTGAGATAACTACCAGAAGCAATGCATCCTTAGAAATGTTTAAAAAAGCTCTAAAGGAATGTGTTATAGACATGCCAGTGGGAAAGCTAGTGCTTTATATACCAGGAGAAAAGTGACCCAAAGTCCATGTAGCATCTTCCCAATCCACCCTATGTATCTTGCCTATTTAAAGGTTGACAGTTAGAAGGAGTGTTTTTTCTAACCAGTCCTGGAGCATTGCCTGAGACCCAGTTAGACAGTATTCGCTCTCTGATATAGCTCACTGCAAACATATGCTCCTTTCCTGTAATATCCTTGACTATTCTCAGCCCTTTTCCTTTATCATCCTCTGATCAACAAAAAGGTTTTCTCACATCCATGTTCATGTTTATTGCTTAATTCAGTGCTAGCTTCTGCTTTCAGCTGCTGTACAATTCCCTTGGGTCCAGTTTCTCACTGCAGTAGATGGCATATATGTTAATTACCTTTAACGTGTTTTGCATGCTGAAATATCTTTAGGAATTACACATATCTCTGAAAGCCACTCTTTCTTTAAAGCCACCTTTGGTTTTTATTCAAATCTTTTGAAGAAGTCCCAACATTTATAATCTTTAGTGTTGTTGCGTATTTTTTATCCCAATACTTGTTTTGATCTCCTGTGATACCTTACAAAGAAGCCTTACAGGTTTAACTGGGAAATTACTTTTTGTCTCCTACTGGCCATGTAATTTCAAGTTGTTGTATTAAATAGGTATAAAATAGACTTTCCTCTTTTGTAACTATGTAATATTTTTCAGTGTGTCTTACCTTTGCAAATAATCCTTCACAGTCCTCTGCTCTGCTCTGCTCTTCTCTTCTTGTGAATTGTTGCTAATGCACTTCCCTCCCTGGTCCCATATGCTTCTGGATTCCCATTTCATGGCATACTTTCAGAAGCTTTTGCATAATCTATCAAAAACACATCTAGACTCTTGTTTTGTTCTGGTATCTGTAAAATACTCACTATCATCAAAATATTCTGATTTTTACTGAATGTTTCAATAAGGAGCTGTCATATAATCAGTGAGTCACAGGTTTTTAGGATAATACCATCTCTTTCTTTCTTTCTTTCATTCTTTCTTTTTATTTTTTTTTCAATAAGATTGCTCTGTGCCTTCAGCCTTTTGCTGCATTTCCTGTGTTTTGAGCTAAGATATAAATCACTAAGGGTGTTTAACAAATGCTTGTGGATTTTATCCAATTCTGATGTCTTCCAGTTAGACATCATTCTTCTCTGAATGTCTTCATCAGTATCCTGGCATTCACTTTGCTTACTCATGCCACTTCACTTCCTTTTTTTCAGTCCTGTTAGCCAAAAGATAATATGGTGCTTTCCTTTCCCATAATACTTCCTATGGGTTTTTTCCAGATCTTATTTATCACTGTGTAGGTTCATCATCTGCTACTCTTGCCTGAAATACTTCCACTGATTCTTTTGGAGCTACTTCTTTCCCTAGGTAATAATGTTTTCTCACTGAATATTTTTTAACTTTACTGACTGTACTAAGCTTCTTTGTTTTAGTCTTCTCTAACTGCTGTAGCACTGTGGTTCATTGAATTCTTTCCTTGATTACATTCACCTACTTCTTTAGTTTCACTTTTTCAAATCTTCCCTTTCTTTTTTTTTTTTTTATTTTCATTTTTTTTTTACTGTGAACTTTTCAACTAGGTTTTGGGCTAACTTCTGATAGCTTTTTTTGTGACATTCTCCATCACAGCTTCCGAGTTTTCCTACTGCTGTGAACACTTCTTTGTGGCATATCGTGGGATGTCTCTAAGAACTGTCCCTTCTAGGAATTTGCTAAGATTTTCTCTGACTTACCAAAGCTGCTTCCTCTTTACAACTTCAGAAGCAAAGGCAGTGTGCCCTCAAGATTCAGTAAATACATGTATTCCTGCCAAGGCTTTTTTCTGTTGTTGTCTGGGTTATTAACATTGCCATTTGAGTCAATAAGCTGCCAAGGGAGAAAAAAAATTACTCCATCACTAACAAATTACCTCAGCAATATCCCTGCAGCTGTCATTTCCCCCTTCTCAATATCCTAATGCACCTCTTGAGAAATATTGGTGTATATTAAGAATTCCTCTTGGTCAATCAACCAGCAAGCATTCAGAACACTTTTTTCTATAGTTTCCTTTCCTTTGCGGCAGCACAAAATCCTTTGTGATTCTCTTCTGAGCATCTATAAACCAGAACTTCTCTCAAAGGCTTGACTCAATATCACTCAATATCTAACTCATCCAAAACATCATTTCCTTGGAGCCACCAAGGCATCTTGGGGAACATCTTCCTTATATTTTCTCAGGAAAGGTATTTCACAAATAGATGATCTATCTTTAGTGTAAGTGAAAACAATTATGAAATCATGTTTGGCAAGCGTCGAGTGCCCTTATGTACAGTGGTCATTAATTCCTCTGCAAGCAATACCTCTCAGAATAATAATTTCTCTAAAAACTCCATACCTGGGGAAGAGCAAATCATTTTTGCTACTTATTGTAGAAATGCACTGAGATGGCACTGGACCTGCTCTGTTACCCATGGGGAGTATAAGTTGGTTGCTTATTTGCAGCTGCTAATTGTGTATTCTCTCATGTCCATTGTCTGGGTTCGGCATCGTGAGCCAGGATAGAGAAAAGAGGCAGAGCTGTGGCAGCACTGACACTGCTGGGAAAGGGTAGCCCCACCACACTTGACAAAGAGCAGGGAGGAATAAGGTCAGGAGTAGCAGCTGCTGAAAGATTTGACATGAATACTATGAAAGGGCTTAGCAAGAAATGAGTGAGAATTGTGTAACTGAGAGGAAAGGGGCATTTATTCCTTGTGTGTTGGCCATAGTGAGCAGGTGACAGTCTCTCTTATCTCCACTGAAAGCCAAGGGGCTGGAGGGGGAGCAGCTGGAGGTGTTGCTTTCTGTCTTGCAAGGACCTCTGGTGTAGCAGCCACCTCCCACGTGACACTGAGTTTTCCTTGATGAGCTCCTAACTTCAGTTGAAATAATTTGTGCTTCGAGCCCTCTGGCTTGTTGCCTCTCGTTAGAGACACGAGTGCTGTTCTCTGGGCATATTCAGTCGGGAAATCACTTCTAGTTGATGGGGAATGATGGCTGAGGCTAGCATTCACTGGTGTTTTTATAAATAAGGGTAGAGGCAAAATAGGAAGGCAAGAAGTACTATTTCAATTCATTTCTGCATGAGAGGAGAGAAGTACAAGTCCACTGGCCTTAGTAATGTCTTCAACACATCTCTCCAGGACACAGACTGAGATGAAAACCAGTACAAACTATAAATGGGCTTTCCCTGGTTACCTGTGGGCTTTTCAGGGCAGTGGCTTCCCTTAAAGCTCTTTTCATCCAAGGCTTTCTTGCTAGTGGGGATGCTCTAATGTCCAAGCTTACTCTCTCCTTCTCCCCTGAAGCACCTGATTTTTGAGGCACAGTTAAAGAAGTGCTGCTTTTAACAGTGAATTACAATTTTCTGTTAAATATCTGTTAAACAAAGTGAAAAGGTGCATTCAGAAGCTTATAAAATGATAGAGTTATAGAAGATAAGATGAAATACCTTTCAGTAGGAATATTATTTAGAGACAGATTTTGGTCCTCACTGCATGTGCACTGCTCTATTTAACATTGCTAAAGGTGGAGAGCATTTTGCTGGTGGAAGAATTCAGCTCTATAAACATAATATAGCAAAGAGAAGTCTGGAGGCTACTCCTTAGAGCTGAGTGTGACTGTGATTTTCATTGCCATGAACCTTGTAAGTAGGGCATAATACATGCCACATGGGTGTAAAATGTGATTATTTCAATCTGAAATCACATTTCCCTCTTTTTCTCTTACATAATACATAGATAGGGTGTGAAGTGGTACACAAATGGTGAAGAAATTATTTCTGGTGAAAACACACGTTTGTATAAAACATTGCCCATGTTTTCATTAGCTAGGACTTCATACATATTTATTAATATAGCACATAATGTTTTTCAGTCATTCATCAGATGAAGTTTACTCACTGAAGTTGGGGTATACTGTGAAAAATCTTTAATTTTTGCAATGTGCGAGTGTTTTTAGCTATCCGTGAGTTTACATGATGGGAAGTTTATAAGAAACAGGACAAGATTCAAGTAACATTAAAAGGACTAAGCAAGAACACCATGTTGACTCAATAACTCTGGTTAGAATTTAGTGCTTGTGACAGTTCTAAGTAATGAAGTCTTGTGCAATAATCATAACTTACCCCATTAACTGCATGAAAGTTTTACCGCAGCACCATTTTGTCTCCAATATCTTTTTTTCACTATGATAAATAATGAATTGATACCTAAACCACAGTGAATGCTTTTTACTTGTTATGGCATTTCAGGTAGAGATAGTGAAACGATCTGCTTTTTATTGATACAAACAAATAGGGTGGAGGGAACAGATGGGAATGGGTCTGGCTGGACTCAAAAATATAGTAGTTAGGAAGCAAACTTAGTAATGTGATTATTTTTTCAAAGTAATTATATTACACATCTTCTACACTATCCACTTTTTTTGTTCAGAAATTTAAAAATATCTGTAAAGAACACCTGAAATTTTCAAAATGTTTTGTACCAGTCTCTTAGCTTATAAATGCCCCTCCCCAAACAGTATCTGCCTCTGAATCCATGATTTACCAAATAAATTGCCACCAATCTCTAGCTAGTCTTTTATTTTATAGGTATTTGTCCACACTTGCCAGTGATCATCAGACACTACTTCCAAATCTCATTATAACTTTTGAAGTGAGTGATAGTGAGAGAAAGTAATAGTGATTCTGCTTATCACATCCACAATTTTGTCATATGCAAAAACCCCTGCTCCTCTGTTACTCAGTCTGAGCAGAGCCTCTCATGCCAGACATGGGCTTCCTCTAACTCACCCCCTTCATTACTTCCAAATGCTTTGAAAGACCACAACTGGCCTTAGCATAAGGAGAAATTATGTTTAAGTGATGGCAGTTACAGCAGGAAAAATGACCTAGCATAGCTGCATCATTGTCCAGGTACTGGTTAGTTATAAGAATACTTTCTTTGTGTGCTAGCTGAAATTCCTCTATGCTCTACTGAACATTCATTTTTCTTACTACATAGCCAAAGTCTTTTGGTAACTAAAAGACTGCTACTTTTTCAATAGCAGAGACTGGCATGGAGATAACCTCCATGAAGCTCAAACTGTGTATTGGGCTCCCCATCCTCCACCCAGTTACCAAAAATAATCCCGCTGTCTGTCACATGGGCTTCAGCAGTGACAGTGCAAACAAACTGTAGCCTGTGTGACATTTTCATTGGAAAAATACAAACTTATTTTTCATTCCTTCCCTTAATCTATCCATAACACCATTAAAGATTTTCTCCAGCTAACCCTTGCAAAATATTTGTGGCAAATCCTTCAAGTGCTGTTCTGGGGGGAAAAAATTAACGCATGCTCTCCATATTCTAAATCATGTTTCAATTCAGGCATAAGTCCCATGTGAAGACAGTAGTTTCAGCTTTTCTTGCCAAGGTGTGGGCAAGACTTTGTTTCAGGACAAGCAAACTTGCACCACATGCTGCTGTTTTGTGAACAGAAGCTGTGATTTAAAGCTGGAATATCCATGGCTAAATGTACACTGAAGCTGATTAGGATTATCCCATGTTGTTACACTCTCTGGTGAAATTCAAATCAGCCACCATCTAGCAACTGTTCACATGGGAAGTAACATGTGGTGTTTGGGGCGGAGGTGGGCACCAGGGCATTGCAGTTTCAGAGATACCTCCTCCCTGCCCTCCCTGCTTTCCTCCCAGGGCTCAGAGCAGCCAGCATGGATCCTAAGTGCATGTAGCCTTGAGCATATGAGAGAGCTCCAGCTGAAGGAGAAAGGGTATATAAATGTGTAAAGAAGCTGCCTTTGTTTGGTGCTCAGTGCAAGCTGGCATCATGGGCAAACCCAGTGCCACCACTCCTGGGAGGCACAGCTTCCCGGCCGCCCTTTGGCTGGCTCGTGATGAGCGGGTGCCAACTGTTTTCATCTCACATCACTGGTAATTTCATCCCGGCATCTGGAGCTCTGGGTAGCAGGATGGAAAAGAGGAAGAGACAGTCTGCCAGGGTGAGAAGAGGAGCTTTGTGAGATGCATAGCTTCTTAACAAATTTCCCAGATTGCCTGTGGTTTTTATTGTGATGATGCTGCATGTAGGAATATGTGTTGCATCGGAGCACTGGCAGCCATGTCCGGAAATACTTAGGAAGGCAAAAAAAATTCAGAGGTATTGTTTTTTGTCCTTCTTTGAAAGGGTTCATTGATTATATCTCTTCTGAAATTAATTATTTACACTTGCTTCTCTAGCTCTATTTTTAAAAGGAGAATGTAACTTATTGCACAGATAACTTATGAATTATTAACAGTACACTACTCAAGCTGTCAGAGGATGAGTGAGAGGGAAAGATCTGACCATCCTGGCAAGTTTTGCACTGCCACATGCTATGGCACTGGACTTCCCCCCTTACGTACTCCTGGCACTGTGCAGGTAAGCCTGGCTCCACTGTTCAAAGCCTTGCTGGCTAAAAAGCAGCCCAGCTTGGCAATAGGCCACACGTTGCCTGGATCTGTCAAGAAGTTCTCTGTTTCCCTGGAAGGTGTGAATCTTCAAGCAACCTCTAATAAGCACATTTTTCTGCTCCCTGTAAATAACCTGTTTCCTTGTGGCACAAATGAAACTTTCATCCATCTTGCTCTTTTTGCAAATCCAATCCTTGCCAAAGCAGTGGCAAGCGCAGTACTTCAGCCCCTTTCTCATCTCCATAGGAGTGATACCCACATCCCCACTGGCTTTGTCAGCAGTTATATGAGCTGTGAGCTCGTGCAAGGTTGACATGGTTTTCAACCCCATTCCTACACTCAGCCTGCTAAAAACTGCCTGGGAAGGAGACAGTGTCTTTTCTGTGGGCGGAGGCACGGCAAAGCCTTTGCCTTATTCTGATTTAAGTTTGATGTGCCTTGATGTGAAAAAGCCTGAAGTTCCTTTTAGTACCCATAATGGTGGTTCACTCATTCTAGAAAAATTACAAAATCTGCCCCTAATGGATACATTACTTCTGATTTCTGTGTTTCCTTTTCTTTTTACTGTATATTTTGTTGGATGGAAGCTCAAGCACAAATTAATATAAACATTACAAGATATTCTTACCTACATATGAAAATTCTAGGTCTTGCTCCAGTTATAGTAACCAGAGCTGGGGAAGGTAAATTGTGTTGATATTTAGGGACATCAACATAATGTTTATGTGGGCAGAAGAAGCACAACGATCCATCTGAGACTGCCAGATGTACGTATTGGTCTATTTAAGGCCTCTTTCTCAGGGATTGCTCCAAAATAGTTACAGTCCAATCTCTTCAGCGTGCTCTTCCTTCAGTCAGCTGTGCAGAGAGAAAGTGGGTCTTGTGCAGAGATTGGTGAAGGCAGCTCTCCTCATCGTTGCTCTCTGCAGAGTTCAGGATGAGTTCCCATCCCTGAATTCAGTGGTGTCAAAGCCAGCAAACTTTGAAAGGATGAAGGAGGGAATAAAGTAATTAAATGATAAGATAAAACAGTTCTAAGGCAGATGCAAATCTGAAAACCTTTAAGTTGTTTTTGTTGTTAATGTTTGTCATCATATATATATAATTTTTTTTAATGAAAAATAATTGAAGAACTTTTTTTCTTCATTTCTCCTAAAGTCTTCTTCAGTCTCTGGTCCTTCTGGTCCTTCCCAGAATCATAGAATAGTTTGAGTTTTGAGGGATCTTTAAATAACATCTAGTCCAATCCACCTGCAATGAATCAGGAACATCTTCAACTAGATCAGGTTGTTCAGAGCCCCAGTCTAACCTTGACTATTGCCAGAGATGGGGCATCTACCACCTCTCTGGGCAACCCCTTCCAGTGTTTCAACACCCTCATTATAAAAAAATTTCTTCCTTATGTCCAATCTAAATCTGCCCTCTATTAGTTTGAAACCTTTACACCTTGCCCTGTTGCAATAGGCCTTACTAAAAAGTCTGCTCCCATTGTACTTGTGAGACACCTCTAATTTTGAAAGGCTGCCATAAGTTCTCTCCAGAGCCTTTTCTTCTCTAGGATGAATAACCCCAACTGTCTGAGCCTGTCTTCATAGGATAGGGGTTCCAGCCCTCTGATCATCTTCAGGGCCCTACTCAGGACTCTCTCCAATAGGTCCATGTCTTTCCCATGCTGATGACCCCAGGGCTGGATGCGGTACTCCAGGTGGGGTCTCATCAGACTGGAGGAGAGAGACAGAATCACCTCCCATAGCCTGCTGGTCACATTTCTTTTCATGCATCCCAGGATACGGTTGGCTTTCTGGGCCACAAGTGCTCATTACTAGCTCATGTCCAGCCTCTCACCCACCAGTACACCCAGGTCCCTCTCAGCAGAGCTGCTCTCAGTCCCCTCATCCCCCAGCCTCTACTGATACAGGGGGTTGCCCTGACCCATGTGCAGCACCTTGCACTTAGTCATGTTGAACCTTGTGAGGTTCATGAGTCCACTTCTCAAGCTTTTCCAGGTCTCTCTGGATGGCATCCTGTCCTTCAGACATTCAACTGTGCTGTTCAGCTTCCTCTTGTCTGCAGATTTGCTGAGGGTGTACTTGATCCCTTCACCTGTGTAACTGATAAAGACTAAACAGTACTGGCCCAGTACAGACCCCTGAGCAACATCACTTGTCACTGACATTCATTTGGACATTGAGACATTGACCACTACCCTCTGCATGTGACCATCCAACCAATTCCTCATCCACCAAATAGTCTGTCCATCAGATAAATATCTTTCCAATTTAGAAAGAAGAATGTTGTGCAGGACCATGTCAAGGCCTTACAGAAGCGCAGGTAGACAACATAGGTAGTTCCTCCCTTGTCCTCTGATGTAGTCACTTCATCACTGAAGACCACTAGGTTGGGAGGTCTTGCCCTTGGTGAACCCGTGCTGGCTGTCTCAAATCATCTTCCTGTCTTACATGTACCATAGCATAGATCCTAAGAGAATCTGTTCCATGATCTTCCCAGCCACAGAGGTGAGGCTGACAGGCTGGTAGTTCCCAGGGTCCTCCTTTCTAAAGGAATCTTTCTGCTTTTCCATTGCTGTGCCCATATGTCTTTTATGATGACTTTATTAATTTGTTGATTGTTCCCAAACCAGAAGATGTAGTGCTTATTGCCTCAGAAAGCATTACTGTGAGCAATTATAGGGGAAGGTTCCCATAACAGTTTGGGAACAAACTGAAATGTAGATTATTAATTTCTCATAAGGATGTGAAATGGTGGAAATCACTTGTGGGAAGGAACTTATTGTCGTACCTTGACCATTACCTATCAAAGTTGTAGACAGATAGCTCTTTTGTTCTCCATTGTTGTGGTCATCTGTCAGGGTATGTGACTGTAGTTTGTTGATTACCTTCACAAGGAAAAGGAAAAAGAAATTAACGTTAGTTTCCTTCAAAACAAAACAAAAACAAGAAACCAACCAACCAACCAAAAAGAGTGAAAAAAAAAATAGTTAGAATGTATCTTTGAAATGCCCAGCATCCCATTCCTCTCTCTTGGTGTCTTCCATCTCCTGGCCAAAAGATTAGCTTTCCTCCCTTCCCTTCTACAGGTCCCTCTTTGGTGGGATTCTCGCAGTTTCTGTTTCTTCATTTCCTTCTTCACCTTAGGCTTTTCCTCTGCCTATTGCAGATATGGGTGCTAAGTTGAACACACAATTCTCTAGTATATGCAAACCAATGCTTCAGGTTAGGTGCAGCTGGGATGGGCAGGACTTCAGACACACCTTGGGACAGGGAGCTGAGCTACACCATTTAGAAAGTTATTTTAGGGCTACTGCCAGAAGTTTTTGCTCCTTTAGGTGAGGGATTCAGGCAAGCACAGCAATCTTTAAACAGGAAGTCTTGTCTTCTACTTATTCTCTATTCTCTATTTCTCTGTGGAAACCCTGAGAAAACATTTCTGTGATTGGATAATTTGTCACTTCCATTCTGGTCCTGACTGTAATAAGTGCAAAAAACAAACAAAATGGAAAACAATATGTCAGTGAATATTAAAGTCAGGGTGGTTTTGATCATACAGTGTTGATTTCACTTTGGGGTAAAGTTTTGCATTTGATCAGTTTTGTTTGAGTGGATTGTCCATCAGTTCACATGGCCATAGAGGAGACTGTAATTCAAGTAACACAAATTCAGAGATACTTCTTGCTTCTCTTGTTTATTCTGTTGCAAGAATAAACATATGCAACAAATTGTGTATTCTTTGGGGGGAAAATGTAGAAAATAGATGGAGTTCCTGTGGTTCTGCACAGTAAGGTGAGCCATCGCCATCCTGCAGCTGCCTTTCATTGAACATTGTTTTGTGCTATTGGGCTTTTGGAAGAAACAGATACATTGCATGAAGTGATGTCCTTCTGTGTTGGTGTGAATAAACACTGTGGAGAACTTTGATGTTGTTATTTCTTTGCTACAGGATGATCAGGCAAAAATTAGGCAGTAATTTCCTTAGTCAAAGGGGAGGAAGAGTGAGCCTGTGGAGGATGAGCAATGTTTGCATGGACATTTTGCACACACTTCAGGTATTCACAGATGCTTTCCTTAGAAGTAAGAGCAAGAAAGAGTGTGAATACAACACCCCACAGGTATCCACACTTAATGCTCCACAAGTAGTACAATACCTCTTTAAAGAGTCTGGTATTTACAGAAGGATTTCTGTAACATTACTGCACAATTTTTCATAGTGAATACGCACCATGAGAGAGGGAAAAAGAAAGCCTTCTTGCACACTACCATCGCTTTCCTAAACCAACCAGCATGTAACTATCAATGTATGAAGACTGACAGCACTTTCTACTATCCACAGAGACCAGTTACTAATAAAGGCATTTTCAGAACTGAACCTGACAGTCTGTTAACTGGTTTTAAATGTGGGTGTTGATTGGATCCTGGCACCTTTACTCCAGGTCATCAGCTGACATAATTGAAGGGAACAGGAGCACTAATTAGGAGTCAAAGGTTGTCATTCTTGTCGTATTACAATCTGGTCTTTAAAATTGAAGCCATCTTTTCTTCCCTTTCCTGATCTGCAACTGATTTGGTTCGTCACTTGGTTGCTCTAGCTCTTGCTCTGAGGTCCTGGAGTTGAGTTTTATCTGGCAGCTCAGAGAGAAGAAGGGGGCGAATATGAGATTTCCTCTTGGGCAGTCATAAGAGGAAATAGTTCACATAAATTGCCCACCACCAAAGGCTCGTTTTACTCCTGTCTCAGAAAGAGAACTGCTGGGTGAGAGGATGTGGCAGTAACCATTTGGGGCCTTGTGATGAGGAATGAGGAGTAGAAAGCCTTGGGATAGTGCTGATTTAGCTTTAATTTTCTATTCAGGGGCTTCTTGTGTTGCAGCTACTCAGAGCTGATTATCCATAATCAGGATATTTCAAACAAAGCCATTAACAGAAACATTTCTAGTCTCCCTCTGAATTTCTTCATAAAGGTTTAAAACCTTAAACCAGATTGACAGGTTGACGTTTCTAAGAATTGTTTATGCTAGCATAAAAAAGACTAGGGATCATTAAGGATTTATTGAGTTTCTATTTTCTCTGTTAAAGTACTGACTACTATTTTCAAATGAAAGATTTACCATAATGAAATCATTAGTGACTGTGCATTTAGGTGGGTTTTTTTCTGACAGCACTCCAGCTATTATAGCCAGGCAGTTAGACTCTGCCTATATAACATGCATAGCAGTGACAACTTACCTTTTCCTCTTAAATAGTTTGATAGGAGTTGGAGAATTTGATGAGAAGTGAGCAGATGTCAAAATGATCATAGTTACCTACAGTTCTATTTATTTTTTTCTTTTGGGTTTTTTGGGGTTTTTTTTAAGCTCATGGGGTATTAACTCGTTGGCTTTTTACTTTGTTTTCTTTATTGAATTGCAGGCTTTTTTTTTTTTTTAAATGACTGAGTGTATGTTACCAAGGCAGCCTCGGGGAGTGAGATGAAAAAAAATGCAAAGTAAAATATCACATTACTGCCAAAGTAGGGAAAAATATGTCCATGTTAAGCTTTCTGGGAGTTTAGCATTCAGTTCATGGGAATCTTGAAATATAGGAGAAACTGATGACAATACTTACATATTTGCAAGGGAATTGAGGTGGGGGAATTGGGTCCCTGGAGGAGTCAAAGGTCTGATTGCTGTCTGTCTGTGGTTTTTAAAGAGAAGCTGGCTATGTGGTGAGGGCAAGTCAAGCCTTCACAGGTTACAGTGATAATCTCCAGAGGCAGACTTCTGAACCGAGAGATTTTTTTCTGTCTCAAATTCTTGAATATTCTTAAGACCTAACGAATCCTTTAGACTAATACATATGCATCAAAGCATTCGTTATTTTGGTTTGATGTTCAACAGCAAACAAGTGCCTGAGGCTTAATAAATTATTTTGGTCGCAGCCAAATAAAATACCAAGATTGCAGTCTTGTAACTGTGGATACTCACAATAGTTGGCTTTAAAAACCTCCAATTAGAGTCTTGTGTTGGAGTGCCTAATCCTGCCTGTACAGTGTGGCATCCAGCAACCACACAGCCCCTTTTCCCCATATGTGGTCAACTCCAGACTGTCAGTTCAGTAGTATGGCAAGAGGCAACAAACTAAAAATCTGTGTAGGTGAGGTTGAGCATTCTAGTTTAAAGGGTACTTTTGTTCTTGAAAATGGTATTTAAAGCATCGTCTAGGGTTTGCTGTTTGATCAAGCAGATCTTCAAGGCTGTTTAGTGTACTTTTTGATTACCAGTCCTGAAATCTCAGCACGGAGTAAGGTTTTTTCGTAAACAACAATAAGAAAAGATTCTGCTGAACAGACTGTATTCCTTGGCACAGACTTGACTCTTCTCTGCTGTGATCAGTGGAGGTAGCATCTTACAATTACACATCTGAGGGCCAACTCACCAGCTTCTGCCTTTGGTAGTGAACAATTCTTTCATCTGCCAGGAGGAATGGAAGAGAAGATGTCTCCTTTCCTTTCTTTCCTGAGCATGAGGGGGAACTACATGTACAAATATTCCTCTTGCAGTCTCCTGATCTGCCGTGTGGCTGGCACCTGGGTCAGATGCACTGTGCTTCCCTACTTACAGATATATCACCTGCGTGTTACTGTCTTTCTTCTGCTCTTCTTTGGAGCACTTGCTAGATGAGGAACACTGGAGCCAAAAGCTTAAAGTAAAAATTCACCTGTGACAGTATGTCTTAATTTTCAGAAGATTTAATAGTTTTCTGTTGTTGTGCGCATCCTCTGTGTTTTGTCTCACAATTGCCAGGAGAGTTTTCATGAAAGGGAACCAGGAGGGGGAAGGAGCTTATAATGCTCAGATTTTTAGAGTGTGATGGTACAAAGGGTGGGATTGTGGAAACAGAACAGCTCTTTCAGATATGAAACACGATAAATTGCATCAGCATAGTGATGCTCGGCAGAAGCAAGTGAATAGCAGAAAAGGAATGTAATTTCAATCATGCCATAAATTCACTTTTGGCTGGCACAAACAGCAATCAGAGGGCAGACACAATTTCCTTCATAACCTTAATGAAATACAAGCACTCTGGTTTTAATTTGTAATTGGCATTTCATCTTTAGTGCAGCAGAGGTTGGAAGACACTGACCCTCTTGTTTTGGTATGAAGTTTATTTGCCTGGAAGCATTCTTTTGTTTGTATTATTAATTCCCTGCTTTTTTACTATGTGAACTTCCAGTGATGATCTCACGATGTTTACAGCATTTCTTGCAGTGGTGTAAACAGAGATTGGCGCCTTGTTTTCATATTTGGGTGTGGCAGGGAATAGCCACATGCAAACTGCCGGTGAGCTACATCTAGGGAACCCTATCTAATATCAGCTTGAAACTCATTTCAGGAGCACAAGGTAGATTCGCAGCTAATGCCATCAAGTTTAAGGACTGGCACCACTGAGTTCCAGGGGGATTTAAATAGTAGCAAGAAAAGGTAAATTAAGAAAGAAGAAATCACATGCTAAAACTAAATTTGAAGTGACATTGGTTACTATTACAGATGCAAGAAAGAAAACGGTCCTTGAGAAAAAGAAATCATGAATGCGCAATGCTGTTGTGCATGCAAGACTTTTGAGTAATCTTAAACGAATCTTTAGCCAATATAACTGCTTAAAATATGAGTAGCTCTTTCATACTCACAAAAATGAAGGAAGTTATTTCAGAGTGTTTACTTACTTTTACTATGTTTGGGGCTATCAAAATGTTTTCAGTCAGAGACCCTCACTGTATTTCACAAAATTTAATAAATTACAACAAGGAGTTCTCTAGGTGATTTGCTCTAGGTTTACTGATGGGAGAAAGGAAGGCACAGGATTGTTTAAAACATATACTACTTTTTGTTTCTTTGTTTATTCCTGATCTCTTGCAATGAGTTCTTATTCTTTATTTGCAACTACAGAAGTTTGTTCAGGGATATGCTTGAAAGCAGCTTTATGTTTTATTTTGTTTCTCAGATTAGAATTGTATTATATGTGTAGGTCTAAAGAGTTTCTGCTTGAACTGGGTACCTGGGTATCCTTCCATTGGCTGCCCTCCAAATCACAGCCTTTAACTGCAATCTTTAAACCCCTATCATTTCTCCTTGGTGTTTACCGTAGAAAAATTATTTCTCCTGCTGACTTTGCTCCCCCGGTTTAAAACAAAGTGACTTTTATACTGGCACAGAGGGTTGCCCGAGGCAGAAGCTATTACAGAAAAACTTGTTGGGTAGACAGCATAGACAAGTCACCACCCTGTGAATCTCACTGCTGCACAATTATTACTGAAGGACAAGGATTTAGTGAGACTCAAAGGAGACTAGGCATGCATCTGTAAGTGAGCAACCACACCTGTCATGCAAGTGCAAATATTGCCACAGGTTTAAGGAATGAAGGCAACACTGGATTCAGGGTTTAAGTACATATCAAATTTGGAGATTTATGTGGGGTCCCATTAGCTTAAAGCGATTTCCTGCAGAAGCTTCTCTTTCAGACACTGTCAGCGATCATCCCTGACTTGTTTCCCAAAGGGAACATGCAGGTGTGTCTCAGTCTGATATGCATAACCTTGCTAAAAGCATACTCATCAAAGTTGAGAAGCTTCACAGCCATAAATCCCTAACAGCAGGGATTACATCTGAATCAGACCTAAGCTGAAACTCCAGTTTCATATTCTTCCTTCATCTGAGCTCTTAGAAATCCTCACTCAAATGTCAAATGTCCATTTCTGTAATGTGTTATGGTATTTCATTTTTTTATTTTTAATACAGCTTCCAGACATGGCTAGCTTTTATAAGTTGATGTTTATCTTTTCCTCAGGAACCTTAATTAAAAATACTCCATCCTAACAAAGCAGTGATTTGTGTAATTCTCTGGCAAAATAAATTACAGTAGACTATATCTTGCTGATTATTTATGGAATTATTTTTTTTAGTGGAAACTGCTAGATGAACATCTATTCAGGAATTTGACTGAAAGGTTTTTACTTTTAATATTTTCTGCCAATGGCAAGTTAAGGAAATAAAATATTACAGAATTTCTAGGAAATCTGAGAGTCCGGTTTTTAGATGGTGCATGGTTTTAACAAGTCTTTTAAGCAAGGTTTACACTATCATCATGGGTATATAAGCTTAATCCTGATTGTAGTAAAATAGGATTTAGTGCTGCTCTTTACCTTCCCAGCAAAGTCAAAATAAACAGGATTTGTGTGGGTAGGTTATGTGAGAGGAACATCTGCATAACAGATCTACAGTCACTTGTGGGCTGCAGCATCATTGCAGGGATTTGGGCTGTGGATTTGTGAAAGGGAAGAGCTGCTGTTCAGTGCCAGGCTCAGGCCAGCCTCCTTCCAGGACACAACAAACAGGCAGGATATGGTGTGGCAGAGCTCAGCACAGCCTGTTGGCCATTCCTTTTTGTGCTAGGATTAGAGAAGCTGAACCTAGCAAGGGGTCAAGCTCCATGCAGAGATATGTGTAGTCTTTTTGTTTGGTCACTGAAATGTTAGAAAAATGTCTTCCAAGTCTTCAAATCCTTTGGACGGGAGTTATATAAAATCTATGGGTCCTCTTTTTACATTTTTCAGACTTATTGTAGGGAAAACAGGAGCAGGAAGTATGACTAAGGCAGAGGAGTATTTGTCACACAGGTAGGAATTGGAAGGACGGAGATCAACAAAGTGTTGAAAGCAGGTTGGTGCCACTGCTGAAGAACTGACAAGAGGACAAGAACTAATCCCAGGCCACCTCAGCAATCTGGAAGATTTATTTTATTTTATTTTACAGTGTTCAGGAGATGCAACTGATCTACTTGCCCAACTCTCAGTGCCGAGACACATGTGCCTGCTCCTGCTTGGGAGCCTGGAGTCGCTCACCCAGGCTCACTCTCATGGTGCCTGTGGGGGACTGCACGCCTGGTGGGTTGGTGCTGACAGGGACAGGGCTGCAGCATGGTAAATCCTGGGGAACAGGAAGTCACCCCTGAACCTAAACTGGGTGGCAGTCCTGGGAAGTAGCCCATCCCTGTAAAAGCATCATGCCCTTCTCCTAATGCTGCCCTCCCTGAAGGATTGCACTGTTACCTTAGCAACATCAGGCTTCTTCCCTCTCCTCACATCTATCACACAGGAAAATGGAGCAGCATTGCTGTTGGCATCCAAAATGGCCCCAAATCCAGGCAGGAACCACTTTTCTCAACTGTAGCTGGGAACTTGGAAGCTATGACAGTCTTTAAATTAGTCTTGTGGCCATCTTTGTGGATAGGATTGATTTACAGGTCCTTGCACGTGTCATAGGGTAGATGATGGAATGATCTGTAGGTCAAAGTCTACCTGAGAAGGAAGTGTGTGCTTCCTATCGCATGAGTCTGGTTGAATCAAGTCAGACAAAAGGTGTTTAATCACTGATTTGCAAAGAACCTTATTCATCAGGTTAGTGGTGAGATGCAATTCCACTGTTCTTCAGGAATTTGATATGCTTCATATGGGTACTTCTGATACATATTCTTTCCATTCAGTGAGAATTCAACTGGTAGATGGAAAAGGTGATATGGGGAATTCTTTACCAAAAAGTTGAGAAAGGCAGAAAAACTGAAGGTTTGAACTTCTTTGAAGGCTGTTCCTTGGAGCCAATATTCAAGGCCATGAAATAGCAGGGAATTACTGATATCAACCCCACGGCTCTGTTGATCCAGCTCTGTGCAGAGAAATTACATGTGGTCTTCTCTAGCAGAATACTGAGATATGTATTAGAGGTACACAGAAACTCCAGTGAGAACTGTCTGGAGCTGTTAACAAACTTCACTTTCTGGCATGCCCATCCTGTAGACCTTTGCAAACAGACAGAGTATTCATCTGAGGATGCAGAGATATGTATTCCAGCAAATCTGTTATAGTCTGCAGTGGATGCTAAACAAGAAATTCTTGAACAACTGGAGGTGGGAGTTCTTCAAAATTTTCCATCGTAAATGTTAATGTATGTAGCAGACAGAAGAAGTATTGTATAAAAAGTTAAGGCTTTCACATTTTTCTGGTTCTGACCTATGGCAAGGAGGCTGATATATTTGCATTATTTCCATGGTATTTTTTTCGTAAGGGAGAGCTGAAAGGAAAGAATAAAAATATTTCAACTTGAAGCTAATTGTTCCTCTGAAAGTCTGATTTAAAGTAAAAACCTGTATCAAATAGAAAGGGGTGAAATCAAGATCTATCAAACTAGAAATATTTTTTCATTGCAAATAAAGCTTCCAGTTAGAGGTGGATATGTCCAAATTTTTCTGGAACACTTTTTCTATAAGATAAAATGCTAGATTTCGTTATTGTGATTGTGAGGGTATTACTATAATTTTATGTGGCCCCAAAATATCCCAAATACTTCACAGAAAAGGCAGAAAATAGATTCTCTGTAATAAAAATGAGGTTTACATTAACTGTTTTAACAGATAATAAGCAATTTTCTAAACCACTGGCTGTAGGATATCTGAAATTTTAGCAGTGATAGACCATCTAATGTTTTCCTGAGACGTGCAGTGTAGCGTAAATATAGTGTAGAATATTTATGCCAAGAAGACAAACTTGTTTATGGGCACGCACTGAAAGAGATTGTAACAAGGTCTCACTGAAAGCTCCTGCATAGGGAACAGGTCTCCTACATATGTGTGAGTCAGGGGAACGTACTGCCAACTGTGAAAAGGCAAGCAATGTTTGCAATCTTTTCGCTTCCAGTTTTCTCCTGTGACATGGTTGCAGCATTGTTCTCCCTAAAAGTCTCTCTTTCTTAGTTTGGAGATGATACCTCTGCAAATCAGGTAGTTTCGTGCTGACCTCCTGCACAGTGGTAATGAGATCTAAAAAACTCCTGGTTTTTCTCTTTTATTCAGTTGTTTTTTGCGTTCTGGTAGAGGTTATTCCAGACATTTTCCAGAAAGTTGTACATATAACAAATGCATTAAGATCGGCAGCTGTGGGTCAGATAACTTGTTATGCTGTTTCCCAAATTCATGGCTAAGTCAGGGAGGTCCCTTGTCCCAAAAGCGCGGAAATAAGCAAATCCAAATCAGTAATACCTACAGCACTTGTGAAAGCAGAAGGTGCATTTTGCTTCAGCCAGCTGACTTAGCATGGAGGGTCACAGTGCTGCCCTTCCTTATGTGCCACAAGACACCATGCTCACTTAGATGGAAAGACCCACTAGATGCTCCTTGACTGTCACTTGCCTCCTGAAGTCTCTCAGCTATCTGAGACGGAGGTTTACCAAGGTGTCCTCGCATCTTGGTATAGAAACTCTGTTATATTAAGTTTGCTCCTCTTCATTCCTGATGTTTTATATTTTTATGTGGATACAGTGTTTAAAAATGTGGGTCCTTTGAAGTTTTAACTGCAATTCTGCATATGCCTGGTAAAGGGTACTCCTGCCATGGTGAGGCTGGGGGGTCTATATGCTGCTAATGGCCAGTCTTAGGGCACCTTTTGATAGCAGGGATGCCTCTAAGAAGCAATTAGAGATAAGTCACCATTGTGTAGTACAGAGAGGTAGAGAAAATTCCTTTGGTTGCATCTCCAGTTACACTTGGTGCTCTGCATTGAAAGGCTAATTTCAGGCCAGAATAGATAAAGTCCTTGCAATTCCTCATGTTTTGACTATACTGATGAATTACGTGAAGAGGAAATCAATCAGTCCTTTGAAGTTGTGTATTTTCTTAACCCATTGGAACAAATCTTGATGCACAGTCCCTCTGTAAGCTGGCATTCATAACTTGAAGTAGTCTTAGGAGATTGTGTTGAGTTCCTGTCCAGAATGTCAGAAACTTCAGAATGGGATTTCCAGTTTTGGAAACAAGCATGTGATTGCCATTGATCATATGGAATAGTGGCCTCAGTCCTTTTTCTTTGAGTGAATTTTCATTCCTGGTAACTTGTATAGTGAGGTCTTTTGCTCAGTGTGAGCACAGAATTGGTGAATCTCACTACAGCCCATTAATGCCAAAAAGAGATGCTTAAGTGAAATTGAACACAGCTAGTAAAGGCTTAATCAATAAGTAGAAATATCTATGCTGTCTTATTCAGCCTTATAAATAAAATATGCAGATATGTGGTATGTAGAACATACAGCCATTGTGTACTTTGCAACTTTGTGGACGTGCATAAAAATGTATAAGCAGATATATACATAGAAAAAGAAAATAAGTGTAAGGACTGCCTAATTGCACTATGTCTCTCCCTGAACTTATTTTTCTGCCCACTTTAAGCAGGTGGATCTGCAAAATATGGCATTTCATCTTTCAAAAGTGACAAACTGCTCTTGGATACATTTTATACCATTTCCAAATTTGTTTCCCCCTGCATGCCATAATAAGCCCTCTGCCCCTTTAGGAGGTAACCCCCATCTTTTGCATGGAAGTCCAGAACATTTCTTTCCCTCAGCTCTTTGTGGGTTTCACTCGAGGGACAACAACCCCTTTGTCATGCTCTGATTTCAGTGACTAGGTTACTTGGGTTCCTCCACTTGTTGTTCCTTTGATCCTCTTCAGGTCTTAAAGCTTATCGTGATAAAGCCTTTAGCCAGATAACTTTTGCACCCTTATTTTTTGTTCTTTAATTTTTTACATTTTTTGAGGTGTAGCTTTTTTATAGTAATAGCCTTGGTATTCCTGGGTCAGTCACTCTCAGACCAAATAAAACGAGCAATCTGGCAGCAATAGCCAGTAGGTAACTACAGTGTCTAGAGTCCTCCCACTCATGTCACATTGCCATCAATTACACACAAGTGTTGGGATAATCATTTAATGGAAAACAAAAAGGAGAGAAAAAACCCCAACAAACAAAACACCAACCAGGTTGCCATGTTTTTAATGTTTACAGAAGGAAAGACTTAGAATAGAGCTCTGAGTTATTGTGGAGGGTTTAGGCCTTTGTCATCTTCTATGAGATTGTAAAACCAGAAATATATGTCCTGTTGTTTGATGAAACATGGCCCCGGAGCATGCACTTTACTTAGAAAAGCAGGAAAATCTCCTTTATCAGTTCACTCTTGAAACTTCTCCTTTTGGTAAAAGTGTTCTGGTTATTCCAGCATCACTACTGCATAAGTAGCATATTTGTAGCTTCCAATATTGCAGCTGTTCACGCCTTCACATGCATTTTCAGTACTTAGAGAGACAATAAGGAGGAGAAAATGTCTGTGTAGGAAGTACAATTTTCCAGATCTGTTCAGACTTGGTATTCTGTTGGAGTAAGGAGGAACAGATGAATGTTAACAACATGGTTTTTGAAGTGCCCTTTTAATGAAGCAGCTTTGCTTGGAGCTATTGTCCGCAGTGCCTTTAGAGACCAGGGGACATACTCAAGGTGCTTTAGATAAACCACCAGATCAGCGAGAATCACTCAAGTTTTACCATCAGAAGAGAAGTTTATGTCAGTTTGGTTGCCCTTAGCAGTTCCAGTTTGTATGTATCTTCTGTTGCTTGATTAAAGAAAAATTTTGCTTACTGTTAACTTTATACAGTGCTTTAGCACACTATTTTGCACACTTGGTAGCACACTGTACATAGCAGAGTGACAATTTTCTTCCTCTTAATTCAGGAGTCTGACCCTGATATGTGGGACTGCCCTCATTAAACATAAATTACTAAAAGAAATGTAAGTCTTGTACCACCTTGATTTGTACATTTTGATGTTATTTAGTGTTGCTGTTGAGCTCTGAAGACTGGTTTGCATCCCAAAGACGTTAGGTTAGTACTAGCTCAAGACATGTTATGCCTGTTTTCGTTGTTTGTCACAGACATCTCAAAGGCTGATGGGAATGGCATCGGGATGAAGAAGGAAGGGCCACATGTAGTTAGGAATTGTATGTTCTTGCAAGACCTTCATGGCACCAGGATGTGTCAGTCCTTTCTCAATAAGTCTCTCCTTTCACTCCCTGTTTGGCAAACTGAACTTCAGTTTAAATATCAGAAAATACCACTGCTGACAAAGCTCCTTAGCATTTGGGGTAAAGCATCTCTCCCCAAAGTCAAAATTTGAGTCCAAATGCAAGTACAAATGCAGTGTTCCTCATTTACTACCTGGCATAAAACCATGCACAAAGAAATACAGGCTCAGCTGATACTAAAATTGATACCAGTAAATGGTTGAAGAGATGCTATCAAAGTTCTACCTGCCCATCCAAAGAAACAGCTTTCCCTGTGACTTCACCTCTGAGGTCTGAGTTGGCCCATGCTTGCTGATTTGAGACACTTGTATACTCAGATGTCATTTTAAAATTTTGTATACTCAGTTGTTTTACATTATAGTATATTCTTGTTTGCTTAAACTGCATTGGCTTGCCTATTTCCTTGCCTAGCTACTCAGGCTTAGGATTGTAATGACGCTGCTTGAAAACAGGCCAAAAAAAAATCTGAAGGAACGTCCTGAAAGGACCACAAAATTTCATATTTGAAACAAGTCTATAGTTGGCAAGACCAAGGAGGAGAGTTCCTGGCTGGGTAGACTATCCCTGTTAACTTATCATCATGCTTTTTACCCTTTTCTGTGAAGCAGCTGGTGGTGTCTGCAGCAGAGACGTGATACCAAAATAGGGATGGACAGCTTGATTAGTCTCTGTATCCTCTTCTAACATTTCTGCTAAAATGATGTTCACATTTAGAGGCATTCAAGGTCGGTCTGCTGTCCTGAAATGGATGCATTTGTTTGAGAGACATAAATTTGGTAAGGCAGACCACCCCAGTTCATGCATTTATGTAAAGCTTTTGCCAACAGTGAGATTCTTTTTTTGCTTTTGTAATTTGTATTAAGCACCTTTTTCATTTGTTATGGAAGAATAATCCCATATGAAGAATTCAGTATTGGTCACTCATTTCACAGATGACCGTGGTTTTCTCTTTCAATAATGAGTATAATTATCACCCACTAGACTTGTTTGTGATGGGACTTCACAGCTTGGATAGATTGCACCTTTTCTCTCATGGGCATGGTACATTTTTATTTTTCTGTTTGCTAAGATAGCTATAGTTATCATTGCTTTTAAAAAAAAGAATTCTGACAAGTACTAGCATTAAAATTAGATTACATTACTTTCAAATAATAAGATCATCAGCAGAAAAAACTGTTTGGGGAAAAGGAAATATCAGAATAAATAGCCAATTTTCACAAAGAAGACAGACAGATGGTTCCCTCATTAGCAATAGGCTCCTGAAATGCCCTCTCCTGCTTTTCCTTTATTCTGTAGCTGAGCACCCTACTGTTTCGTAGATCAGCGTCTGTGGAGCCAATTGCTTGTCCTTAGAAACTTTAAATTGAATCCTGTGATTGCATAGTATTCAGAAGAGTATGGAGTGCACTGGTGACCCTCTGTTAGATGGTTGGGGATTAATCAATCATCTCTCAGGCAGAAAACCCCTGGGAATCCAGAGAGAGCTTCGAGGGCTCAGGCCAGCATGGGACTAATGTCAGACTTTGGTCTGCAGATAAGATGGAACAGTGTTTTGATATTCTTGTGATGTGGAGATTACAGACAGAGAGCCAGGATTGTGCATTTCCCTACCAAATGATGTGATTGACTAACACGGTCTCTCGTTTTTCCAGAAGTGGCTTGGAAGAACTGGTAGGACATGGAAGAGTGAATTTAGTTACGGACTAGATCAACAGCAGCTGGGGCAGACTTTAGCCTCATTAGTTGTTAGGATCATAGAATATCTTGAGTTGTAAGGGAGCCATAAGGATCACCAAGTCCAGCTCCCAGATCCTCACAGGACTATCTAAATCTAAATCATCTGACTAAGAGTGTTGTCTAGATGCTCCTTGAACTCTGCCAGGCTTGATACCATGATCACTTCCCTTGGCAGTCCGTTCCAGTGACTGACCTCCATCTCAGTGAAGAAGCTTTTCCTGACATCCAATCTGAACTTCTCCTGATGCAGCTTGATTCCATTTTTGGTTGTAGTGTTACTTCCAAATATGAATCTGTTTTAAGTGTTTATTGTCTCTTATTGACAAATAGTTCTGACTGCTGTCATGCCACTCTCTCCACTTATACAGATCCCTGGTTGCTCTTGTGTTTGTCACTGAGTTGACCTTAAAACTCTTCTTGGAGTCTTCCCTAATGTGGGTTTCCAGACCACAGAATTTTCATTTTCTGGGTTAGAATTTTGCCGTGTATCCATTTCCAGATGAAGGGAAGAACCATTTTTTTGAGGGGAGGGTCCTAACATTTGTAACCTGTCCCACTGGGATTTGGATCCTACAAGCTATTGGGAAGCCACTGCTGGTAACTAATAGAAGTGACTTGAAAAATCGTCTACCCAAAGCAGCCTTTATAGTCTCATGTCTAAAAGTGGAGTTCACCCGGGATGCACAGGGTTCCCGGTGAGAACTTGCTCCTGTCCCACTGTGGCGTGCCTGTTTCTCTGCTTGAGTCTTAATACCAGGGGCAGTCTCTTTTACTGAACTCAACACACTGCTCTTTTTGGGTCAGAGGTTAAAAGAGGGATAGCTGAACAGCTCTGATCACACCACCACAGCTGAAAAGCAGCTCCCCAGAGTTACAAACCTGGCTGTTGTGTTTTGTGGCAAAATTCTTATCTACACTGGGGGTTTTATTGGTGGGGTTTTTTTGGTTTTTTTTTTGTTTTTTTTACATCTTCTCTTTGATTTAATGTTTCTTTAATTCAAGAAGACAGAAGTAATGAATTAGATAGAGGAGCAGAGCTGTACACACTGATCATAAAGGTGTAAACCTGACAAATTCCTGGTTTAACAGTTTTGAATGAACTTCACCTCTGCTGGCAGTAGTTATAAGTATCATACCTGGCATACCAGACAGCTCTTAACACCAGTGCTGAATCTGGCTCATTTCCAGGGCAGCTGCCGTAACATGAAATAACATACATGTTTGCAGTGTGGTGGAATCAAATGGAATGGAAGAATAGATTAGTACTGCCATTTGTGTGACTGTTAAGTTGTCTAAGATATATTTATTTGCAATACCTGTGTGCTTTTTAATTCATATCAAATTATACAGATTTTATCCCAGGACAATAAAAGACAATTTTTCTAAATGCAATGTAAGGTGATTACACAACATCTCATATTTTAATTTCTATTGCCTGACAAGTAATCAAGTGACCTTAACTGTCACTGTTACTCTGCATATAATATGCAGATCTTTTCAAAACCCAGATTTAAAGATTAATCCTCGCAAGATTTAATCCATGCAACAATCCTGTGAGGCACGTACATGAGCAAACTGCAGTCTACAAGTTAGGTGATACGGAAATCAGTGTTAAACTAGAACTCAGCATTCTTATTTGTCACATCCCTGCTTGCATCTGCTGCTTTGAGGAGCTGTAGAGAAATCGAAATTGTAATCTCTCTCACAGAATAACCTGCTTGTTCGTCTCCAAAGTGGGTGTAGTCCCAGGACATTTTTCTTCCCTTTTCTATGTGTTGCCCCAACCTCTGCAGCTGAACTTTGGAATTCTGCTGACTGTGCAGCTCTTGAAGGCTCTGCAAGGAAGTCTACATATTTTAGGGGTTGTTTGCATCATAAATATTGAACTGTGGGAAAAGAGAGAAAAATCAATACCACTTTTCTTCATCTAGGAGCTTTTTACAACTGAGCGCAAAGATCCAGGCACATTTGCACAAACATCCAAGCATAATGAGGTTTAAAACTCATGATTTGGAGAAATTTGCATCAGCGGTGTGGACTCTGGGGCACTTTGTTGCCAGTTATCCTTTTTTGTTTGGGGCATGTCAATGTGTAGCTAATGTGTCATGTGCGAGAGGACAAAGAGGCTTCAATGAAGTCTGAAATTTCAGTCAATCTCTCAGTGGTGGCACACTGACAGATAGGGAACCAACAGTAAGAACATAAGGAAACAAAAGTTGTGAAATTAAAACATTGCCAGAAGAGCTGAAAACACCATCCTGTCTCTAATCTGGGAACAGCCATCTGACTGTGTACTACCAAGCTAGTATGCTAAGAAACACCTCAAAACTGCAGTTTTCTACATTAAGGTTATTGTCTTTTCATTTTAAAAAGACTGAAATAGCGAAGGAAAAATATAGAAGCTAGCAATGATGTTAAAAACTGTAACCCCTTAGGTGACATTATTGCACTGTTGTAGCCAGAATATTGATTCTGAAAAGGACTGGTTGGGTTTCAGGTTCCGTTTTCATGATCAGTGTTTGACAAAAAAAGGCTCTTGAATCAAAAGGTTTGAATAGAAACATTCAGACTACAAAAGCCTATATGCATTTGCATTCTTTGTTAAAATCCAGCCAAAAGGAAAATACTGCTTCTGAAGATTATTCCCACATTAGACCCCATGTAGTTTCTTGCTGTGGAATATATCCAGAAGTGCTATTCTGTGCCGGGAATGTGTTAATGCAACAGCAATGGTGGGGACATCACTCCCTTCACACAGTGTGCAGGGACATCTGGCATTGCTTCTAATCTCCAGTGTTTTTGGTATTAAAACCTTATTATTCTTAGGAAAATCAGAGTCCCTTGGCATCTATAGGGAATACTATTTTCAGAAAAAATTAGAAGGAAGAACAGTTGGAGGAGCAGTTCAGAGGAAAGCTTGTCAAAGCTGCTCTTTAAAATATTTAGTGGAATTACAATCAGCTGGTAGCCTGGAGTATTTTCAGCAGACTATTTGCAGACAGTAATTGCAAAGTTTTAAGTCTCTTCCATTTCCTTGGTTCTTACCCTGTGCTCAGCTCTTAACATTGATTAGCAAGCATCCTTCCCTCATAGGTTTATTGTGTGACTGAATATTTCAGCCTGGAGCCTTGATGAATATGTCCAGCCTTCCTTGTGAGAACTGAAGAGTCTTACATGTGAGTTTGTGGAGAGGCTCGCTACTTAAATTCACAGTTATTATGAAAAGCTACATAGAAGTTAGAGGGCAGAGGAAAGAAAGAAGTGCCTAAAGAAAAGAAAAGCAGGGCCAGAGGAGAGCATGTCATTCACAGGAGTTGTGTGAAATCTGACAAGTGTGCATAAATATTGGGCCTGTCCATAATAGGGCTGTGATTCTGCAATTCGTGCTGAAGTGAGGTCAGTGGGATGCCTTGCATGATGAATAATGAACCAGTCACATCAATACTTGCAGCACAACTTTGGAGCATGAATAGCTGTGAACACCATAGATTCACTTTGTTCTGTGGAAATAAAAATGGTTATTGAATTTTGGGGTTTAGTTTTATTTAGATATTATTTTTCTTTTATCTGGGGGTAGAAATCTTTCTATTTTATTATGTCAGTAGTAGCTGAATGGTGTTCGAAAAGTTTTATTTTTATAGACAATCCCTGCTGAATCATTTGGAAAGAAGGTAGAGCCTACTTAGTTCATCTTGCAGTGTCTGTAAGGCACTGGTGGAATCATAGCAACAAATGATACTGAGCGTACATGATGCTGTACAGAGTCCAGTGACAGAAAGTGAAAGTAAAAAACATTACTATTTTCTTTAAGCACCAGAGAGAATCAATCACTTGCTATTCCTAAAGTATGAGTAGTTTTATTATCTGAAAAGTGAGAGGAGATTTCAGATAAGTATAGGCCTTCTAAAAAGAATGATAATTTATGCCTTTTAGGATTGAAGGTTGCAACAAGCTTTTGTTTTTGGTTTAGGGGTAGATTAGTTGGCTTAAACTTGCCATTTATATGTTGATACTTAATGAAATGAATAGGCAAAATTTGAAGGGGATTCATCCAAATGAGTTTTGGTTCCAAGTCATTAACAATAATTATCTCAATTAGCGTTTTATTTTGATTAATTCTAGATCTACTTTTGCTTCAAGTTTCTTTGTCTCCTTCTGGGCCACAAACTGCTTTCTCCATGTAAATGCAAACACCTTAGAAATTCATACTTCAGTGATATGCAAAATGAGGAGAAAATAACGAAGCCAGATTAGCAAGTTGGATATCATTCAAGGCATTCAGAGCGGCCAGGGAAAAGCTTTTCCTGCACTGACACCAGTGAGCCAATAAGCACAAAGACGTGTATGGAAAGGAGAGGGCAAACGCTGTGTGCCTGTGTGCAGTGATGCTGCCTGAGGGTGAAATACTAGCGAATGGTGCCTGTTCATGTCTATGTGCACATCTGCTAGAGAGAGTAATGAACACGTGGGGTGAAGTTTTCTAAGTTTCACTGAGATCCCTTTTTTTATTTTTTCCTTGATATAACTTCATGTCTCTAGTGAATTTGCAGATGTGCAAGTGTTGAGTAGTCATTATTTTTCAGGCTATTTGTGTACACTCCAAACTTTTCCCTGATTTATTTCCTACCTTTTTTTTTTTTTTTGGCTCTTTTTCAAAGACATGCTGTGGATCTCTAAGGGCTTTCACTCCTTGCTCGCTCATCCCAGTAAGTGAAATGTGATGTCCCCATCATGCACTGTGTAACTTGTGCCAAAAGTTACCATGATGTGCTCTAAAAAAAGTCTCAATATGCCCATGTGAAGCTCCTTTGGTTATAAGAAAAAGATCACTGCACCTTCTGCACTTCCTACTTTGCATTTAGAGGCAAAACACTGTTAAAGTTGGGGGAGAATCAATGTCTGGAGAGGGAGACCTGGGCTGTTCCATGCTTTAGAGATTTACTCAGAGAAAAAGTTGGTGCTTCTCTGTTTCTGTTTATCTCAGAGCTCCTTTCAGGGCTCTTGGGAGTCTGGCAAGGTAGGCCAGTGAGGGAAGGGAAAGTAGGTGTTGGAAGTGATGCTTTGATTGAGATGAGCTGGTAACTGCCTGTGATTTTATTTGCTCTCCTCCTCCCAGTGTTTTAGATGTCAAGACTGCCAGGATCTTAAAAAACAGCTCACAAAGGGATCTGGGGACTTCAGGTTTCTCAAAAAAGCAGAAAATCACCACACTGAGATTTCTAAGAACAGAATATAATTGCATATTTTATTGAGATCCTCTATAAAAACTATGATCACATGAAATTTGCACTGCTAATGAGCAAGCGCATTGAAAGATCCATTCCATAAGCAGTTTTATTTCCCTTGTTTCTTGGTCAATGAGCAGAGCATGTAACCAGGTAGCGACCTCAGCATGCCTGCTTTAGGGCCACCAGGAATTCAAACTATGCAGTTCTTTCATTGTGAAAATCCTTAAAGCAGCTACTTGTGCCCTTACTTGAAGCACTGACACTGCAGCACCCTTTGAGACTGGGTGGGCCCTCAGCTAAGAAAAAGCTTACCTGTGAGGAGCTGCTTTTTCCAGGTGGCCAAGGACACAGAAAGAAAAGAGTGAGCAGTGAATTAAGTGGTAGAGAGAAACAGTTTTTGTGTTTTAATTAGAAAAATGAAAAGTGCATGAATTTCCTCATTGTAATAGTTTCTGTCATCTGAGAAATAATGATCTAAAAAAATTGTCGGTCTCTGCCAGTCCTTCCTCAGGGCAGTGATTATTCACTCTAATGCGTACATATTCTTTGCAGTCATTAATCTTCTGCACCCAGGCTGGGATAAAGACTATTCTGCTATTTGTTGCCATGTTTCAGTTCAAAAGCTCTTCCACTGTTGCAGCCCAGACATTTCCATTCTGTTATTCCTGGGAGACTAACAACTCTTTGTGAATCTTTGCATTGACCAGTGGTAGAGAAGGAATATGTAGGTAGCTGTCTTGAGGTTTTTCATTTTTCCTTCCCCCTTTTTTTGCTTTGCTAGTCAGAGAAAAAAGGTGAAGGTTTATCAAGTCCCTTACCAAATCTGCACTTCCTTTTTCTTCAGGCTTTGCAAAATAATCCTAGATTTGTATTAATGGAATCACAGAATATCTTGAGTTGGACGGGACCCACAAGGATCACTGAGTCCAAACTTAGCCCTGCGCAGGGCCATCCTCAGGAGTCACACCTTGTGCCTGAGAGAATCATCCAAGTGCTTCTTAAGCTCTGTCAGGCTTGGGGGGGAAAAGAAAAAAAAAGGGAAAAATTTGTATATGGTTAAATCCCTGTACTTCATATGATGATGTATGGTAAAAAAGTGTCTGCTTTACATTTTGGTCAAGAAGTATAATAAAAGGATACTTCCCCTGATTACTTTTTTAAGCCTGCAGTCCTGCTCTGAGCAGGAGCAAGCTATTGCTGCTTTGTTCTTTCTGAATGCTTTGCAAAACTTTCCACATATGAAGAGGTTCTTAGGAGTAGGGAAATCAAATGCAAAGCACAAGAGGATGTTCCTGCTCAGCTGTACTTTGTCGTGAGAAGTACACAGAGATTAGAAGGACTTTGGAGTTACTGTCTAAAAATGACTTTTCAGAAGCTGATTCCCAAATCATCTTCAGAAAGCTCTTTACCTAGGCATCAACAACAGCAAGCTCCACAAAGGGTTCCATAAGCTCTTCCCATGTGCTTTAGTCCCTGGTTACAACCTGGGGCACATTGCCTGGCATTATCTTTCAGGGACTTTGAAAGTTGACAGTGCTGCTCACCTTTTTCATATTTTATTCTGTATTTGGGATTGGATATTCAGCAACACAATCCTGATAGCTGGAGTGGGATTTTAACTCTTCATCAATTAACTGTATATATTCTCAGCAAAATGAACATTTTACAGAAGGTATATAAAATAACAAAGGGCATAATTTTATAGCCTCTGAGAGAAAGCCATCAAAGCCAATAGCAGTCAGTTTGTTATCGTAATAATCATAATTTTTAAAATACTGTGTAAAGTGTGGCTAGAGTTACAGATTCATTCCTTCAAAAGGAGAGGAATGGAAGACATTTCCCAAGCCACCTAACACAGTGCAGACACGATCCCTTCCTGCTTGCTGCCTTAGCTCAGGTCATGGCTACGGTGATCTTCTTGCACTGCTCTGGTAGGTCCTCCAGTTTCTGGAGGGTGCAAGGCTTCTTATGCAGAAGCAGCTCCTGAAACTAGCCCTGGTTCTGTGACTGCAGCCTTTCTTTTTCCTTCGATTCTGCATTGAAAAAATAAACAGATAAAACATTGTGCTTCATAACAAATCTGTATAGGAATTAGGCCCCAAATGGGATGCATTTAGAGAGGGATGAATACAACTAAGCTGAAACTGCTAATTCCTCCTTCGGACAGGGCTGAGCACCTCTGCTTCCCCAAAAAACAACTCTCTGAAGCACAGAGGCAGTGCAATGGGGAGGTTCGGGGCAGTCTGCTCCTCCGTCAAGGGATGGAACAGTTCTCTGTCCTTCCCAGGAGCTACAGAGCAGACCAAGACGCATTATCTCACCCGCTGTTTTCACCCATCTCTCTAGGGTTCTTTCCAGGGTCTCACTTCCTCACATAAAACCCACTAATGCATGTAATGTTTTCCATTTTGCGCATTTGCCCTTTGAGTTGGAACATTCCCCTGTATCCAGACAGTGACCACGAATCCCAACAAAGAGCTGAGGCAGCTCATTTTAGGCTACAGAGGAGCAGTAGTGTGAGAGAGTGCAGCCCCCACACACTCACAGAGTCACCCCAGCTCCACAAATGATCAGATGGGATTCCTAACCAATAAAAGTCTAGCCCCAGGAGCAAGCAGAACAGTTAAAGATATCCCAAATACCTGCTCAGACTGGGGTTTCCTCAGAAACATGCTTCGCATCAGAATATTTTGCTGTTGGTATTTGTGGAACCTTTATAACTTTTCTGTGCATTTTTAGTGTCAGTGTTTGAAGTGCTGTGTTACCTCTTGGGCTTGTCATACTGCTTTCTAAGCACATCTCTCTGAAGTTGTATCCATCACATAGAGTTTTTCATTCGATATTTACAGGGTTGCTGCTGAAATATCTTTGTAGACTGGTTTTACTAAGGAAATGCGGATTCTGGTCATTTCCAGCTGCAATTTGGCTTGTAGGTAGCCTAGCACTTTTCTCCCATGAGGGCAATTCTTGCTTCACAGAATATTTTGGGAGAGTGGATGGACATTGCACTGGCGTGTTTGCAGGAGCTCTGTCCCCTTCTTGTCACCGGTTCCTGCCCTGGCTTCACTGTTTCTTAATTACAGTTGTTACACCCTGGCTTGAATTTAATTTCTTAAACTGATGGTCTTGTTCATTGTAGCAGAACTAACTTTATTGGTGCTTGAACTGTGACTCCTATGGGCCTGCTGAATATGGATGTCTTGGGAGTGACCCACTGCTTGACATTAAATGGTTGTGTGCACTGAATGATGTATAGGAAAGTGTGTCACATGCAGCAGCTACCTGACATTCAAAAATGTCTCCAGCTACCAAACTGTAAATTTGCTGTCTTTTTGCTCTATTTTTATAAACCTCTTTTTTAGATTGCCCTTAAAATTGTAAAATAATAGGCAACCAAGGATTACAGACTGGGATATGTTCATTGGGGATCATTGCAGTTGGCCTTTAATCTCTCTGCTTCTTTAGAATTGCATTGAATACTTTATAGAAACAGCAAGTTGCTCTAATCCAGGGAGATCGAATATGCTTGTACTCATAGTTGTCTGCCCAAGGAAAATTTTTCTTTCCAACCCCAATGTGAAGAGCAGTCCTGTGGCTGGTGATCTATTAGTGCAGAAAGCATGGATTATGCACAGCTCTGAATATCTTTCTCTGCAAGAAGACGTCCAAAAATCTTCTTTTCAGGTGCTGTGAGATTTTCTCCTTACATCTATTCCTTGAACACTACAGAGATTGCAGAGTTGCGTTTTCTCCCTCTCCTAGTTGTTCTGTAAATGCTTACAGAAACCTCCTGACCTAGTATGGGCTTGGCACTTTGCTCAGCAACCTTCCTCTCCTTTACCAGCCCTGTCCAAATCATGTTTAACTCTGCTTTGCCCCATCACTGTTAAACTCTTCAGTTTGTTCCTCCAGTGCTCTGAAGACTGTCCTGATAATGGGACTGCCAACTATGTAGTATTGCTTTCCAAAAGGTCTTGGGGGCAGAGAATTAGCAATTGGACAGCAAGCGTCTATTTCCCATGCATGTACTGTCTTCTTAATCTTCTTCTGGTAAAAAAACAGAAATGCCAGGCTGGGTGTCCAGTGATAAGCAATAAATGTTCTCATATTGTCTTCCTTTGGGAATGCAAACTCCTAATCCCCTCTCTGAGCACTGCCTGGCCTGCAATCCCATTCCATAAAGCCAGTCTTAGTTGGCTCTTTCCCCAGAGTGGCCTATGACATGACAGTAGAGTGTTTGCTGCAGTTCCTACGAAAAGATTGGGTTTAAAGCATATTTTCATGGAGAAGAGGAGGAAAGGGCAGTTGACCTCTGTTTTCAGGCAGTTTTAGCATTGGGTGATGCAGATGATGGCAGGCATTGGAAGGTGGATGGTGAATGGCAGGACAGATATGTTGGAGGCTGCTTTCTTTAGCAGTTGTCTAGTTTGCTCAGGCTGCTGCAGTAAGAGTCGTAATAAGAGAGAAAAACAGACTTTAAAAGGTTGTACAAGTTGTTTTGTCTTTTCAGGGAGTTTTTCAACCCATTTTGCCCAGAGAGATGGGGAAGAACCCCAGCTGGCATTGCTAGCTGAAGGGCTGAGCACCTGCCCTCCCAGAGAGGGACACTGTTTCTCTTTCAGTGTGCTGAAGTGTTTCCTCTGCTATGAGCGCCAGGCGTATATCATTCCATAGGGTTTGTGGCCCAGGATGAGGACTATTGCTGTTGGCAAACTGTTTCAGGATAGGTCTGCTTTGTGTGTGCATGGTGCCTGGCACATTTTTCACAGACTGTCTGCTACGATATGACACTAACGAGGTAATTAGAGGGCTCAGGCGGTGTCAGCACAGCACATACCACATGGATTAAGCCCGACTCTTCAACAAGCTCTTTCCCAAAGGGTTGCAGGCTGACATGGCTCCCAGCCCATTTGCAGGGAGCAGGAGAGGCCTGGTGCTTGATGACTGTGGCTAGCTGATGTAGAGGAATTTGGGATGCTGCTCCTTCCTCCTGCACTGGTAGGGAGGAGTGGGAGAATGGTCCCAGGCACTCCTACCATGGGCATTACAAGGCGTAATATGATGGGAGATGGAGCAGCAGATGCCTGGCAGCAACCCCTTGCTGCAGTCAGCCTGGCTGCCTCTCCTGCCTGGCAGAATTGTGAGGGATGTGGTAGCACTGGTTTGCTTCTCAGATGCAGGGTCTGGGAGCAAGGTGGTGCCCAGGCAGAGCGATAGCACATGTGCCTGTGGTGTGGGGTTAAGCAATGGGCACAGTGTGTGGAACTCACATTTAATACCTGCCCAAATGGAAAAGTGATGAGCTTGGAGGGATGTGTTTGCTGCCAGCACATCAACGTCACAGTACTGGTGTAGCAGGAGGGCAAGAAGCAGTGCTGTCTGCAGTGATCTACTTGGCTTCTTCCTGGATTTTCTCACCTGAAATAGAACTCCCTCCCCCCAAAAAAAGAGAAGTCTAGTCTCAGTGTATTATAATTTTCTTTATGTATTGTGACTAATATGATGTAATCTGGATATTTTATGTCTTAACAAAATGAGACAAACAAGGACTTTTAAAATACATTTTAATGAATTTAAGAAGTCATTAAGAAAACTGGGCAGAAGAACTCTCTAAGACAGTGACATGCATGCTAGTGGTTAGGATCTCAGTTCTCTGTTGCAGGATTTAATTTATTACATTGATAACAATTACTACATCACTGGGCTATATCCTTTACCAATTATTACTATAATTACAAAGTAATTATTATATTAATAAGAATTATTATACTGGTTTCAAGTCCCCATGTCAGCCTTCACAGACCAGATATTGAGTGAAATGCTGTGCTGTAAGCTGAACACAGAGTCAGCCCAGCTGCCTCCCATCCTCCAAAGATCTGCTGTTTAAACTTACAGGGCTTCAGACAGCAGGTGCAACCCTGCTGCTTCCCTCCTCGCAGCAGGGTCCCAGACGTGTCACACTGCATTATTTGTAAACAACAAGCCAGCTAATATCACCACAGTGATATCAGTCCACATGCAAAGGGTGTCAGGAAGCCACAAGAGACAGAGAGTGTGGTGTATTCGTAGTAAGAGGCAAAAGAAAGAGGCTCCTCCAAAGCCCCTATTCATAAGCTTAGCACAATAGAGTAATGCAGTGTTAGGGAAATTTAAGCTGGCATTGAAAGCTAGTGTGCTTTGCAGCTTTTTTACTCAAGGGATAGCTTTTATCCTGAACTATAATGCTTATGATATTTCAAATATAGCTTGCTTTGCTAGGTCATGTGAATGATGAATATCACAGTATTTAAAGGTTTCTAGTAAATGAAATGCACAGGGGAATGAATGGAGATATAGATCACTTGCGTCAAGCCAAACTTTATCAGGGCTTGGTGAGATATCTTTTTTCAAGGGCCTACAGCAATTGAAAAGAAATTAGAATGTCATTGTATTTTCTGGTTCTGTTAACTATCCCATAGATACTACAAGAGTTCACAAAGAGAAAGCTGCCACCGTACTTCTGCTGCACAACCATTGTAATGCAGAAGTATGGCATGGCAGCAAAGCAAAACTTCAGCTGAATACTTGCAAGTTAGAGACACTTCAGGCCTTAAGAAAGAATGGAAAGCCACCCTGTCCAGTCTAAAGAAAGGATGTTGCCACAGAAATGGGAAATGCTTCTTTTTCACCAGCTGTTCAGTAATAGTACTGAACAGCTGCAGTGTGATAGCTGACATCTGCCCCTCCTAAAGAAACAGGTCCTGTCCGCATTCTTTCAGTGTTCTTTTCTCAGAAGGGTTTATTCATCAGTGATTTAAGAGTTCCAGAGCTCTGCACAAAGTGTTTTTTCTTTGTCTACTGAACAGGACAAGCAGGGATAGCTCTGAAGCAGTAAGATGAAGGGGAATCACGCACCAGCTCCATATCAGAGTCTGGCAAGTCCAAAGCTGCGAGAAGTTGAGAGGGAAACTGCCTGCAGTGGCCAGCAGAGCTGCATTTGTGTGGAGGGGGTTTGCTGGAGAAGGAGCATGGAGATCTCTAGCTTGTTTCATCCCCTGCCATAATCTTCCTAGACAGTCCTGCACAGTGCCTGGAACACAGTTGCAGTGAGGCGTTCCTGAGCAGTGATTAGTGCTGCAGTTAACAAGCACTGGTTTACATCACTTGGGGATAAATCCACCTTCTGACCATCTGTTAACAAGAGGATCTGGTTTTCTTCTGATTCACATAGATGCCAAGTAGAATTACCTTCATTTAAATCACTGGTGTTTCTTGGAGAGTAACCACCATGAAAGAGTTGGTCCACTGGCAAGATTTCTGAATGAGTCACGTTCTGTGGGGCAGAGATTATGTCTCTCTGGATGTTTTGCTCATTCTTGAACATGAGAGGGCTCAACAGCTAGCAAGAATTATTATGAAATGCCAATGTGCAGCTCTGAAGCTGTTAGTCTTGCACTTACTGGTAATCTGCGAGCAGTCTGCTTCACCTACTGCTGGATTTAGAGCAAGTGGATTTGGTCACTTGTGAATACTTTTATTTAAAGTACTGTCAGTTCCCTCACAGGCTCTATTTTCTAATGCATGCAAATGAAAATTGTGATTGTTCATTTCAAAGCAATTGGTAGCAAGCCATCACTGGCAAGGAATATTATTTATACAGCTTGTACGCCCCAGTGATGCTTGTGGATAATTCCTTGCATGTCACAGTGATAGAAATTGCCTTCAGGGCTGGACTTCCCAAACCAGCCTCTCTGTTTTTAAGTTGCAGACATTGTCACTTCAGTGACTGACTACTTGATTTTGCAGGTTCAGTTTGATGTGCATGTGATAGCAAGCCCACGCCTGCCTGCAGATGCCAGATTGTGCCCAAAATTACTTGCTCCTCAGCAGCAGCGAATAAAGTGACAGACTGGCAGCTCTTAGGGCCTCTTGGTTCTCTCAGTTTCAAAGTCCTTCTCTACTGATGCTTGTTCACAGCTCAGTTCTCATCCCACTCAGCTCTTGCTTCAGAATGAAAACTTGGGTCCTATCATGTTTACATGTAGGCTTGCTCTTAACTCAAATTTTATATTCATGTTCTGCTCAATCTCTAATTCTAGTACATCTTGCTGTTCCCCACATGAGTAGTCTCCCTTTCTCTGCTCAGTTTTCAGGACTCTTCTTACCTGTTAAAAATGGAATTCACTAAAAGACACAAATTACCTCTTTCTGTCCATGCTAGACTCCAGGGAAAGTGAAAATAATTGTGGTTCTTCCTGCTGTTAATATTGTAGTCACTATATCCAATAATCTTTTGGGAAGTTTAACTTTTAAAACACTGGGCCCACATATATTCTCTCTTCTTGGTAGCCAAGAGGTAGAGGTAGAAAATGCCTGACAAATAACCACTTTCCAATGAAACTGTGTTAACCAAAGGACTAAAAAAATCTTGTTTAACCATCATTGAATGACTGTTTGGCAGACAGTCAACCCTGGTTGGTCTCTTGAGTGTAAAAAGTAGTATAGAAACGTTCCTTCTAGCATTAAGTCATATCAGCTTCTGATGCCAATCTCCTATACATCAAAGAGAAATGCTCGTTTATGAGGCCATTTTACATTTTAAGTAATTTAAGCTAGTTCATTCCACCTACTTCTTTTTGCAGCAGCAACCTCTGGCCTTAGTCCAGCTAAAAGAGCAGCTATATTGGTTGTGTTTCATACACAAATGCAGCCTGGTCCCACAGTGGTGAAAGTGAGATCTTGCCTTGCTTTTATGTTGGGCTTAGGGGGTTTGGGCCAGGCAGCCCCTTATTGCGCCAGCGTTTCCAATCCTCCCCTGATACATAGGAAGGATTTTTTTCTCTGTAATCCACTGGTAATCCCCAGAGGTAAATATTCCATTATTTTTCTTACATCATTCTTGTTCTTACACCTAGGATAGACTCAGCCTAAGGTTGAGTCTTTGCCTTATAGAAGTACAAAGCAAACTCCCACTTGAGCACTGATCACAAGGTTGTTCTTACACAAATCTAAATGGGACAGTGTGAAAATGCTTAAAGCAAGGCCTCATCTAGAGCAAAACATTACAGACTTGTTAGTCTGGATCTGTGAAACCCATTGTTTCAGTGAGGAGTGGAACTTACAGTTTCCAAAGTCAGATAACTATCTACCTATTTCTCAGCCATGTCCCCTACCTAAATTCTAATTCCCTTCCCCTTATTTTCCAAGTATTATCCTGCACAACACACCAAAGGCTTTTTTGCTTTCTCTTGCTCACCATAGCCCATGTGTTTATATCCCTTAACTTCTCAAGCTGGATGTGTCTAAGTGTAATTAATCTTTTGCCTGTAGGTAAGAGCACGAAGTTTTTAGCATTTGGCACACAATTTTTCATTTCTATCATGAATAGCTCAATTGTGCATGGAGTTCTCTACAGAAATTGGTAGCCTCATCCCTGACTCTAAGGACTTACAAATTAAATGCAGTACCCGAACAAACCTCCTCTTGCTGAAGCTGCTCTTGCTTGAAGTCATAAGAAGTGAGTGTGAGGCCCAGGGTTATGCCCCATATCTCTTCAGGCATAGCCACCCATCTTGAACACCAGGACGTGACGTTACTGACTGGTAATTGCTTACAGTTACATGTCCGCTTCCTGAATAACACTACATTAAAAAAAAAAAAAAGGGAAAAAGAGAGAAAACACTAACTGTTTATCCTGGCTAAGGTTGTGTAACAGGTTTTCATATGATGATTTTGGTGTTTAAAGTCTTCTTTTATTAAATTGTTTCAGTATCCAGAAAAAGACATTTTTTTACCCAGCTTCATTAGTTATAAGAAATCACTGGATTAAAGTAGAGAGCAGATTAGCAAAAATAAGCTGTAGCGTGTCTTGCGTGTATGGTGCTGTGTATGAATGGGTTTTAACTACTTAACTGTGCATAACAAAGAGCAGAAGGAGAGATTTGTCTTAGCGTGCAATAATTATAATATGCAGTAGCTGTGTAGCTTAACAGTCAGAAATCACAAAGCCAGGGAAAGCTTTCTGCTAGGATTTGCATGGGGTGTGTGGGCTGGTCCCCAAGCTCACATCATGTTTTCTGCCAGCCGATGGTTGGGCACGAGACTGGGCTTAGCTAATTAACAGGATGCCTCTCCCTCCTTTCCTTTCCTCTATTCTGGGCTTGTGTTTTGCAGTGCTGGGTTGATGTGGGTTACGGAAACCGGGATTTAGCCCATCAGATGTGGGAGGGGGTGCTGGTACGGGAACACTGCTCCATCACATGGGCCAGAGGGTAGGCATTCTGTGGGCAACCCCTGACAGCTCAGCCTTCACCTCAACTGGAAATTGTCCCCCACAGAGCAAATATAAACAGAAGTAGTAAACAAAAGAGGCCAGAATATCAGGGTGATTTCTAGGGAATATCAGCCTTCAGGCTCTGGGCACAGACAGAGCAATATGGCCAACTTTGAATTCAAATAACTCCACAGTTTCCTCATTCCCACTTTTTTTCCCCCAAAACCTATTGATCCCTCAACTGGATAAGTGTCAAATTTATGCCTTTTCTAAACAGACCCAGGTCACACTGATTTGAACATGTGTCCTGAGACACAAGTCAGTGCAAACATTGATAATGTCCTGATGGTGTTCCACCTCTCACTTCTCAGGAAAACGATGCTTTTCCTTTTGGGTGCTGAGCAGTTTCAGAAAATGAAGCAGTGGTGATGACATAATTTCTGTGTCCTAAAAAACTTGCTTATAAAGGGATATAAAGATTTGCAAAGCCAATCAAATCTGATTTATAAAGTAAATTCAGAAATACCCAGAGAATTACCTGGCCTCTATCTGGGCTTCTCAGTATGTTTGCTAGCGCAGATTAACCAATTATGTTACGCCACATAGCCTAAACCTGCCCATTCTTGCCTATTTTTTGAGGGGGTTACTTTCCTCTGAGGTTTCCACAATGTGTTTCACATCCACTGTGATTAAGATTCGTGGACTTCTGCCCTGGATTAATCAAACATGAATCATTGCTCCATGTTAAAAGAAAGTTTTGCCAAAAATTGGGGTGGTCCATAGAAGAAAAGTGAGGGGTGGGGAGTGTCCCTGCTTTGTGAAATTTTAACTAATTTTATTCCTGTTTTAGTTGTAAATTTTGTGCATTGAAAAATTTGCTGACAAGGACCGAATCATCTTGTGTTTTTTAACAATTACCATGAGAAATGAAATCCCCAGCTGCTTAGGAGAGTGTTCTTTCTTTTTTTCTGAATTAATTGTATAGTGGTGAACTCTGTCAAACTTACAGGATTTGTGTTTAGCTTATCAATAATTCAGTGTTGCTTCTGTTGCAGAGTTCCCTGAAGAGAAGAGGCAGCAGAGAAATCCACAAAGAAAAAAAGACATTTACCCAGGTATGGTTTTCATGAACATGAACCTTTGAGCAAAATCACATGCTAAAACTCAAAATTTCTTTTTATGGGTTTTGACAGGGCATATTAACTAGAGTGCAATTAGGCCTTAATCTACTGAGACCTCCCAGAGATAATGCAGAAGCAATTTAGGACACAAGTGTGGTCTCTAAACTGTTCAGCTTCTCGAGCTCATTGTGCTTGTATCCATAGATTTAGGCTGCAGGTTTTCTACAAGAAAAGAAAATCACCTTGCCTCACAAAGTAATTGGATCACAGCTTAGGGACTAACTAAATTTATACATGGTGCCAAATATTTGTGCTAATGAGTGTCTTGGCAGGGTATGCAGTTCGCACACTGCAACGACACCTCGCGAGCTCTCGTGTTGCAGCCCAGGGTCTGATCTCTCTGGTGTCAAGGGGGCAGAATGTGAACTTGTGCTACCCCAAGCTGAGGTACAACACAGACCCTAAGCTACGCACTCAGTCTCCCTTTGGACAGTGGTTTTACTGGAATCACATAGGTTGATCCTTCCCAGGAAAGTGGTCTGCCTGGTTTCCTCTGCTTTTTGTGCTGACTGTAGGAGTTAAAGCTTTTCCCAGCACCCATACAGTTACTGTTTATAGCCAGAGAGATGGGGATAGTATTTCACCTCTCCGGGAAAGCAGCCAAGAGCGACATAGTGCCTTCATTAGAGAAAGGATGCACTTCCCCTGCTGCCCCCTTGGCAGAATTAGTGTATGCAGCTGAGACCTATGGGTTGTCTAGTCTAAAATCCATTGATTGATAATAATAATCATAATAAATCACTACATTATGTTGAACTTGAGGAGGTAGGGCAGGCAGCTGAGTGGGCAGACCGGGGGACTGTGATGGCTGAAGGGCTTCAGCCTGCTTTCCCAGGACACAACAGACCGAGTGTTCCTGCCAAGATGATACAAACATGGCTTAATCAGACCCTAAAATGGGGCACTGGGCTTTCCCTCTGCAGTGCCTGCTATGGAGAATTACTTAAATTGTCAGTCAGGTCAGGGAGTTTGTTTTTATTGCAAGTCTGTAAAATACATGAATGAAATATATACACATGCCCACACACACACACAAATTACAGATGAAGCTACATGAAGGCATGATTGTGTCCACTGGGGTTCATGGGCAGCACCGTCTTTCCTTTCCTTATTCCTGGAAATACAGAGCTGTGCAAAGGGAATGGATTCTCGTGCTTGTTTCCTCTGCCCAAATCCAGGCATTAAGAGCATCTCTAAAAAGATGCCTTAGAAAACCTTAAAAATGACATCACAAAATTAACTGAGTAACAAAGGGTGGACTCAGCACCACTCACAAAGTGGGGAAGTGATCCCAGAAGCCACATGGGGAGAAGAACCTTTATGCTGTACTCACTCAAATAGTAACTCATGCAAGGAAAGGATTTGTGTTTGGAAAAGAAAACCATTGCATCAGCAGTCTGCAAGGTGGCCATTCAGTTATTTTCACCAATTCTTTAGAGTAGGAAACACTGAGAAGCAATCTTATATACTGACATGGCCCAGCCTACGGGTACATGTCCTAGCTATCTCCCAACTCTAGGGTGTTAGCCAGAGCTGTCTTCAAACCCAGTTATCCATTAAGAGGTGCATTCTGGTTGAGATCAGAGCACACCACAGCAAGTGGCCAACCTGGTCAAACAACTGCTGGGTCCTGGGGCATGACCTAAAAGAGTTGGTACAGATATAGCCCAAGAAGTTCAAAATGCTGCTCTTCAGGGACAGCTGCCCTAAATACACAGAGTATGTTCAGACACCCATTATATGTTTTGTGAGTGAGAAGCAACCACAAACTTAGATTCTGTGCATCCACATACTTGCAAATATGTATAGAATATGGCAAGACTGGTGCTTTTCCTTACTGAGAACTCATCATGAAAATTAGCTGGAACATCACACCCACCACAGGGCACACCAAGTAAATAATACTCATGAGGTTGATTGTCTTGAAGTCGTGTAAAAGCAGAATTCGTAGTAGCACTTACCCACCTCTAGCAGTACTGAAGAAAAAAAGTTTTTATTCAGCAGAATTGCAAAACGGAGCTTCTTGGAAAATACCAGGCACCAGGCAAAACACAAAGAAAAGTGGTTCTCCAGCGCAAGGTAGGAGTGCTGGCACTCAGCCAGATGCTTGGGTGCTGGTCGTACTGCCCTGTCGTCAGACTTGCAATCCCAAAACTGCTTCCCCATCTTCTGCCTGGCAGTTCCCTTGAGCTGGTGGTGGTGGCAGAGGAGATGGCGGTGGCCTCTATCTAGCTTTGTGCCTTCTTGCCAGAAAAGAAATATCATATTGAGGAATTTTTGATCAGCTCTTCATTCTCATCGCATCATTTACGTTGCATAATGAAGTTCATTTATTTCCTATACATTTCATTTCTTTATCTTCACATTCTACATTTGTCTAAATTAGACTGCAGACTCCATAGGGAGAGATATGGGTTTTTTCTTCCTGCTTTTTTTCCCAATTAACATTCTTCTGAAGCATCATGTAGAGCCATGGTGCAATTGCATGCAAATAATCACTATCAGTAATCATTAACTCCCATTTATCCTTAATGATCTCTTACAATCCCTGAGAGCACCATGACTGATGGAACATTTTTACAGTGCTGTTCCTTCTTTTCTTTTTATGTGATCTGCCCTATGTACACCTTTTAGGAAAGTCCCTGGAATTTGAGCCTCTTGTTTCTCTAAAAAGATGGAAAGGCTATTCTTTTTTTTCCCCCTCCTTTCATTTCATTCATGATTTAACTAGTAGTGAACTATTCTTAATTTCGGTGATTTGGCCCCTCCTTAGTTTACCTTTTTTGTCAAAACTCTGCTTGCCTGTCTCACCCTTCCTCTGTTTCTACTTGGTTTCACCTGATCAAGAAATCACTGATATTTCTGTACACAAAGTTTCAGAGGGACAGATGCATGAAGGTCGGAGTCATACCATTCTGGCATGCTTAGATCTGGCTGATAAATCTCTCCTGACCATTCTTTTCCTTTGGAAAAAAGCTGTCCAGGGAATGGCATTTTCAGTAGTCATGTTCCCTGGCAGGGAAGCTGGGAAGATCTAGAGCTTTCTCACCTTTCCAGATGGGATCCATATTTAGTAGGCGAGATTAACATCCGTCAGCTCTGTTGTTTTGTGTGAAGCTTTTANCCCAAAATAAAAAATTTACCAAGACAAAACCTGGCAATAAAGTAATGCCATTAAAGAAGTTAACAGTGGCTTTGTCCTGCTATAATAACACGCTAATCCACAGATGCAGTGAGTCATGAAGTGATGCCAAGCAAAAACATTGGGGCCCTGACCCTAAATCCGTTGAACCCTTTCCATTTTCTTCAAAAGCTCCAAAATGCTGAGTGTGTTGTCCCAAGTGTGACTCAGTGACTGCTATTTGTACGGTTTGAAAGGCAGTGGGTGTCTGGCTAGAGCTCCCTCTGACCCCTGGGTGGGAGTTCCTGGTGTTCCCAGGCAGGGCAGAGGGGTGTGGGCAGGCTGTCCTTTCCCTCAGACATCGATTCAGCTGCCTGCAACTGGGGAGGGGCAAGGCACCAGCTGATGCCACTGGTGGCTGAGCACTTGAACCCAAAGGCAGACGAGAAGCAGGGGAAAGAACACTGGATTACAAAAATAGAATAAGGAAAATGCCAGGTTAGCTACAAACATAAATAAATACCCTGGAGTAATCACCCCACCTATGAGCTCTGATGTGCAGCACTGGTCTGGCTGTAACTTTCCTTCTGATCTTTGTATTTCCCTTAAAGCAAAATCTACAGCTGCAGGGATAAACTGATTCTCCATGATAGGAAAAACAGAGGTAATGTGTTGTGCAGCCCTGACCAAAGTGACTCCAGCAGAGGCTGCATGTAATTTTGCCAGGTTTTAATTTGATATTTAATTTGCACTTTTGAGTTATAAGGAGAAAAGCGATTTGCAAATACATGTGTGAAAAGAGGAATGTGTATGCAAGGAGACAATAGAGAAGATAGAAAGCCCATCTCCTAAAGTCTGCTTCTAATCGATCATATGCATCATGGTTTAATTCAAACAAAACTCATATTTCTGGTGCCAGAAGCACAATGATCAGCATTTTAGTCAGTCAACCCTTGAGCTGATTGCAGTTGTATTTGATTCTTGGTTATCACTCAAAAACAAGTGTTAACAGAAACTGACTATTTTTAACCTCTATGTTATTTACATGAAGGTTAACTTTTTTGCTCTTTAGTAAAGTCCCAACCTGCAGCAAGCAGCATCAATAAGAAGGCTGACTGAGTTCAGAAGTATACAACCAATTACTTTTCTTATTAGTTATTAATAGCTGAAATTAAGACATAATTAGTATATATCTAAATAGAATGGGGTGAAATTAATCTAGGTAACATAGCAGACCCTGTTACCCATGTGCTAGGATGTGTGCTATAGAAAGTAAATAATTTCCTCAGATTGCTGAACCATAATTAGTTTTGTAAAATTATTTTTTTCATAGCCTGATCTGGGTGAACAATTAAAGTCAGTTGTGTTTTTCTTCTGGATTTGGTTTCCATGATTAGGTATTGTAACAAAATGATGCTTTTGAAAGATAACAGTGCTCCGGAGACTGAAATGAAGTTTCCATAGATAATTGCACATATGTCCACATGGCCTACCAACAATGATAAAATCTGCCGTCTCAAGAGATCATGTTTCAAAGCCTGACTTCCATTATACTGCCAATGCTGATAAATGTGTCTCTTTCGAGGCCAAGTGCCTGTATCTCCATGACAATTCATGAAAGTGATTCATGCAAAGAAATTGTTCATCGGCTTAGAATTTACTTAACCTTGTCTCTTACTTCAGCACAATACACACTAGAGTTTTCATTGGAGATGAGGTGCAGTGCTTTAAAATGCCCAACACACACAAATAAAACAAAGCAGTCATTTTATACCCTGGTACTTCCTGAAAAATGCAGGTTTTCACATGGGATCTATTTGGATGTAAACATGATTTAATGAATTTTTCTTCCCTTTTTCACATGTTTTCACCAATCTCCCTTGTGAACAGTTGTCCATACCAGAAACAGATCACAATCTGCTCCATCCTAATAATAACAGCAGCAGAGACAACAGTGTACTTCCTATTTGGAAAGAAAATCAGGAACTCCATCTATTTCACAGCATTATGACGTCACAGTGATTAAAGCATTCACTTTTCAAGGCAACCATGCAGTTTAGCACACCCTTTTTTGTGTTTTCTAGCCGAAGGAACACAAAATTTGGGATTATGATGAGCAAATTCATAGGTATAGTCTTTTTTTCATGATGCAAAAGGGGAACAAGTGTGTCATTAACCATAAATTTAACAAAAAGTGCCACCGAATCACAGACCCTTTTCATTTCAGTCATTATTTTTCACAGAATTTGCTCAGTATTTGAGAAAAAATTGTGCTGCCACTGTTGCATCACTGAACACTTGCACAGGCACACATTCCCCCCCCCCCATCTTTAACTCTGGTCAAGCTGCTTTGCCAATTTAACAAAGACCAAGCCATGAAATGTGTCCACTGTGTGGTTTGTGCAGCTCTGTCTATGTATTGTTTGCATACCTGACAGATACAGCTCAGAGGATGGGGAGGTGGAGATTCTGGAAAATAAACCACTGACTGTACTTCTGTTGTAATATAATCTTGGGGTTGTGGGGTGATTATTTTGGCAGGAGGACAGTGCTGATTTGAAGTGCCAGCTCCAGTTTGCCAAAGAGGAGGCAGCGCTGATGCGTAAGAAGATGGCCAAACTGGGGAGGGAGAAGGATGAACTGGAGCAGGAGCTCCAGAAGTACAAGTCCATCTATGGAGATGTGGACAGTCCCCTGCCCACAGGGGAGGCAGGAGGCCCCCCCAGCACCAGGGAGGCTGAGCTGAAGCTTCGTTTGAAGCTGGTGGAGGAGGAAGCCAACATACTGGGCAGAAAAATAGTGGAACTGGAGGTGGAGAATAGGGGGATTAAAGCTGAGATGGAGGATATGAGGTGCCAGTACGAAAAAGAGTGCCTCAGCAGGGACCACATTTCAAGCATTCCTACCTCGCCCTACGGTGACTCCGTGGAGTCAGCCACAGAGCTGCGCAGGCACCTGCAGTTTGTGGAAGAAGAAGCAGAGCTGCTGAGGCGGTCAATCTCTGAAATCGAGGATCACAACAAGCAGCTAACAAATGAACTGAACAAATTCAAGTTTGAGCCGGGCCAGGAGCCAGGCTGGTTGGATGATGCAGCGTCCAAGTGTGGTGGGACCTTGCAAGAGGAGCTGAAGTCAGCCAGGTCACAGATCAACGAGCTGAGTGGGAAAGTGATGAAGCTCCAGTATGAGAACAGGGTCCTGATGTCCAATGTCCAGCGTTATGATCTTGCCTCTCACCTGGGCCTGCGCACTTCCAGCCCCAGGGACAGTGATGCTGACAGCGATGCTGGGAAAAAAGAGAGTGACAGCGAAGATGGTCGTCCGTCCCAGCCAAAAAGAGAGGGGCCCATTGGGGGTGAGAGTGACTCTGAAGACGTTTATGAGAAGACGTCAGGTTTTGGGAGTGGGAAGCCTTCAGAAGTCAGCGACTTGTGCTCTGCTGAGCTCATGAGAGTGAAAGAGGACACCGAGTCTTTAATTAACATCAAACGTGAGGCTGAGCGGCTTGAAAGGACAGTGGAGCGCCTTATCACTGATACAGACAGTTTGATTTATGATGCAAAGGTGCATGTAACCAGCAGCCCATCCACCAAGCAGGATTTCAGAAGTGGTGAGGAAAGGGGAGAAGATAAGCATGAACCAGAGCTCCTGGACACTGTCAACTCCAGAATGAAAGCTTTCCGGAAAGAGCTGCAGACCTTCCTGGAGAAGGTTGATCACATTGGAGAGGGTCTTAAGGAACAGATGGAGGATCTCTCCCCTCTTCCCCATCTCACAGAGTCTTCCAGTTTTCTGTCCACAATGACATCCATGTCCAGAGACTCTCCCATTGGTAACCTGGGGAAGGATTTAATCACCGACTTCCAGGTATGTCAGCCTCTTATTTGCCTTCTTTCTGTTTTATTGTTTCTCTTTCTTTCTGGCATTGCTACCCTAGAGCTAATTTTTCGCACAGCTGCTTCGTTATGATTTCAGACCCGCAATGTATTAAAGTGTGTAATGTTAAACAAACACTTTATAGGTTTCTTTCTTTTATTTATTTGCACAACTCCTTTGATTCAGAGGCGGTTCCTCATGGCAAAAAGGCTAATCCACTGGTGTTAAAGAGATCTGTCTTGTTTTTGTCTGTAACAGCAGTGTTTCCCCATGAAAGAGGAGATTAATTAACAAAAAAAGAAAAGTAAATTCTGATGAATGTAAATTAGAAGCCTTGCTAAGAAATGTGAGGAGGTCTTTATTATACGTTCTTGTAAAAGGGTCAGGCATGTTCTCAAAAGTCTTGCCAAAAGAACCCAACCAAATGCAGTTTTCTAAGTGATGTGTTTTGAAAAGCCTGCTTACAGCTCACTCCCCTAACCGAGCAGCGGGTGAGAAGCTCTGTAGCCAGCGAAGGACTGCCTTGCCTAAAGCGTTGCCCATGGGCGCATGTCTAAACTGCCACAACTGCCACACTGGATATGGCTTTTCTGCACAGCACAAGTAAGGAAGGAAGAGCCTTGTGTCCCATATCCTTCATGACTTGTATGCTTGCTGTTGGTTTGACTCATGCATCCTCATTGCATGCGCCTCATAACCAGTGTTTGCATTCTTTTTTCCTCTCTTTCTCTTTTTTGCTTTTCAGATGTTTCAGCCCATCATTTTGCTCATCCTCATTTTGGTTTTGTTCTCTTCACTTTCTTATGCCACTGTATTTAAGTTGTTTTTTCTGTTCACGCTTTTCTTTGTCTTGTAGTTTTCCAGTCGTCTACTTTACCCATTTTTGTTTTCTTTATTCCCTCCTGTCCTTTTGTTTTTTTGTTACAAACCGCCCATGCACCTAACAGTCCAAACTGAGGGATCAGATGGAGTGGCAGCTCAAACAAGATCGTGGAGAGGAGCAAGAGATTCACCACCAGCGAGCCACCACCGACCCACACCGCAGAGCTGATGGAGACATTAAACTCTACAGGCCAGGAGACAAGGGCTGTTTCAGTCTAGAGGTCAGCAAAGCAGCCCGACTTACTCACTGCCTCCTGCTGCCTTAGCCAGGAGATGAGTAACAGAAGGCAGGGGTTGGGGGAGTAAATTGGAGCAAACGTAGTACCCCTGTTGTGAAATTTGTGGTTGATCTCGTTTGCCCCTTGCAGTTCCAGAGAACCAAATTGGTCCTGACTTTGGAGTCATCACCCTGCTCCCAGTAGCTTTGCTAAGGGTAAAAGTACGGCTCAGGGACCTGCTATAATTGAGTATAGAAATGAAAGATCTCCAGAAGAGGTTGCAATCCAGCATGTTACATCATGCTTCCAGGTTTCACCTTGGTGGATACTTAAAGTCTGCAAAGTCTACAGAGAGAGATTGCTTTGCATTTTGTCTGGCAGTAGTCTGCACAAGAGGGCGTTTGATGCTGATGTGCATGGTGATGGGAACACAGGACCTTACAGCTTCCAAAAAATCTTATTTAAAGCATAATTCTCCATTGTTTGGGTTTTTCCATTTGTCAAAAACATCAATCAGTTTTTATTTGAATCTTCGTCCATGCAGAGGCCATGTCTGGCTCAGTAAACCTCTCCTTAGCTGCTTTCTCATGAACATAGATTGTCCAGACACTGCAATTGGTCATGAAGAAAACAATTTCTAATCTGTCTCTGTAAAGCTGGGCTCGGAGCATTGAAAAACTTTTCTGCTGGCCACTGGGAAGCCAAATCCACCTTGAAACTGTGACGGTTAGAGTAGCTTCTAGTGAGGGATGAGTTTTAATATGTTTTTAATTCTAGAGATGTGCAGAAGCCTTAATATATTTGAAATTCCTAAGTCAGTCTGGGAAAAGGGGACTGCTGCCTGGGACAGCTGCATTTGTGAGTAATCAATAGCAAGAACCAGAAGGGGTAGGAAGAAAAAACTTCAGGGCAGCCGGTAGCCAAGCAGCACAGTGCTGTATGAAATACCAAAGGGAGAGTGGCCCTTCATCTTAAAACAGGTAATTTTTGCTGGTTTGGTTTGGTTTGGTTTAAAGTATCCTGACAGCACAGAGCTTTGGAAGTATTATAATAATGAATTTGTTCAGTAGCTTCTCATCCAACTTTTCACTTTCAATGGTGATAATGATGTCAGGAAGGATATCTGATAAACCCAGAACACCATAAGTCTCTCTCTGGAAGGTGAAGTCATTCTTCCTCAGAGCTGAAATTGGCTTATGAGGTATAGAAGCTGCTGTTCAGCATGGATCCTTTTGCAATCAGGAATTGACACTGGTCAACAGTTACTGTAGATTAGGTCAGAAAATTACTCCAGCAAATGTTTACAATATTTCCATTCAAATTATGTTGTATTTATTGGTTCCCCCTTATTTTAGATCAGCCTTGTTATTATATTAAAGCCTATATATGGAAGCCCTCTGTTAAGATTAGGAATTTGGCAAATTTTGGCACAACATCTTTTTTTTTTCCTCTCCTAGGATGGGATGATGTGTAAACTATGTACTGCATTTTTTTCCTATATAGAGGATGAACAGTTTTTACCCCACATCCTGACAAGGAACAAACCAGTAATTAGAACCAAAGGTAGAGAATAGCCAGTTTAGCATCAGATGTGCTCAAAATGAGTGAGGCTGGGCCTCAAATGGCCTCACTTGAGACAATGTTGAAGACTAAGGTGTTTTTTCAATCACTATTATTTCAGCAACAAAGAATATTTACATTGCTTTATGCTGAAATCTTCACTGTGGAGGCAGCCTGTTGAAATCTTAAAATCTGTGGTAGTCAAACCCAAGTGAAGCAGAAAATTTCCCAAAATAATTTTGTAAGGTATCATTTTTAATGTTATTATTCATTTTAATGTCATTATTTAATTTAATTATTTTAATTTAATTCATTTTTTAAATTTTCATACACTGCCCTAGCAAAAGCTACTCTTTTTTTGTGCCAGGTGAATGAGCAGGAAAAAAATACTATTCAAATACCAAAGCATTTTTTTTTGTTACCACAGAAATTTCAAATGCAGACTCAAACCTTTTAATGCCTACAGCAGGTATGATTACACGAGTCTTTATCTGTTTTAACTTTTGAAGTGAAAATATACACACTGGCCAGTGGATAACATTGATTGATGATCTTCTTACTGTGTATGGACTTTCAGCATGAAAAGAACACATTTCATTTCACTCAGGCAAATGTTTTCTCTTTATTCAAGCAAAACCGTTTTTTTAATTTACTTTTTTCCGAAAACACTAACATTTTCACAAGCAATGCTGGGCAGCTTCCATTTAGCCATTTCTTCTATTTATAAAAAATGAGCATCATGGGAGTCTTAATTGCTTGATTAAATACAATACATGCAGACAGACATGTGCTTGAAACTACCCTGTAGCCTAACTATAAACATCTGCTTTTGTTTGGGCTTTGCACTGCAGTTCGTGCAACAGTATTATTAGAATGTATTTGCATGTTAAGGAGGTTGGTTAGAGTCCCTGACCAAGGGAAATAATATCTTGAAATTGCCTTAAGAGCAGGGCTTTGTTTTCCTGATGAAACAAGCCATTCAGCTGCTATTGTGGGAGGACGGAGCCCATTGGGGTGGATGTTCAATCCATTATTCATGATTCTAGCAGAGTTGTGATATGGTGGGAGGGGAAAATCGTTCTTTACCATCCAAAGAAAAAGCAGGTGGACTCATATGAATTGCCCTGACTGAAACAAACAGAAGAACTGAAAAAGGTAACACCATGTTTCATGGAGCAAACACCCTACAGAACCAGTGGGGAAAATGATAAATAATTTTTCCTCTGTTGAATTTTACCAATGGAATATCCATAAACAAAAGGCAGCTTCCTTAAGCAGTCTCCTCTTGTTTATTCAGAAACAAGAAGACATTCTGAAGAAGAAAAATTTCACTCTTTCAAATGACCAGATATGGTTTGTTACAGTATTTGATACCTGTTGTTCTAAACTGGAGCTGCATCTCCTTGCTCCATTCCTTCAGAGGGTGTCAGTTCTGCCTTCACCTGAGTACGTATAAGGCACCCAAGGCAAAAGCACTCATCTCTGCATCTCAGATTTGGATTATTTTCATACATGGTTTTTAAAGACTAACACATTTATTTCTGTGTAGAAAAATGCCACAAAATCTTTGACACTCTCAGATTACGAGAAAAGAACCACTGAAGTGAATTCACTTAAGAGGAATGAAATGTTACCAGAGAATGCAAATAAAAGCAGATAGACTAGATAATATGAGAGCACATCTTAAAAAAACAGTTTTCCATGAGGTCTGGTAATGAAATAGGAATAGCTCACAATGAAGAATATTTTTTTCTAAGTCATTCTTTTCTATGTTTATCCATTTTCTTAACTTATTATGCCAATAAGAAATGTAAATTTATTATTTATTAATCTAAGTTAATACCTGAGCTAGGTGTGCACCAACCTGAGTCACTGTACCACCTACTTTGTATAAAAACTTCTGTATGGATCCATTTTGGACATACTTGGTCCATATTTTGAATGCTTTATTTTTTAACTCGTGCTGCTTCTGTGCAATTTTCGTAATTCCATCCTTTTCAGCTGGATGACTTCTGCAGCAGCTCCCAGCCATGTGCTGAAAATGTGCACATCCATTTCTCTGGTTAAAGATTTTGTTTTCCCCAAAAGGAAACAGTGAATGTTTTACACATCCTGACTTTTCTTCTGAGAAAAAAACTAAACAAGCCAACAACAACAAGTGAGGACCACATAGAAAGTAGTATGTCTTATGTCCACTATTCCTTCAATGCAAAGCTGTGGGCAGAAGGAACACAAACTGATGCTGTTCCCACCAAGATTAGGGACAGCAAGAATAACTTAATTTGCTGTATTGTATTCTTTCTTGCTCTTTAGGATTCTGTAAAGGTTGACAATATAATGGCTTAAAAGACCCCTTATGATGTAAATCTGGATATTTGAGTCCTAACTGAACTCAGTGAGACTTTGTATACTATCCATACAATGACACGGATTTTTGAAGACTTGGAGCAAAGTGTTCTGTGTTTTCCCAAACTCAGGCTTTCCATATAAGCACAGATAAATAACCACACAGCTGTGTATTGTACAGTAGCAAATTGAATATGTGTCATCTATCTTCAAGGGATGAGGAGAAGCAAGTACATCTTCAGAAGCAGCTTCTGAGAATTTAGTTAGATGTGTAATGCATGTAAAAGGTATTACAAAGGGCGCAGGAAGTTCTTTCTGATCTGGTTGACTGTTACATACAATGGTCACATGTGAAAAGGTATTAGTTTCTAAACTATGTGGTCAAATGTAAGGTCGAAATATCAAAGCATTATAAGATAACATTAGAGGAACAACATGAAACATTAATCTTTTGACTTTTTTGGAACTGCGTACAAGTGCTGGAGACCATCATTCTACTCTGCCTCCTCAGGCCTAATTTGTTTGATCACTCCTGGGGGGGTGGGGAGAAGAAAAAAAGAAAAATATTAAAAAGAAAGGTTCCATGAAATTTGATGTTCACAGTTGTCGCATATAAATTGATTAAGTTTGCAGGGAAATTGATATTGTGATTTGCTATCGTAAAATGGAGAAAACAGGCAACTAAAACCCAGGTATACCTCATGGTGGATTGGAATAATGTAAAAACAAGTTCTGGCAGAAATGTGGGGTTGTGTGAGCTGGTAAGTAACCTGAAAAGCCATCAATACACTGAGAGGGGCATGAAGGGGTCAGTGCAGTGAGGGAGCAGTGGTGAAGTTCCCCAAATATGGATGACTTTTCTCTGCATATCCTCTTGAGGTAAAGACATCGGCATGGATTAGCTTGTTCTGGAGTGACAACAGGTGAGATAAAAGACCTGAGCAGAAGGTTTGGCAGTGCCTGCCCAAGAGGACAGGATTGGAAGTGTATCTGGTAATGCAGTAATTGGGATACATGGGAAAATGTTAGTCGGTGTTGAGCTGTGGATGAAGTGCAGCTGTTTTTGTGGTGCTGTGGTAGAGTAGCAGTAGCTTGTAGTTCGCAGTATATTGTGTTTGTATGTCTCCTTGTAGTGAGTTTGTGTCTGTGGTGTCAGACCATTGTGTGGTAGCCGTCGTTTTCTGTTCCTCGTGTAGCACATTCATAAATGAGAACAAAGGAAACAAAGAACAGAAGTGGCCAGGTTATCAATTTTTGTGTCCATCTTGTCACAGTGTTACTTTCTGAAACAAAACAAAGCCACAGCTGTGCCACCCTACACATTTTATGGTAGGGGACTGATTTCCACAGAGGCAAAGCAGTTGTGAAATTATTTGCACTTGGTGTGCATGTAATAGTCAATCTGTCTTTATGATAAATTTAATCTCTTTTTTAGTAATTCCAACAGTTACCACAGCTAGCACCCAAGTTTCCTGACACTTAGCTTTGCATGGGCTATGTTTATAAAGAATTTGCATGAGTTAGTAATTATCTTGCCATAATTTTGCCAACATAAGGTATTGGCAGTATATACATAACTATGCAATTCCAATTAATACTAATCTGAAGTAGAACAAATGATCTTTTTGCAAATCATTTTTTCGCTGGAAAATGCAAATGTGAAGTGAACAGTGAAAAATTTAAACCTTACCTTCCAGGTAACTTTTGCTACTCTGATCCAGCTTCCAGCTTCCTGAATCCCAAGACCAAAAATATTACTAATTATCTAAATCTGTAATTGTATGACTGTAAGGAGAAGCATATTAAGATCAGTAATCACTGCATACAGGAAAAGCATTGCCATGTTGTATCTGTTTTCACCAGATCCATATTTCATGATTTTGGCTTATTTTGAATTCATAAAAAGAAGGAACAGAAATTTTTTTTTCAAATTACACCTGAATTAACTGGTACATGCTTTCTTATTTGTCATCATCTTAAAGAAGCCTGATCAGAATAAAAGAATGCAGAAATCTCTGATGAAAGTAATTTTTCTTGTGTTGGATGAGAGAATTAAACTGATGATTTATAAATGATTGTGCAAAACTTCCCAATCCCATCACAATCACTTCTTTCCAAATTACCTGTGAGACCAAATTTTGAGCTTACATGATACAAAATGTCTGCAGGCATGTTACAGTGTAAGAGGAAACTGATAAGGCAGATAATGTTCTCTTGGTCATTTTATGTGTGCCTTTCAGAAGGCTGGAAGTGTCTTTTCCTCAGGTACAAAACAGACAAGCACAAGTCAATAAGTGACTCAAGTGAAGAAGGAACTGGTAGGGCCCAGAAAGTGGGTCTACTTTTGTTTTTCAGCAGAGTATGGTCCTGCAGGTGGTTTATGGGATACTTCCATTTGCTTTAGGTCCTTTTAACCTAGAGGAGAAGAGACGAGTGTCTGTTCCAGTGATAAATACATTTTAAATAACCAAAAGTGTCCCAGCAAGGGCTGTCATGGCCTGAACAGCAGCAGCTGCTGACTTTGGTCTTGAGAAGTGGAAGGAGTGCCTGGAGAGGAGATGGGTGCTGGGGCTGATGCCAGAGGGGAAATGGCAACACAGCTCCTGAGAGCAGTCCCACGACCTTATTATGTCCTTGCAGCTGCTGAGGTTGGAGTGCATCGGTCATTGTCCAGCTGAGAATTTGGGATTATGCTTTGAAGCCTGAAGCAATCCCTTCTTTAAATATTTCTTTAAGAATTAGACACTTGATGCTGTAGTGTTTTCTATGGTCACACACGTGAATAGTGTGGCATCTATCTGAGCATCACTTTTGTACAGATAAATCAGTTTTAGCTCCAATGTTAGAGACATAAAGTGAAGGGCATTGAAAGTTCTGATCAGAAATATAAATGACATAATATTAACTAACCTAGTATAAATAATGATGTTCGACTCTGCCTTCTTGAGTCTTTATTTTTGAGTTAAGTAACTTTCAGGAGTAGACTGGATGAAATGCCAAACTTAATTTGAAAGTGTTAAGATTAAAATAGTATTGGACCTGAAAGGGGGAGTACTTAACAATTTTGGTCAGATCTCAGGCTCACACAGCTTATCACAGTGACATTTTGTAATGATTATTTTGAGTAGAAATCACAGAATGAAGTCGACTTTTGCAGAGAGCTGTCTTGTATCTGAAGAAAAAGGTCTTATATACCTAGTTGGTTTAATAAATTCTATCCCATTAACTGCCCAATCACAAGTGTTGCAAATTAATAATCAGGTTCAATATATGTGCATTAGATTAGTCTTTCATGGAGATGTTAAAACTGTACAGTTTTGATTACCATAAAGAAATGTACCACCAAATATGTAATCCTGTAAATAGGACTTCATCTGGCAAACGCCATTGACAGTGCACTATCTCAGCTATTTGAGTGCAAACCCAGAGCAGAGGCCTGAAGGGAATATCCAATATATAACATCATCATCCCAGCTTTAGTTTTCAGAAGAAACCACACAGGAAATTCCCACACATATTTAGGACATTGCTATTTATTTGCACACTGTGCTTTGGTTTTAACTATTGATAACTGTGAGTTGTGCAGATGTCTGTCCTGCAGTCCTTTTCTTTTTTCCCTTTTTTCACACTATGGAGACACATTTTCTGCTAAACCTATCCCTTTGTCCTGCTGATCAGCTCAGGGATTCCCCTGTTTTACCTGTACAGAATGTATCGATACAGGAGCTTCAGGCTCAGCTTGAGCAGGAGACAAGACTTCATCGAGAGGAACAAGAAAAGTTTACAGAAAGGATCATCCAGGTAAATACAAAACCCACCTGTTGGGAGAGACGCATGACTCTGATATGTGGCATGAACCTTGTTTGTCAGGACTTGGGAATGTGTGTCCTGATGGCTGTGCCTGTTTGACCTCATCCAAGTAAATGAAGAATCTGGAATTTGAGGCAATGTAAGCTCAAGCCCATTTTGCCACTGTGAATTTTGCTTCTCTGCTTGCTGCAGGGAAGTTTTGCCCTCCTTTGCGTAGTGGAAGTCATGGTAGAGACATGAAATATTGCATGGAGAATTACATCAGGACCTTCAGGTCTCCCTGAGCTGGGGAGAAGGGTGCTTTTGATCTACTCCTCCTAGTGCAAAATAAATCCTACACTTCTCCAAAGTCGGAGGAGTTGTTACCCACGCATAACTGAGACACAAGTCAGGACTTTCTTGTATTTCTCAGTACCTCGTGCTTCCAACCTTCTTATTAATAACTGGTGAATAAACCATATTTTATTACATGGGCTCCCCCTGCTCTTTTGAAGGCTGGAACAGATTAGTCAATCATTTTGTGATCTCCAGCTCCTAGAGTGAAAAAAATCTGCCACTAATTTTTGCAGGCTCTTTGGCTCTTAATTAAAGTTTTCTTTTTAAATTTGCTTCATAGACTAAACTCAGAATAATTGTTGCATAGTGTAAAGCATTTTTCCTTGTGCCAACTAATCTTTTTATGCCCAAGTGGTATCTCTCCATTTTTTTCATAACTAGCTTCAATTTCCAGTTGATCTCCACAGGAGCTTTCCATTGGAGGCTTTTGAAGGCAATCAGTTAATTGATTTCCTTCCTGCTTGCCTTGGTCATGAAAGCTTTTTGGAAGCTACGGCTGCTTGAAATTCTCTTGAAGTTCTTTTTTTTNTTTTTTTTTTTTTTTTGCAATGCTACCCATTGAAAAAACATCATATTCTATGAATCTACCTCCACTAGGGTCTTCTGCAAGAATTTGTGACCACAGGGACTTAGATCATAACAGCTTGTAAAAACAATGAAAGATGCAGGGAAATCAAAGCTAGCTGTTCATGTTGACAGCCAGTAGAAATAGAAGAATAAGAGCATCTTCTGGATTCTTAATTTTTTTTTGCAGATTATGCCCATCCTGTTGATATTCTTCCTTTTTTATCACCTTCCAGGATTTCTGGTGGAAATGAATCAGATCTTTACTGTATTTAACCATAACTTCATTTGGAGGAAGAACCTGCATCATCAAACCTATTTGTTTCTTCCTGTAAAAATTAAATTTAAAATCAGCCCCTTTTTTACTATTTCAGTTTTAAGAAGGTTTAATGACATCATATGAATGTGTGCTAGCAGTGTATAATCTCCATGACTGTTATCAGGAGTTGCGTGTATGGTTTTTTGGCCATTATAGCTAATCTTGTTTCAGACTACTTGTAAGCTTCCTTTTAAACACAGTTAGGCTAACTACTACTGTAAATAATTGTAATTTAATCAGGAATTTTTTAAGGCATAGTTGCGTAGATGCTAAAAATTTGCATTATGCTGGAGCAATTCATTTAAATGGCAGGCAAGTCTTAGTAAGCCATCTAATATAGACTAGTAGCCTGTGTCAGAAGCATCTGAATGTTGCTGTGAAAATCAAAACATGTATTTCTTAGCAGTTTTTATTGCTAGGGAGTCGTTCCTGAAGTATTCTTTATTCCTATGTGAACATTGTTTGTTGCAAGGGTGTGTCCCAATGCTTTGAATTGTTGTGGTCATTAGTGTACCGTGGCTTTCATAGATTTCATCTATGGAGCTGCTCAGGAAAGGGAGAGGCTGTTGTTCTGCAGAATGGAAAATAATGGAAACTGGCGTCTGTAAGCAACAGCTCTGTACTCATTTTCCATCTGCCTTTTCTTCATCAATGTGAACAACAGCTTGGTTGAAGCAGAAATACTATCTCATTCATGCAGAATATGAGATGTCATACAACCAACTTTTACAAGTGTTGTTGGGTGCATGTCATGCCATGGTTTGATTTTGAAATATTGAGGGAGAATTTACATTTAAAGAATAGTGTTTCAGGTGGCCTTGCATTGAAACAGGTGTAATTACATGGGTCCTCTAAAGAATGAGCTTTTCTTGGTGTTTCTGGTACTGAAGCTGAGACATGTTGAATGCTGAGTTGCAGCCTATTCCTGTCTCTTCAGTTCTGTGCGTGTCCCAGATATAGTCATGTCAGAATGAGAAACTGCCTACTGTGGTATCATTCAGATGCCTTCAAGTATGAACTGTGAGAAGTGAAGGACCGATAGTTGTATGAGAGATACTGGATGTGGTTCCATCAGAAGTGTTGCCCTTCGAGAAGCTGAGGGAGATGTAGCCAGAGCAATGGATGAGCCTGTGACTGGGAGCGAAGAGGCCAGGATAATATTTCAGGTTGTCTAAAGGGCAGCTGTGGTTCCACCTCCTATGAATGGCTGCAAGTAAGTGTGGTATGTGCAGCAGTGTGGCATGGTGGCTGTGCTGGAAACCTCCTGCAGAGATACAATCAAGAGAGGGAGGAAAATATGAGTGGTATAAAATGTTTAACCAGAATCAGAGCTATTGTGCATCTTTAAAGTAAATATCCAATTCCACAGGAGGTTACTATGGTTATCTAAGCAAAGCTTGTCATCTGTTATCTTCTAATTTCCTCAGCAGTTGTAACTGCTGAGGGATTTACTGAACCAAACTCAATAGTTACTCACTACTGACGAAAATTAGAGATTTCAGTTTGTCTTACCCAATGAAGTACAAGTCCTGGAGACTGCTCCAGGACACCACCCCATTGACATGATGTCTGTCATTCCATTAAAGCTGGAGGAGGAGCATATGCAGACCCTGCGGAGGAAAGACTTGGAAGTGCAGAGCTTGACTTTGCAGAACAAACTGGAAGAGAAGACCTGGAGCCAGGAGAAAAGCCTGCTGCAGCAAGAACTCAGGCATTTCAAGCAGGACACCTTTCTCCTGTATGTCAAACTGAAATGGCTGCTGAAACACTGGCGGCAAGGCAAGCGAATGGAGGAGGAAGGGGAGGACACAGTAGAGGTAACTGTCCCACCTGAATAACCCAAATGAGTTACAGCTGGTGGAGTACTGGGATAACCCTTCTCTAAGTGTATACTTTAAAAGTGATGTAGCATCAGCAACCTCATAACTGCACATAGATTGAAAGGGGATTGAAATTAAACACAAAGGCTTTTCTTAAGTTGGCTCATGCTAAAGTACATTCTGCGTGATATATTACAGATCACCCATCTTTAGATTGAAACCCTTACAAACATCTGGCCCTGAAAAACTCTCCCATAGTAAATGGCAATTTAATTGGATCTCAAAAATATGACTCCTGTATAATTTTTTGAAAGAAAAAAATGCGTTAGCAAGCTGAGGGAGTCAAATCTGGTTTAGATGGGTTGAGTGTTGTTGTTTTTCTCATCGCATGCACAGTATATTCCTTACAAAGCCTTCGGCAATACAGATGGAGGGAAGCTCTGTTTTCATGTTGGCAGGAGAATTATGCAGCTTCTTGTGGGAACTTAGAGTGATTCATTCTTATTTGTTCCTCTTCTCCATACACATGTCTATCACCATCAGCAGCAGTACATTGTCATCATGGTGATTTTCCAAGTAGAGACTAAATCAAGATCAGGAATTTCAGAAGTACATAGCAACCTGGAATCCCCAAGCTGACACATCTCAGCAGAGGTGTGATTGCCAGCCAATATACACTGTGAAGAAAGGTGCTGCTCAATTGTGTTGAGTTGGCACACCCAGAATTACCATTTGTTTTGGAAATCTTAGCTAAAGAAAAAAATATGTTAAAGCGTTTGTCCATTCTGACATTTTATAGAAAATTCTTGAGAGCAATAGGTCTGTTTTGCAGTTTCATGCAATTCTGAAACCGTTTGCTAAGCAACTAAGTAGTTTTTCTCAATATCTCTGATCCTTTTGTGCCTACTGTTTTTCAGTGTTCGTCGTTTTTGGCAGCACAAGTAACCTTTCAGGTCTGGTAGGAGTATGCTTAGGTTGAATACTCCAAAGTTTTGTATTCTTAGATAATGGTGGATGAGCATCTTTATGTTCATCTGCTGTGGTAGTATGAGTCAGAACCAAGAGATGAGTAGCTACTCAGAAATAATTTGCTTCTACATTACTTCAGCAGTACTAACTTGCTTCTATGTAAACTAGCTCATCGTCGAATACCAAAATTGCTTTCATTTTTTGACTGTTCGGATTTTTTGACTGGCAAATTTATAACCAGTCCAGCTATAGTCATTATTGGAGTTGAGTTTTGCTAGCACATTACAGAAAATAAAGTGATATATTTGGATACGTCCTGATCCCCATATCTTCATCAGACAATACACCAATGTTTTGTATAGTTTTTCATTAATGTGTGATGGATTATATCCATCATGCTACATAGCACCCACCTTCTCAATTACTACATAGATCTTCTATTTAGCAGATCTGCACAGTGTTGTGTTCACATATGCAAAATGTCTTATATCACCCAAAGATCGTTTCTTTAATCATATCGCCCGAAGATTAATTCTGTAGCTTACAGAGTTCAAGTCAATATATCCCACCATGGAGATGCAGGGGAAGAGAGTCCCTTCCCTTAGTCCTTCAGTAGATTTATGTCCCCAGAGGTAAATGGCAAAGGAATGTCCATGTGTCCCCTCTCTTGCATTTTAGATCGAGCACCCTGAGGCACTTCCAGACATTGGCATTCAGTCTGAGCAGAAGGCAAGTAATGGAGAGCGAGAGGAGGAGGAAGAGGATGTTGTGTTTGCACTGACAGATTTCTCCAAGCGTCCCACCGTGGAGAGCACTGATCATGGCCCACAGCTGCAGACTGCAGAATTACTGCAGCAGCAGAAGCAGGTAATACACCATTTATATATCTTACCCTGGGAGTGGATACTGTGGATTTTCCAAGGGAGTTCATTTTTCTGTGCTGCTGTGTTAAATCTGTTAAAATCATACTTGTAAAAGTACTTCGAGCTACACAGCTATTACAGTGGATTTCATCCATTATATTTATATTTAAATTTAATCAGAAGCCACGTGATTACTGTTCTGTTGGCAGATGCTATCAGTGAAAAATCCTATTTCCTCTTGTGGCTGTTTGCCCAGAAACATCTATCAGAATGTGATGGTTTGCAGAATTTAGATGCTCCTCTTATATGAGCACATCTATTGTATTCTACTGTCAAGCTTTTACCAAGGAGATGTGATTTTATTTCCTTTAAATAATTTAAGAAACTAGCACATGTATTTAATGTTGCCCTTAGAGATGATGGGAAAACAATGTAAAAGTTCCTTCCTGTCATTGGGCTTGGTTTTAAAAGCTTGAAAGAAAACCATGGTAACTTTTCCCTGACATCTCCTGTGCCCTGACTGTGTGTCAGAACACTGCCATATATCCTAGCTTTTTCCTTTGTGCATTTAATATACCAGCAGTCCTAACAGTACTAAGAGCAAACATTCAAAGCAGAAAGACTTCTTATATTTTTAAAATGGAAACTGTTCATATAAGAGCATCCTGCTATATGGAATTATTTGCAATCATAAATAGAAGGGAGCAAGAATCCTATGTAAAACACAAATTCAGAGAAAAAAAAAAAAAAGGCTTGACTCTTTATGCCTTGTGTCCCATCTCTGTCCAGCCCTGACTTGGAAGCATGCTCCACAGTAACAGCTCTCAGGCAAATATGTATTCTCCATGACCACAATACTTTGCTGGAGTTGCTGCAGGACCTGGGGATTGTGTGTGTCTTTGCATTTCAGTTCTTTGGCTTGAATTCCCCAGGCTCTCATGATTATGTACAACCTGCTTGCTTATTTTCTGTATGTTGTAGCAGGCAACAGTCTCTAGCCTATAATAAGATTAGGCTGGGAGATGCATAGGCTGTTTTGCAACCCACTTCTATAGTTTAAGACGTAACTTGAGTTAGAATTTTCATCTGCATATTGACAGTAGAGATCTGTGGGGTTTATGCTGCTTCATATTCTATTTTAAATATATATATATTTGCTTTCCTTTTTCATCATGCTAGCTGCCAACTCCATTCTCTAACTATTATTTTCTGTGGAGGTTACTACCAAGTTAGGATTCACTTGATCAGTTTGGCATTCGGAAAGGTTGTACCTCGCTGGTTGCCCAGACCCTCAGCTGTCTTCCTCTCAGCAAGATCTGCTTTGGTAAAGCCTGTAGAAGGCCATGCAAGAGATGCTCTTGAAACACATCATTTAACTGCATTCCATCTGTAGACTGATTTAATGTAGAATTAGTAAAATAAATATAAAACACACTCTGTCATGTACTGGCTTTCCATATAGCTCTCTTAAAAGGATCAAGAATATTCAAATAAATTATGCCCTCTTTGAATTAATAATTTTTTTAGCATTAATCTCAATTAAGGTAACAGAAATGGGTAATAGATTGCTTATAACTCACTTTTATATACATTGCAGCAGTTCCAGCTAATCTTGCTTAAAGAAATGATTGATAGGAACAGGTTACATCTCAGTGCCCCTCAGAATAGTGAATAGTGCATGATATCCAAATGACCTTGTGAAAGTAAAATAGGTTTCTCACTTTCCAGTCAGGAAAAGTGTTCTTTCAACACCACAAGAATGAGCAAGTTTGCTAAATATTTCTCATTTTTGCACTATTTTTTGTTTTGCCCACTCATGCTAATGGATTTTCTAACAAGCACTGCTGTGCTGAAAAACACCCAGAGTTTTGGGGACCTTCTGCAGGTTCCTGGAGCCCACAGCTGGAAAAAAACCCACTGTTTGTACTGGAAATTTGGAGTGAGGGGTGCAGCTGGAAGTCTCCAAGTTTTGTGCCTGCACAGGAGAACCCAACGTTGCTGGTTCTGCCTGGCAAGCTCTAAGTTGAAACACATCAGCACTTGTTTCACATCAGGAATGAAATTTTGAGATAGTTTAGGAGTGGCTAAGATAACTAGGTAAGAAAAGAAAAGAAAAGAAAAGAAAAGAAAAGAAAAGAAAAGAAAAGAAAAGAAAAGAAAAGAAAAGAAAAGAAAAGAAAAGAAAAGAAAAGAAAAGAAAAGAAAAGAAAAGAAAAGAAAAGAAAAGAAAAGAAAGGGTTTAATGTAACTTGAGGTTACTCATATTTATTTTTAACATTTAATTTTAATATTTAATGGCTTGTAAGTTCAGCCACCACTCTTGCTGCTGACTTCCTTACCCTGACTGGAAAGTGGAATTACTGTGAGAAAAATTATAAGCCTGGAGGCCTTAATTTCAACAAGCAGCCTTTAATTTTATATCATTACGATTTGAGATACTCAACTCGGTGGAAAGTACACATCTGACTTGTCTGGAATTTTGATGTGGCTAGTGTGTGGAGGGATAAAGGCATGGCAGAGTGGAAAGCAGATAAAAAAGGTTAGCTGATGAGAGACAGAGTAGATGGGCTCTCTAAGAAGGGTCAATTCATCTTTCTTCGCATGGCATTGTCCCTTGGCTGGTAGGTGGGGTACCCCGCACATGGCTGGGGCACCCAGCAGAAAGGGGCAAGCAAGGAACTGGCGAAGTTAAGAGCCAAGCTGGGAGTCTGGTCATGGGCAGGCCATAAACAGGCAAGCTGGGCTGGTGGCCCAGCAGAGGAGGGCTTGCTGGAAGTCAGTGTTTCTATGTGTGCAGTAAAAGATCAGGGAGAGCAGCCTGTGGAAAAAGGATGAGCTTGGGTTCAGTTGAGTGGAAAGGATGAGATGCCTGTTGGATAGTGTAAGATCGAGGGAGTGAGAAGAAAGAGTTTACACATCTGTGGTCCAGTGGGAAAAGCATTAAAAAACAATACAGTAGCATTGTTGCTGGGAGGGGTGTCAAGAAAATCCCCAACTTTGTGATCACACAGTGTTTGTTTTCAAAGCTTAGCTAAGAGAAAATCCCAAAGGAATAGTCATTAAGTCCTAAATATACTAAAATAGGTTGCACCAAGATCCAACTTATCTTTTGCCTAGATCTGTGATTAGACAGCGAAAATACACAGTTATCATTTGCTGTTTAGGCTCCTGACCTTGTGTTTTTAATTGACTGCTCTACTAAACTGCTTGTAATACCAGGCTGTGGCTAGATTCTTAAATGTAATACTCAAATGAAATTCTCAGAGAAAAAAAGAATTGTGATTAAAAGCAGAACTAAGCTGCATGAAACTGCTCTGGTTCAAAACTTTTCTGGAGCTGGAGAATCCCATTTCTGTGATTGACTAAACTTAGTAAATACTCCACATTCTTGGAATTTAATTTCAATTTACTACATGAAGTGTCGGCTTGTTGTCAGCTGTTGTTTCTATAAATCCAGAGTTGTGGATACAATGAGACTTTAAATTTTTGTAAAGCTTTTGTAATTCTCTTGTCTTAGATCGGTTGTGAATCAGTCAGATTCCTCCAAGCTTTACATTTTGGAAACTGTTAACTACTAACAAGCCATCTCCTTACATGCGAGGCTGTCCAGGGAATCACAGCCACGCCAAATTTCTTCTGCTCTACAACATGCCTGAAAGAAAGGGGAAGACTACAACAATATTTGTTGTGTATTTACAGGACTCATTCTCATGCAGAAGCTGTTTGACAGTTTTACCAATAGAAATCTAAAGCATGCCTCGGTGTAAATACTGTATTTCAGAGCATATTCTGTCAAAAGTACTTTGTTCTCCAAAACCATTCCAGTCTGGCAAAACAGAAAAAAACAATCTCACAGACCTCTCCAGCTTCAGACTGTAAATACAAAGCCACGCAAAAAAAGACTTTTCTGCAGGAATAAAAACTATGTTACCAAAATTGGATTTATATTGGCAAGCTAATTAAAATCCCAGCCAGCCCGAGGGCACCTGGGGTACTTGTCTCATAACAGTGACATTGATGTAATGTTCTAGAAATAAGATATGCCCTCATGCCAGTAGGCTACAAACCTGCAAGGAGGCTCCTTTTGTTCCTTTATGTACTAGTTCCTAACTTCTTTCTTTGCAAACCAAATTTTGTAGGACTCTACAATTATCAAATGTGTGCAAAGGAATGCCATATGTAGCTTGCTTTAGTGTTTATTTTTCTTCTGCCTTATTTGCCTCATGGAGCCTTTACACTGCTTTGCCAGAGAAAGGCTTATGTAGCACACCAAAATATAGAGAATGTGGCTTTTGAATGAAAGCACTTGGCAGACATTTGGCGTCGGGGTTTTCAAAGAGGATGAGACCAGATTTTGATGTGTTCAATACCCAGCAGCTCCTGTTGTGACACTAAGGACAAATCTTCAAAGCAGTTCTTATTCTGATTATTACACAAGGGGTTTGAGATGTTTGGAGGATTTAGCTTTAATTAGGTATGAGAACAAAAATTCATGATGGAAACATAAAATCTCATTGCATATTGAATAGTAGGTGATCTTATATGCATGATGGATACTGCTGCTGAATAGTAAGAAACTGCTAATTGGCATTAAATGTTAATGGAATTAATTCTGCTTCTGTGGGTGTGTTTCTTACAAAACCCTGTGTTGTACACCATCACATTTCATTAGCCCAAACAGATTATAGGTCAGTCAATGAGCACCTGCAGTCGTTTCTCGGCATCTAGCATGTTTCTGCTAATGTATCAAATGGCTTGGAAAAAGCAGACCACATTTGTTTGATTTTTAAAGTAAAAGGGTACCATGGTATATGTGAACAGTGATTACAAAAGTGGGAGAGGTGGGTTTAGTGATGCAAAAAATCTGATGAGCATATGAAGTTAGCTTAGTTGCCTGCATAAAATTTTATAAGTATTGTCATTGAAGAAAAACGTTTTTGTGTGCATCTGTTTACTTGAGCTGTCTTTAAAGAAGTTCCCCATGTAGTTAGGTCATGAAACACTGGATAGGAGGAATTGCAGGAAGCCTTCACTTGGGAAAACTAATAAAAAGTAAAATCAATTAGACTATCGTGCAAGAATCGAGACAGCAAATTTGAGTTAGATGTTCCCAAGGAAGTTAACACACTTATGAGAATCAGGTGATTAAATGCTGAATTTGTTGAGTCAGCTTTCCCACTTTTCTGCTCACGGTGTGTCTGCTAATAAAATATAATCTTCTTAAAAGTATTTCTATTCAGAATAACTTGTTAGTCACTGGCTACTCCCTGGTCTTTGAGAGACTTATAAAGAATACTTGACTAAAATTTTGGATAAATAAATCATGTTATACATTTCTGTTTTCTTATTCAATGACTGCAAAAATGAAAGGTGGGAAACCTTTTCTTTTACTCATCCAGAATAAAGACTTAGAAAACATTTGTTGATATTTAACATAAAAATGACAGGTTTTGCAAGTCTTCAGAGAATGTGCAGAAAGTAAATGCCAAAACTAGGAAAAAAATTAGATATTTGAGTAAGTATACATGATGTCAGCTCTGGGCTAGACATTTAACTTCATTCTTGGCTTCTGTCTAGCACAAGAGCACAGACAACATTTTCAGTATGACCATGATACTCTCAACATGACATGGATGACATGACATTGTTCTTTTATTTCATCTACAAGAGGGAAAGTGGCCTGCCTGGCATTCATGCCTTGTTACCAAGAAGGGTGCTGCTCCAAATTAACCTGGGTGCAGCTGCCTGGGGTGGAGCAGAAATATGAGTTACAGACTAATGAAACAGCAGAGATACTCAGCTCAAACCCTCTCTTTATTTCCTAAAAGAATTTTATCTGATAATACAAAAGCATGGAATATTAATCCCTTTTCATTATATGTGGCTTACAAATATTTGGGATTTGAGCAATGACTTTGTGCATGAGACATCTCGTTACCCAACAAACCTCAGGAATGACACTAGCTTTGGTTTATAGTATTAAAAAAGAAGGTATTACAGATGTCCTCCATTCAGAAAGATGCCTAGTGTTTTTTTCAGGGTGACTTAAGTATCTTTGTCTTTCATGAAGCATCAGGACTTGGGCTAACAAGAAGCAGAATGATAGAATCGCACAATTACAGAATCATTTATGTTGGAAAAGACCCATAAGATCATGAAGTCCAACCATATGCCCAACTGCCAATTCCATCACTAAGCCATGTCCTAAAATGTCACACCCACACATTATTTAAATACCTCCAGGGATGGTGACTCAACCACTTTCTGGAGCAGCCTGTAGACAGAGAAGGCACTGCTATTTTTAGTTTCCTCATGGAAAACTTAGCCCAAGCACTTTCTCCTCCATGCAGTGGACACACAGTCATTTTTCCTCCTCAAAATGAAACTGGAGATTAAAGCCATCCAATGACGGCATTTTGTTTGCTTTGTTGTGGCAGGCAAGTGAAAATCGGAAGCTCCTGAGCGCTCTGAAGGGTCTGCTGGATGATTTCCGCTCGGAGCTGCGGGATGAGGAGCGCGAGCGCCAGGGGCTCCAGCAGCAGTATGCCCTGCACAAGGCAGCCTGGGAGGTGGAAATGACCGAACTGAAGTGCCGCCTCGAACAGGTAACATCCCCCACATCCAGCACCTGTAAAGAATGGCTGAGGTGCCTACTGAATCAGGAAATCTGGGACAGACAGGAAAGGGACAATATCCATGTGTTTTACTCTGGTGCCTGAAAGCCTCCTCCCTTGAAGCCTGAGCAAAGCTTTGCCTCTTGAGTTGCCTCTTGGATTTCCAGTTGTCTCAGCACAAGTGCCCATTTAGTAGGTACTGTGTAATGTCAGAGAGGACAAAGGAAATGAACCTCTTGATGTATTTTCTCAGAGGAGTTGGCTAGTAATGTATCAGCTGTGGTAATGAGACATGCCGGGGCCTATATCTATTGAAGAGGAAAATGTCTCAATATCGGCGTGCTCACAATTAGCTCGTCAATGTGCCTTGGCACATAAATGCTGTGATATTTAATGCATAGGAGAGAAAAGAGCGATTTAATAATACTGACGTGATAGATCAATGTATTAATATTAAACCAGCTATTCAGAGCTGTTGGTTTGAGATGGATGGTACCCCACTGAAAAGAGAGCTCTAGCTACTCGCCATTGGGATTCCCTTAGAAGCATTTGTTTAAAACCTGGTGCCAGGTGCTTCAGTGTCATATATGGGAGTTCACAGGAGATGTACTGTTTCTGAAACAGCATGAAAACAAATCAGCAAAACCCCCACAAGAATTAATTTCCAATGCTGATGGCATAAAAGCTCATGTTTTCCACGCTGAAGAGTGGAGAGGTGGGAGAACTAGTACATTCAGATCTTGAGAAAAATTGTAGACCTTCTCTGCAGAAGGAAAATATAATAAAAATATTCACTGTTGGGAGGGTGGTACATTTAGAAGGGTTTACTGAGCATTAGAGGCTCACTGTGACGCACAGAGCTGACATGTGAGTGCTGCTTTTTCCTGCCCAGGTACTGTGGGCTGCTTTCCCAGAATGAAGAAGCTTTCATTTTTAGCAATCTTGTCTCAACAAATTCATATTCTCAGTTCAGCTGCTTCTTAGTGCACACACATTTCCAAACAGCACATCACTGGAAAAAGGAAACAAATTCTGTTCCCATTTTTGCTCCTCCCAAAATATCTCAGTGATAGATTTACCTTAAGCTTGAGATGGAAACAAGGAACAAAATTTAGAGAAAGTCTGACCATGAAATGCCAATTTAGAGCTTGCGTGCTTTGCCTTTGTGTGGGCAATAGACTTCCAGGTTGCCACTTTGCCTGGTGTTTGGCACCAGGAAGCCACTACCACTCCTGCTCAGGGAGAAGGAAGATTTGCACCCTTCCTTCTGGGGAATTTTCCACGCTCTTTGCTACGTCTACTGCTCCACTGGTAATAATATAGGACATATGGTAATTACTGAGCTAGAGGTGTTACTTTCTACATTTTTTTCAGCAAATGGGAAGAACAGAACTGGTCAATATCTAAGACATGAAACTGTCTTTCTTAGTCAAATCCCCATTACTATTTCACAGTAGAAACAGTTCCCCAGTGCAGTAGCGAAAAGATAGCACAGCTTTAACCAAGCAATAGTTGTTTGTTAAGTTTGTGTGTGTTCATGATGCCATTTCATTGTGTTGATTGGTACTGATGAACTCACCTCCCACAGTAAGTTTTACTTAGAGCTGCCAACATCCTGACAGGCCCACAGAGGATCAAGGCCTTTCTAGTCTCTGCTGTTGTCTTCACTGCTGCAGTTTTGCAGCTTTTTTATGAAGCAGTAGGTCAATTAATGAGAGCATTTTCCTCAAGAGAGTCAACTCTTAATTAATAGTCACTGGCAATAGTTTTTCATTTTGATGCTTCAACTCTCCTTGCATAGGAAAGAAAGAAAAAAAGGGAAGAAAACTCCTTTGATACAAAAGCACTGCATATCAAAGGTGGCAATGTACTGTTGCATGCTACTTTAGAGCCTCAGCACTGCAAAGATCATTAAAAATAGAATGTTGTCTGTCAGAAATGCATGTACATCTTATTTAGCAAAAAGATTCATAGGGATTCTTTATAAAATAAGAAATAGTTAGATTTCTCTCAAAATAAGGAATTGTGATAGTGCTGAGGCAATAAGGAGTCACAGTAATCCTCAGCCTCCAGCTGGGCAAGTGAAAAATCCCCATATTTTGGGAACTGGAAACTGAGAAAAATTTTGGAAGAAGAAGGGAGTTAGGATGAGGAGCCAAACCCTGCATATGCTTTGAGCACTTGGATTAAGGACATGGACCCTCACTAGGACTCTGACCAATCATCCAGCTTCAGGATGCCTGGGGAGCATATAAGCTGTGGTGCACATGGAGAGGCATCTGGCCACCATAGCAGGTTTAGGAAAGTCACATCTAAACTTTCATGCTAAGGAGCCACCAATTGACCGTTCCTCCATGATTGGAGCTGTTTGGTCAAAACAAGCCGAAGTAAATCTGAAAGTAAATCATTGCACACCTGGAAATTAATCTGAAAGCTTATCACTGCATACTTGCCTTGATTTTGAACTCATCTTTATACTTACAGATTTCATATATTCTTCTCAAATGGGGCAAAATTCAGGGCTCTGGTGTTGGTGAGCCTATGGTTTGCCACAAGATAACTTACTGTATTTCAGCAGCTTGGGCATGGCACTCTAAGGGCAGCTGTACATTCCTGGGATATCACTATTCTGTTCTTACTTCCCACGGCCTCTCTCAGTTTTCCTGCCCTTTGCAGCACCACCACCTATTTTGTTTGCTGAGTGAAAGGCTGAAAATTTGCCCAGTGATAGTGAAGAGCTCAGTGATGTAAGGGGAGAGAGAAAATGAGTCTTGTTGAGGTAAAAAATTTTGCTATTTTGTTGAGATTCAACAAAATGGAAGAAGGAATTTCCTTTACAGAATAATCATACAAACTGTATTTATTGCAACTGAGCATTTGTTTGCTTTATAGGTTGCTGTCAGCATTTTCGTACTTCATATCAGCTAGAGAACTTATCTCAGGCTTTGGTGTGTCTTCACAACTTAGCACACTAGCCGGAGCTACTACTGTATGTGACAGTATTCTCCAGGGAGTAGCAGAGTGGTAAGGTTGAGTCTGCACTCCAGCCTAGTTGGATTTACCCCAGACACTCCAGCAACCTCCCCTAAGACCTCCTATTGCAAGATGAGGAGTCTGCAGGGACATCAAGGGTCCTTGAAAGATGACTCACATGTATCACAAAGAGCAAGTCCTAAACAGCCCTCAGTCAGGCTTAGATGTAGGGAAACTCTATAGAGTTTACTTCATTAATACATTCAGTATTTTGGCTGATCTCAGCTCTGCAGTGACTCTCCTAAAATTCTCCCACCATGAATCTTCAGCACAGAGCTGTCTCTCCTGGAGTGTTCTGTGTTTCTGCCCCACAGCACCTCTGCTCTGCCATCAAACCAAGCAGTTGTGTGCAGGACAGCCTCTTACACATCGCTGTGAGTGTCACAGATTTGCACTGCCGAAACAGGGAAGTGTGAGAAAGGTTATGTCATGTCAACTTTGTTAAAATAGGATGCTTTTCTTTTAGAAATTTTTTTTTGTTGTTGTTTTTTGGAAAAAAACTGGGCTTAGGAAATTAGTAGTAGAGGATGCAGGTGTTTTAAGATTTCCCTGTCATTGCAAGTGCCTGTAATGGGATGTTCTCTGCAGCTCAGCAGAATGTTAAATTACTCCAACAGTGACCTCTCGGTCATATATTTGGGGAGGCTGTTCCAGAGAGTAGTAAGCATCACTCCTGAATGCAGTCTGAACTTCCCTTTGCTCAGAAAGCTTGGTCTTATTTTCTACATAGGACAAGGTGAAGGTTTTGTCCTTCTCTCTTGCTAAAGGAATATGTTTCCCAGCAGACCTGCTGCCTCACCTCTTTGAGAACAACTTTAACTCTAGAGACGGAAATGAGTTTTCACTGCTTTTCACTCCAGTTCACCTGCAGAGCCAGGGGATGGAGATGCATTCCATTCTGAGTCACTCACACATCTACTGAATTGTCAACAAGGGGTCTGGCTTCAGGGATAAATTCTTCACTTGCTTGAACTTATACAGAATCATTGAGCACTTTTTTCATCTGGACAAAAGTCCAGCACTGGCCCAGATTGGCCTGAGAGGTTGTATTGTCTCTGTCCTTGGAGATTTGTCAGGATCCAGCCGAACAAAGTCATGCACAACCTGGCCTGGCCTCAGAGCTTACCCTGCTGAAAGCAGGGGATTAGGCTAGTGATGTCCTGATACCCCATTGAGCCTGTTTTCCTATGGATCTATTATCCTGGCCCCACTCTTCTGTCCTGATTTGCTGACTCCTGAGCATGAAGTTCAAGAAGGGAGGGAAAGGTGGCATCAGGTGGCCCTTGAAATCAGTTCAGGCACCAGAACCTGCAGAGATGAGGGGGTGATCTTGGTACACCTCTTTTTGCTGTTAACACACTCTTTTGTTGTAAGGTGGGAGGAGCTGTACAGGAAGACCGTTACTGAGGGTGTTCTGAAAAGTCTCTTCAGAAGACAAATCCCTTCATTAGGTCAGGTGCACTAAGTGAGACCACAAAAGCAGAGCAGTAGCTGAGGACATTCTCCTGGCAATTGTCTGACATCATGATGAGGTTGGAGTTTATCTCCATGTTTCCTTTATTGCTGGTCCCCATATTCCCATAAGAAAAATCACAGATGCCTTAATAGCATGAACTGGTAGAACTTGAGAAATTATTCCCTATAGTTTTCATTATCTTGATTTTAAAATTTTTTTTTCACATTAAATGTATTTAATCATTTACGGAGATCCTAAGATCTAAGAATTCCCAAAATTCTGCCATTACCATTGTGGAGTTGGGTGTTTAACTCAAATCCATTGTTAGACGTGGGCTTTTAGCACAGAAAGTTTAACATCCTAGTAACATTTGACTTTAATGACAGCTGGAAGGGAAGAGCGAGAATACCACTGGAGAAACAGGCCTCACTTCTGATGTAAAGGGAGCTTTCAAAAGGGAAAGAGAGGAGCACAAGAAGCTTCTGGCTGACAGTCACAGTGTGGTGATGGACCTCCGCTGGCAAATCCAGCACAGCGAGAAGAACTGGAACCGGGAAAAGGTGGAGCTCTTGGACAGGCTTGATAGAGACCGGCGAGAATGGGAGCGTCAAAAGAAAGAGCTGCTCAGGCGGATAGAGCAGGTAAGGAGTCATCAGGTAAGGAGTCCTCTTGGGTGAACAATGGCTGCCTGAAAGCATGAGGTACTGCACCATTACTGCACTCAGGTCAAGGTCAAGAGGCTGCACTAAGAAGCAGCACAGGAACAGTTTGGGTTCCTTGGCTTACATCAGTGTTTCTCAGGCTACAAAACTATTTACATACACAAGGGAGTAAAAGGAAAATGTTCATAATCCTTATAAAAGACCACTTATGAGAAATCAACTCCAGGTTAAAGGCCATTTCCTGCCTCATTTCAATTACCCTGGACAGGCATGGTCACATTCTGTTTGAAAGCTTTTGTGCATCTCTTTGTGCTTAAACACTCAACACACATGCAGGGTTATTCAAGGTTTGGTATACAGGTCGCTGCCAAAAAGAGCCAGTTCATCTGTGAATTAGCCACCAAAGATGTAGCTGCTGCAACTATTCAGTCTCAACAGAACTCTTTTTCTCTAGCAAAGGAACACAAGGGTTAACATGAAGAGCCCTGACTGATAACACAGTTATCAGTACTAAATATTCAGAAGAATAGTGGTCACATGAATTTTCTGCTCACCTCTCCTACCCTTTACCAATCTGAGAAGTGCATACCTATCCCCCTGTTTTTCATGCCCATTCATACTTTTGTCTGCTTAGTATTACAGACAAATTATACCTAATGAATTTATTATCCGGCTGAAAGCTATACAAAAAACCAAAGAATTTAATAAGGGAGAGTTAATACACCATTTTTGACTGAACATTGTTCAGCCCTGAGTCACGCATTTCAGGAAAAGTAAGAAAAACAACTGATATTGTGGATCCTCAATTAACTGAATACTTTCTCTCTTTAGGACATCAGAAGTGGAACCACACCAGATTTGTGCGTTCTCTCTAGAGAGCACTACACTTCATCAAAGCACAGAGTAGCTTCATAGGTTAAATTGATGAAAGCCCCATGTAACTTCATAATCAGTCTTTGAAAAGGGTTCATTGTCTGTGTCTCATGTTCCCATGTTGAGGCTGCAACAAGAAGTTAAAGAAAAGACACCGGGCTGCAAATATCATGAGTGCAAGACTAAACCCTGGGTTTGAACTGTGGCTGTTAAACCCACAGAGAAGCACTTAGGAAAATCCCACGTGCTATGAATATTTCTAAAATCACTGCTAAAAGTGTAGGTCTGAGCAGGCAGTGACCAACATGAAGGTTTTACAGACAAAGAAAGGTGATTTTTGAGCTTCTAAATTTCAAAATATGAATAAACTACATTCTGGATATTTTAATCTCCCATGTGTCTGAGGATTTTTGTGTATTTGTCATACAGCTTGTTGAGCTAGCCCTTATAATGCAACACAATAGTACATCTCCTAAGATAAAACTATGAGCTCATCATGCAAATTTCCTGATTTCCGGGGTTCAGTGGCAGAAGGTGCCGAGTTCTCCATGGCTTGACTGGGCTGGTTTCTAACTATTGGATTTCAGTGGCCAACCTGCCTCCTGTAGATTCTGCTTGCACAATGGGAATTAAGTAACCCTCAGAAAATTTTCCAGTATACTAAGAATGTAGACATAAACTTTCTTTGGAGAGTCACTCTTTGGATATTTATGCTCCTGCCATTATAAATTGTATTTTGTTTAATATTATCTCTTTGGTGTATTCTCAATAGCTTGAGAGACATAACCTGATTAAAGACTGCTTTTACTATTCCCTAGGAATGGGGCACATTGAAGGAAGCCACAGAGAAAACCTTGTTAATGTTACCTAGCCTTTAATTCTCTTAAAACCTGACATAACCTCTCAGTGTCATCTTGGGATAACCTACAAAATAGCTCTTAACTAGTCCTAGAACTAATTTCTTTGTTACTATTCTGGAACCTCAAGGCTTTAACCATATATTTACTGTGCAACACAGAGTGAGCAATTAATAGGGGAAATAAAAAATATTATATCAAGCTAATTTCAGAGAACTAGATGATCAGAAATAGCATTTGAAATCTTGGCTACCTGCCTACAAAACTTCATTACTCCATCTTTGCTTATAATCAAACATTTCCCTGTGTGACAGGAAGCTTCCAAATATTTGCAGTCTTTTAGTTGAATATCCTCTTAGATTGCAGTCATGCCCTGCTTTATATGGAAACAATTAGTATATCTTTGAAGTCCTTCTCCCCAGGGTTTTTCTGTGTGTATTCCATGTATGGCAATACATAGAGGACAAGAAGACTACACCAGTGTGCATGTTTGAAAAACAAAGTCTTAGAAATAGCAGAAGCGTGCATGTCGAATTTCATACTAATGCTCTATGCTTGTCTGCTTTCACACAGCTCCTGAATAATACATGTATGATAAAGGAGAAGCTCACACCAATGTATAAAATATATAAAATGCTTTACTCTGAATGCTTATGGGAATACTGCTCGCATGTAAAAAACATGATGACCTACTTTTTTCAGAGCTCAGAGTTGTTGTTTTTTCTGTTTAAGTACTCTGTCACTTTGTTTTCCCTTAGAGAATATTCCTACCCTGTGCTCCTAAAGCTAATTGTGCACAGAGCACACTGACAAATATTTAAACCCACAAGATCACCTGTATGAAAACTTTATGTTTTAAAGGTATAAGCACATGGGCACTCAAAATCTTTAGTCACTCTTGCAAAGTTAAGGCAGTATTTCTCACTTTAATTCTCCTGTCATCTCTTTGAGATTCAAAGGTTGAACTAGCATCTGTACTAGCTCTCATAAGCGCTTCCAGATCATTATTCTTATAGCATCTCTGAAAATCTGAAGGGTTTGCAATTGGAGCTATCTATACAAAAAGCATGTGATTACCATTTCTCCTTGCTTTGGATCTTGCCTGTATACTGGAGAATGGACTCCAGGATCTCTTCCAACCCCTGCCTTTATAAGACATCCTAATTTAGTTCCTTTTAATGAAACTGTTTCAGATTTTCTGTATCGTGAGCAGAACACTGAAGATGCATTCTTGTTTTTGTAGAGCTGGATCAAGAAAAATATCTCACTGTTGAGTGCAAATTTAATAATTTGGAACCTAAAATGGTTTTATATAAATTAGACTATACAATATCCGTTTATTTTTCCAAACACCTGTAACAAGATTAATATGTTTTGAAGGTTCTCAGTCTCCAGAGTCCTAGGGAATGACTTGCAGTTTTACCTTATTGTCACTAGTCTCAGCAAACTGTTTTAGCAAAACATCAGAGTTCTTATGAGATTCCTGCTGTCTTTCATCATGTTTGAAAATATCACTTATTTCAGCCATCCTGTTGTATTTACAATTAAAAGAGAAGTTGATCATCTAATTTAGAAAAATCAGAAGTTGATAATCTAATTTTCATATTGGCAATTTCACTAATGGTTAATCCTCTCTTCACCCAGCTTTTTTAAGGTGTAGTAATAGTTGCAAAGTGTAATAGCCTTGATGGTCCTTCTATAAATACGCATTTTCTTTGTACATGTGTTGAATGCCTAATTCCTCCCTTTGACAATGCTGTTCTGTACAAATAGTCAACTTTCTAGCCATGTGTTAAGGTTAGACTATTTATAAAATAAAGTTCTCGTGCTTTATTAAGCACAATTTTCCACCTCTGGAAACAAGTGAGGTACATAAAAGCCCAACCTTTGTATTGCTGACCAGATAAAAAATGTGTTTGTTTTGATGAGACTCCAAGTCACTCATCTTTTCTTGAGCTTCTACTTGTATTGCTGTCAGGATTGCTTTTAAATAACAGTCTGTGTTGATTTGTTTCCTTAAAAATCACATTTCAGACAGGTGCGTTATTTTGGGTATATATACAGTGTGTGTGTATATATACATGTAAACAAGCAAAACTATACATACACCCATTTAGTCACTCGAAATCCCATTAGTAACAGCATCAAAGTCCTAGAGACATCTCCCTTTGCCAAAGGACCAGTAGAGCAAGGCCCATGTTCCTTGGAGGTTCACCCGTGGAGCCAGGCGGTGATCTCAAGGTGCCTCCCTAGAGCATGGGTGCCTTGTTTCTGGAAAAGGATGAGTTCTGCCAAACACCATACACCACAGAAGTAATTGCTGTTCCTTTTAATTTGCCTTGTGTCCAGCTTCAGAAAGAAGCAAGCCCACGAAGAGGAGGTGGTTTACTGTGTGACCAGAATGAGAGTAGCCGTCGTCCGTTTACGACCCAGGGGAACCTTCACGTGCCTCGTCCGATGGGATCAAGATCCTACTCTGATTCAGACACCATTCAGTTTGACGATCGGTCTCTGTCTAAGCTGAAGGAGAGTGATCGGTGCAGCGGCACAGAAAATCTCTTTCTGGAATCACTGTCTCTTGATTCCCCCGACGAGTCTGATGAACATCGTCCTCGGCAGCTGGAGCGGGACAAATTCTTGACTGGATTAATGGAAGTATGTGCTCTTCTACATTTCATCATGCTGGCATGTTATCTCTTGTGTCAAAATTGGTGCAGCATCCCTGCTGCAGGAAATGAGATATCGTGTCACAGGCACTGCTTGCAGTTACCCAATAGTGAATTTGGTATGGACAAGTTTTCATTCTTTGTTATGAGCCAATTAGACCAGTGTCAATCATCTGAGAAACTGGGAGCCAGCCTAAAGGTCCCAAGATTACTTCACCTTCATATTACATATGATAATTATATTGGACACAACATACTGGTTTAGAAGGTCTTAAGTCCCTTCCAATTCTAAGTAGATACATATTTATGAAGAAACACAGGCTTTTGTTTTGTTAGTAAAGCAGTAAGTGCTGTAGAGAGACACTTCTGGTTGTTCTGCTGTGGTTGCCTTCTAAACAGATTAGGATGAGTAAGTGAGATGAGACATTAAAAAAATTAAGTTATGCTTCAGCAAAGTACCTACCCTGAAATCATACAATAGAGCTATAAAGGTGCCATTGGGACATAGGAATGTAGTCTGCGTCCTGCAAAAATCTGCACCACAGCAGACTAAGTTTCACCACTTCCGGGTCTTCACAGTATCGTTTCTAATACTGCTGAATGAAAGCCAGGTATCCATATGCTGGTACAAAGCTAAAGAATTGCAAAATCAAGTTCTTTGAGAGGAAGCAAAGAAAAAAAGACTGAGAGGCAAGAAATGTGACTGCCCTTCTTACATTTTAAGAAGCTGTAGGTACCTATGTGTTCCAGATTTTCTTCCCTCAGTGCCATAAGTGTATGGCTGGCAGTGTGGGATTTATTTATTCCTTCTTAGCTTTTGTTTCATACGTGTCCAAGTACCTCAGTACCAAGAGTGAGGGAACTAAGTTTTGTGTTTCATTTTGATTGCTGTTTCCTTTCCTTCAGATTCAGTCTGATACATAGAGAAGGGAGTTCTCTCTTCCCTTTTCTGTTTTTCAGACATTACTGCTATTAACAAAAATGTGGGCAGCAAAATTTGGTCCTTGGTGATATTTGCATAGTTTCTTTCCTTCAAATCATGTTTTAGGGGAGCCTGGGTGAAATAATTTTCCCTCAGGGGGTTTGCTCAAGCGAGACTGATTGGAATTTAATGGGTAGCTTAACTGAGGATGCACAGAGGCAACTGCAGCCTGCTAATGCTACCTCTCCACTGTATTTTCTCTTTGGTACTAACTGCAGTAGAAGTCAATCCAGCCTTCACCCTGATCATGCATTCAGTTAGATCAGATTTACTGTGCAGTAACTCCATTGAAGCCACCAGCGTTAATTCAGATTTGTACCACAGTGAGTCACAGGAGAATCAGTTTACTACTACTTTTTCCCCCTTACTCTGGATAAATACCAGAAGGTATTTGCTGAGTTAAGCAGTGCTGTTTCCAATTCCAAGCAGTGAATAGTCCCAATTTGAAATGCACTTCTGTGTTGGTAATGTTCTTGCTTTCATGAGGTCAAATAACAGTAATAGGTACTAATACTGTTTTATTCCTGGTCATATTTTGTATTTTCCCTATAGTTTATTAGAAATAATAAACTACATATCACAGTAGAGCAATTGCTTCACAAGTATCTATTTTAAAATGCAGCTCATTATGGGAATTGTCACAGGAAAATAACTGCCATAAAAACATCTTAATGCTATGAAACAAGCAACAGTCTTCCCACACATTTAATACGGGGAGTTTAATGAGTTTTGACTGGTGCCACTTGTTGGTTCCTAGAGAAATGTCTAATGAAATATTATGTCAAAGGACCTTGATTTATCTCTTACTTCAGCACAGCTAGGTCTCTGGTATAATGTAGATTACCTCTGCAGAGCAAATTCACTCACAAACACATGGTCCAAAACAAAACATTGGGGGAAAAAAGCAATTTGCAGCCTACATCCATTTATGCTTGCATGGGAATATTAAGGTTCAAGGCTGTTGTAGATTTGGCATAACCTGTACAGTGTGTTATTCTGATGGGATTGCCCATTATTCTGCGGGTGTATAAAGCAAAGAATATTCCCACAGGCGATTTAAGATTCCTAATCAGAGGGAAAATCACTGTTTAGAAACAAACCTACCTGGTGCAACTAATGGGAAGTGAAATGACAAAAGACTCATAAACTAATGACACCAGGAGGTTCAGAAATAACTTATCCTGTTTATTTTCTTATTCAGGAGGAAGAAACACATAAAGGAAATCTTCAAAGGTGAGTAAAACTCAGAGGGAAAAACCCAGCAAATACTCAAGTGCCAGAGCTATAGCGCTCAAGCCACAGACCTGGGGCATAGCCATGCTGCCTCCTAAGCGGCCTGCTAGCCAGATTAATGCATTTACCCAGGGATTAATTTATCTCAGCACTCTTCTGTTCTACTCTGATTAACTGGGGCCACATTCAGCTGCAGTGCACAAAGATCAAACTGTAGGAAAGTGCATGAAGCTGCAACTTACAGGGAAGACTATGTCTGCAAGTAGTGCAAAACTGTAGACATCGACATATAGAGGAAAACAATCAGTGCTAAGAAAACAAGGTGGTGTTGCTGCTTGTCAGGGAAATTTTCCTTTGAACTGGTTCTGGTCTGATACAATGGGCTGAATACCCACCTAACCCTAGAATGCATTAGTTGTGGCTCTGGAGAGCATCTTTCTTTCTGGAGAGCTCATTTTCATGCCAAAGGAACCCAGCCCATGCTCTCTGAGATTGCCCCCTGATGCAAACCAGAGCATCTGATTAGGAGATCCACTTAAAAGCTGTACTCCCCTGACTCCCTAACAGAGACACACCCTTGCTGCAGCTGGAGTTCTTGATTAAAAACTGACAGTGTGACTTTACTGTATCCTCCGGACCACTGCTACATGAAAAGCACTGCTTGCTGAATTCTCACCCAGCTTGAGTTACCTCATTGGCCAACTCCTCTGATAACTGCACTCATTTGCATTTTTATGTAGTCCCATTCAGAAAGGTTCTCCTTTTTTCTGTGATTTTTTTGTTTCCTTAAAATAAAGAAGTAGGACAACTCAGCTGAATGCCTGTGATTTGTACAAATTAGTGGGATGTGGGAAAGCCAAGAATTCAGCATAATCGCTTGAAGATTCCCTTTGGTTGAATTTCAGCATGAGCCCAACTCACCAAGACAGTCCAATGTGAGAGCATCTCAGCTGCAGGTCCCACACCACTATATACCAGCTGGGCAGCCTGGGCAGTCTCAGGAGTGGGAGTGGATTTGCTGATTTCCCAGCAAGTCAGAAACACTCCACACTTGCTCTGAAAAGTCTGCCTTGTATTGTTGTGAACACTCATTTTCCGTGAATGGTATAATTCTGAAATGCATCCTACTGTTCCATGTTTCAAACATTTGCCAAGAAGCAATCCATGAGAAAGCAGTAAATTAAGAACCATTAATAAACCATGTGATACTTTTACTGACACATGAGGAATGCATTCATAACTATTTTAAAGATAATAAAAGATAATTATTTCATTAAATAATTTATTTAATGAAATAAAGGACAAAGCAAGGAAAATTAGGAAAAGTTTTTTCACCCAGAGGGAGATTGGGCATTGGAACTGGCTCCCCAGGAAAATAGTCATGGTGCCAAGTCTCCAGAGTTCAAGAAGCATTTGTACAACACTTTCAGACACATGGTGTGATTCTTGGGGTTATCCTGTGCAGGGCCAGGAGCTGGACTTCCATGATCCTTGTGGGTCCCTTCCAACTCCGGACAGTCTTTGATTCTATGGTAGAAGTGGTTTTATATGTAAGCAGATAGTGAAAGTGGGGTTTCCAGAGTCAATTTGGTGCTGAAAACAAGGCACTCTTAGGTGACAATTTCCAAGTCTGTGAGTGACTCTCCTGTGTTCCTCTTTCCAGGGCAATGTCCGTTTCTTCCATGTCAGAATTTCAGCGCTTGATGGATATTTCTCCATTTCTACCAGAAAAAAACCTGCCTTCATCCAGCAGCAAAGATGACATAACTCCTCCCCTGTCTCCTGATGATCTGAAATACATCGAGGAGTTCAACAAAAACTGGGATTACAATAACACTAGGAACCATGGTGGGGCCACTGAGAAGCCTGCAGAAGGCTGGGCAGAAAGGACAGAAATTGGGAAAGCTGGGAATGATCCTGCTTCCGATCCAATCCAGGCATCATCATGGTACCTCACCACCAGTGTCACTATGACAACTAACACCATGACCAGCCCAGAGCACTGCCAGAAGCAGCCAATGAGGAGTCACGGAGTAACCGAGAAAATGGGAGTCCGGGTGTTTCACAGCCCACCCGTTGTCCGTAGGTTTGATAACTCAGTGATAGCTGGCAGTGAAGGGAAAAACCAGGCTGAGCCAGACTTCCTATTTTCTGTGACCAAAGCTATGGGGAACGTTGCTGAGACAAAAGGAGCTTCCTCCGATATGTTTGGAAGATGGTCTTGTGACCTAGCCAAACATCATAAAGATTTTCTGGAGAACGGTCTTCATCCCATTGAGCGTCCTATTTGCACTACTGTGGGCTTTGCCTCACCCTTGCACAGCTTGGAGATGTCCAAAAACATGAGTGATGATATGAAGGAGGTCGCTTTCTCTGTCCGCAACGCAATACGCTCCAACTCCACAGAACCTCAGTTTAAGGACACTGCATGTCAAACCAATGGTATGAGGACAACAGGGACACAGACCACCCAGACCATCAGCGTTGGCTTGCAGACAGAAACTCTGCGCAGTATCACCAGCAGCCCACACAAGTGTCTGACACCAAAGGGGGGGTCCACACCTGTCTCTTCGCCATCCAGAAGCCTAAGAAGCAGGCAAGTGACCCCTGTCATTGAAAAGGTCCAGGCTAAGTTTGAACGCACATGCTGTTCCCCCAAATATGGCTCTCCAAAGCTGCAAAGGAAAATCCTTCCCAAATCAGACCAGCCAAACAACCGGACTGTGCCTGGCACACCTCAGAAGGGATTCAGTGAGTCTGCCTGGGCTAGATCAACTACTACACGGGAGAGTCCTGTCCACACTACTATCAATGATGGCCTCTCCAGTTTGTTCAACATTATTGACCACAGCCCCATCTTTCATGAGGCCTTCCAAAAATGCCCCAGATCTAGCAGCCGGTCCAGGTCAGCAGAACCCAGACCAGAACTGGGCCCATTGCAGGAGCCATCTAACAATGCCCGTGGCAGATCACCCAGTCCTCTCCGGTTGGGGACAGAGACACAAAAGGAAGAAGGGACTGAAGTGACAAGTATCAGGCAGGACTTATCTGCTCCTCCAGGGTACACACTTGCAGAAAATGCTGCCAGGATCTTGAATAAAAAACTTTTGGAGCATGCCTTAAAGGAAGACAGAAGGATACCTTCACACAGCCCACCAAATCTTAGCAATGACAACAGCACAGGAGAAATTGTCAAAGTAGATCCAGGGTCCATAGAGGTAATGAGTTTGCTTGTTTTTCCTCCTATAGCTAAGTGCACTCTTCTTTGAACAAATGCGTTATGAGATCTCTTGCAGTCATAGTGAGTATTTACAATAAATATCCTAAATCTGTCATGGCACCACCAGTCATGAACCTATTGGATTAGTCTCTGAAGAACTCACTAAAGAATTGAGTTTCTACCCTGGCAGCTTATTTGGCTTGAAAGCATCAGAAGAGTTTTAGCCTTCTAGGATAAAAATGGTTTTTCCCTGAATTACTGGGATAAGGGCTTTCTGTCACAAAACACATCACATGTTACAGATTCTCTAGGGTCTCTAGGTTTGAGTAAATTTCTCTTTTATGCTGGATGGAAAGCTAGTTTCTTTCTCCTACACAAGAATGGATGTTAACAAGTTTGTGTGAAAAATAGTCTATGATACCCTGAACCAAAGCTTCAGGGCCTTCAGCATACATTTTCTGAATGTATCTAATTAAGTTTGGCTCAGGTCTGCGAATGTGATTAAATGGAATGGTGTTTGGTACTAACTGTTGCTGCCTTACAAAAATAAGAAAACAGAAAGAAAATGTATATATAAAATCAACTAGTCTAAGTGCATACCTACTTAGCATTTAAGAACTCCTTATTTATATTTTGCCATCAATAGTGTAACAGTCATCATCTGTCTCATCAAGTGTGTGCAGATATTGGGGGTCAGTCTCAGGTACAGTAATTTTATAGATCAATCAACAAAAAAAGAGAGTGTTATGGTGGACGAAAGCTTTCAATTATCAGTGTCTAAACCTCCTGTTCTGGTGAACCCTTATGCACTTGAGAGTGTAGCTCTGAGGAGGCCTGGAAAAGCTGAATTGTGCCCAGCTCTTACCAGCACATATTGCCTTTCTGGTACAACTCTGAAACTGTGTGTGCCCTACTGTTGGTGATACTGCCCAGGGCAGGGGCAGGCACTTGTCATCCTCTCTGCACTGTGCTGTCCCTTTGATATCCTGATGCTTTTGCTGAGCCCTGGTTGCAGGGCAGCAGGTCCTCCTTGATCCCTGCACACCTCAGATGTCCTACCTTGCCTTCACTGGTCAGACTCCTACCACTCCTGCCTCAGACAGCCACCAAAGGGAAGGTTCAAACCCTGCTTTTAACTCAGCATTTGGCTTCAAGGATTTGTGGGGACCTGAGTGCTGAAACCTTGGGTCTGCAGTTTGCCTTCCACCAGTTGATGGTTCTCAAAGTACAATCAGTTCCTCTTTTGTAGCTACTGCTCAGAGGGCATGATCTTTTTTGATTAAGAGAGGATCTAAAGCTGAGGATATATTCCCTATATGCAATTTATACAGATATAAGTAGGGAAGTTTTTACATTATTAAAAAAAAAAAGAAAGAAGAAACAACGTGCACATTATAAGTATTAGTGAGTGAAAGTGGTCTTTGTGCACAAACCTCAGAGTGAATAAAAGTGGAAAGCAGCATCATTTATTTGACTTTTTCTAGCTATCTCTCTATTTTGTCCTTAGTTCTAGACAATGGAAATACACTATGTTTTAGTTCTTTCTAGAAAGTGTATTGTATTCTTTCAGGTTCAACTCAGCTTTGCCTTCAAGGCATCCCTGGAAATTCTTGATTTCCTCCTGCATCTCTTAAATATCTCAGTAGATTTCAAATATAAGTAGGCGCATGTCATCCTGCATCATTACAAATTGCTGTTGGCAAAATGCAACTAGCGTCAGTACCTGAGTTTGATGCACAGAGAGATTTGGGTCAATGTTGTTTAGCAGAAACTCATTGACCGTCAACCTGGCAGAAAATCGCTCCTATTCATGAATTCTTAGGATCTTTTGCCGAATTTTTTTTGAGTTCTGAGCCTCAGAGCTAAGACTTGTTTTCCTTTGCTGCTCCTACTTGGCTGTTAGGATTGTTGCCTAGATGCAGAAGTTATGTTCTTTGAGTGGTCTTGTTATCTCTCAGGAATGTGCATTGGAAAGGAAGGTGGTGGACATCCACAGGATGAGGTTCACTCTTCCTAGGTGAGGTGGTGCTGTGCAAGATGTACTCAGTGGAGCATGGGTTCACTGCTGAAAACAAAACTGCAAATAAGTTCAGACTCTGCAGATGCCTTGGGTTATTTGTTGATTACACCTCCTGCACGAATTACACTCTGTACAAATTCCATATGACACATTTTGTACAAAGCCAGATGCAGGAGTTCAGTGATTGATAATCTTGAAGAGGGCAGGCCTGTGCTTGGGAAAGCACTGACAAGACGCTGCCACCCTCCTGTAGAACTGTGCTCTGTTTCCCCCTCACCTGTTGGTTTCTGGCCAAGACAAGTGACCTTCTTACTACCAAATGCCTTCTGGTTTCTGGAGTTGTGGCATGGTATATTAATGACTTTTAAACTTGCATGCAGCACCTCTTGGTGACTTTAATATGAGCTACTGAGTTGTTTAGTTACAGAGTTCTCTTTCATATTCCTGCTGCAAATATGAAATCTGATTCATATATATATTTATATATTGACATACATAAGTACAGTGAATGTATATGCATACAGAGTAGCAATAACTTTGTATTTTCTAACTTGCCCAGTACTGCTTACAAGTAAATTCATATCCACCTACTGTGGCCTACTAGTGTCTTATCCTGCTAATTCACTAAACCACTATCCTACTTGCATATCTTATGATTTATATTATTAAAAATGCAGACTAGCATTGCCTAAGTAGCAACGTAAGAGCTGTGTGAACATTTTTCTTCTATGACTAGCAAGGGTGTAGATGATGGAGGTTACACAACAGTCCTGGACTGAGGGTCAGACTCATTTCTGGAGATAGCACTGTGAAAGGACAGTCCACACAGACCACGGAGGAGAGGGCAGGTGCTGCATCCTCTGCTTACCAAGGCAGAGCAATTGCTGCATGCTTGCCACTGAACTGTTCAGCATAGAAGGAGAAATGTGGGAAGGTATTATCAGAATTAAAGGGCTTTTTCTTTAGAGTCTTCCATCCAGCATCACTGTTAAAGAGAAATAAGGGAGAACAGTGAGGCAAAGGGCTGTCGTGAAACCTGAGCAACACAAGCATGAGCAACACAAAATATCAGTCGCTTTTTCAATCGTTACAGATTTCATAAGCAGAAATTCTTTCTTGAAATTAAACAAAAGGAAATAAATACAGCTTTATTGCTCTTTCATAGTAATGTAGTTTTTCCCTAGCCCTAGTCAAGGTTGCCAAAGGATAACTTTCTGCTGAGTAAAAATGTTTGGTTTGTTTATTGCTATGTCCTCTTCTGAGACTGTGCTAGGATTGTAAAAGATTGGTTTGTTTGCTTCTTTCCTTTCTAAATCTTTTTCTGCTAGTGACTTATCCTTTATTTTTGATTATTAGTTTCCCTGTGATAGCAGCGGTAACATGATCTGAATGAGTAGTAACATCTGGAGACTTCTTTCTTGCTGACATGAAATCTTCACTTTAAAAAAATAATCAATTAAACCAGTTCTTTCCAACCTACTTGCTTTCTTTTTCTTTTCTGTCTGTTCTGTCCAGAACCAAACTGTCTTATTAACTGCCCCCTGGGGACTCTAACCCTGCCTGCCTCACTGCTGTAAGTTCTTTCTACCTTGTTTCCAGAGCCTTCTGAAAGCGGTCATTTTTGAACATGTGGGTTAACAAAGGGGAATAAATGACCACAGCTCCAGAGGTATCAATACACGCCTGACATCCCTGTGGGGTCCTTCCTATGTGACAGGAATCGCTCAGGATAGGAGCTCATCTGCTGTGTCCTGCAGCACAGGCTATGAAGAGCTCACACTTAAGGCAAAATTTTTGCTGTTGGGGTTTTTCATTTTAAAAATTGTCAAAATTTAAGACCAACACAAAGGTATGCAAAACCATTGGGAAGGGACTCAGATTTGTAGAAAACTTTTTTTTTTATTATTTTGACAAACACACAGAACTCCATAGGGCTCTTGGCTGCCCCAGGAGTGCCTTACCTACAGCCTTGGCTACTGCAGCAGGTGGAGAAGGATGGGAAGGAGGCTTCAGCACCAGCCTGTGATTAACAGTCACCTTTAAGCTGTTTTGGACCCAGTTTTGGCCAGTGGCTGCTGTTACCACAGTGAAGGGATAAAGCAGTGCAGATGTGAGCAGTGACCATCCACTGTGACACAGACAAAAGAGAAAACTGGTTTTTGTATTTATTAATATAGCCATAGCCACGGTGGCTGACAGCCTGGCTTAGGAAATATCTAGAAACTGAAGTTGAAATCATCTTTCCCATTTTCAATGTTCAGATTAAGAAGTGCTGCCTGTCCACCCACACCCCCAAGCAACAACCAAACTAAATTACCACAGGATTTTCTTTTTTTTTTTAAAACCCCACATTTCTAGCTATGACAGCCACATTTAGAAAGTGAGGAAGGGTTTTCACAGACCATTCCACACAGTTTCCTTGTTATGGCTGGATTTTCACGCAGCAGGTGGGGGTGACTGACTCAGCAGCCAGCACATTATAAGATTATGCTGTCACTTTTGGCCCTGGAGCAATATCCGTCACCAGCACAGCCTTGTGTGGTGCTGGGCATGTGTACATCACAGATAAGATGATCTTAGCCCTGCTGTTTGGTAGAAGCTGACCAACGTCAGCAGGTGTGCTGGAGAGATGCTTTTGAACTGGGAGGCAGCAGTGGAAACAAATTTCATTATTGCCACGATAACTCTGATTTACTGCTCTGAAACCAGGATAAAGCAGCCAGGAGCAAGCAGTGCTATAAAGATATCATTTTAAGCCTCTGTCTAGAAAGAGGTTAAGACAAAACCCGCAAATCTCATAGCCTCGATTCACTGTGTTGTGCTGCCCATAAGTGTTGCTGCATAGATAGATTTCTCTTAATGAGTCTGAGTCCAGTGACAGCTTTCACAGACCATATGTTACCCCAGGCCCGATGGGATAAGGTGAAGTAAGGACACAAAATCAATCTTTTGTTAGCACCAATTTACATTTCAGCACTACTGTGTTTTTAACAAAGGTCATGAAGTTTATGGCGATGGGGTGGGAATTGAGGATGCAGAGAGGAAGCAGTTCAGGCTGAGGCTCCATAGCCCCCTGACCACTCCTGCAATGGGTCCCTGGCCTTGCTCTCTGTGAGTGCCGAGAGCAGGTGGGCGTAGCTCTGGCTGAAGCAATGGTGTGCAGCTGTAGATCACCCCCTTGGGTGCACATTGCCCAAAGACATTGAGGTTGACCCTTCACTGAGGCTTCCCCAAGTCTGACAATGCACTCTCTCTACCAGCTCCATATCTCATACCTCTGCTCTGTGTCTTCAAAACTGATCTTTCTGTCATGTTTTTGTCTTCATGTTTGGTCTTCCCACTCCAATGGAGAGGTTCAATGGCATATCACCTTGGTTGTTCACTGCCAGTCACATCATGTTACCTACTCCGATATTCTCCATCCCTAGTCATGTTTCTCCTTCGTGTGAAACAGTGTGCTGAGTCCTTGCCTCCCTGCTGCATTGTTATACTGCTGCCTTGGTTTCCCTGTGCCTTACCATGCCAGAACTTTTCCTTTGCATTGTGTTGGTTTTGGTCTCTCTTCATTTATTGCCAGTTTGCATTCTGACTTTCTTTTATTGAATTCCTCTGTCCTTTACAGTGACTGTTGCTTAGTATACACAGTTATAGGTTGACAAACTGCTCTGATTTGCTTTTATAAATTACAAAGTATGCAGTGGAGTTCAGAAGTTTGGCTTTGGCGCTATGAGGCAGATTTGCTCCCACAGTCACTCACCTTGATGTAAGGAGCATTCTGAGCGAGGCAGGGAGCCCAGCTGTGCTATGAGCAAAGTCCATAAATATTAGAGGCATTACCAACTTAATGCCAGGGTGAAAAATCACAACTGTAGATTGTTTCTAATTGCAAAGGCAAGCTAACCAAGCCTGAATAGTGGAAAGTTGGTGGAGGAATAGAATTTCCATTTTCTTCCATTTCTGTGAATGTCATTTTTAATGTATAGTACCTCTGAATCCTGTAATTCAGGCTTCAGCAGATGGCAGTAAGAAGTGATGTTCCAGAAGACAAAATCTGTAGGTAAGCCTCATCTTTAACCCAGCTGGAGATCACAACTACTCCTGTAGTCATTACTCTGCTGCTCAGAAGTCTGCATGTCAGTCTGAACTCTGAAGCAGACAAAAGGACTCAGCAGTTGATTTTCACCCTGCTTGCAAATGCCAAACCTGGCCCTTTTGTACCAGGTCAGCACTTAGAGTAATGTGAATGAATAGTGGATTTTCCTGAATTATCATGCAAATGTACTTTTCAGCTCTTCTCTTTCTAGCGCAAGGAGAATTAGCAAATGGAAGTTTGTCAGCCCTCCAACTCATCCCAGACCTCTTTCTTTCATTCTCCCCTTACCTGTTCCATAAATCACAGACACACAAGCATGCAGATTCCTGGAGCCCACACACAGCCAGACGTTCATTTCTTGCTTTTGTCCGGTGACATGACAGATGCTTAGCTTTCGTTTGAAGCTTTTGTTTCATACTTCTTTGCACATCCAGACGGCCTCTAATGCAAGTCACTAACCGCTGTTTTGCTCTCTTGGCTGCCAAGGAACTACCTTGTTCTGCACTAGCCCCATCCCTCCAACCCTGCTTCTCCCGGCCAGAGAGACCAGCGAACCGGCGCCCACCATCTCGATGGGCTTCACATTCCCCTACTGCCTCACAGTCGCAGTCCACCGGAGACCTGACTTCCTCAGAGGAGTGCGGAAGCAAGGAGCTGCTGGCAGAGAGCCCCAGCCAGGGGGGCGAGCTGGCCTGACCCCACACGGGAACGGGAGGGCAACAAGTCGCCTCCACCAGGTCGCCCGCCAGCCATCTCTGCCACCACGGAGGGAGGTCCGCTTGGAGAGGTCAAAGAACGTTCTCAGACACAGCTGGTGAATGTCCGACCTGGGAAACAGAGGTGTTTCTAGAATGAAACAGTTAATGTGCCTGTAATAACTTAATTTTTTCATAGCTGAGAAAACTATTTTTGTCTCCATCTTTTCTACATACAGTATATTAACAAAAACAAAAAAAAAGGTTAAAATGATATAAAGTAAGATTTAAAATAAAATGCAAACTAAGTTTTAAGGGAATTTGAATACGTGCTCGCGCTCTCTCCAAATACTGACTGCCTTTTGGTTTTATTTGCACTGTTATGTTTTCGATATTGGTTTGGGATTTTTTTGGGTTGGGTTTTTTTTATTTCATGAAAAACTAGGGTCTAAGTTAATTTTATTCTATTTTAATGTCAGTGTTATTGGTTTTTAAAGGTAAGGTTCTTAAAGATGCTTCAAGTGTCTGAAGCAATACCTTTTAAGTAGTGAAGAAAGCCATTAAGCTCGTTCACTAGACTTGTGATTAATTCAGATGGAGGGGAATACAGGTAAACACAAGAAAATGTGTTAAAAAAGAAAAAAAAGAATGCCTCAGAAAGTCTTACGGAGTTAGCTGTAAAATACACCTACGATACTTGACTTGCATGCCTCTGGGTCCTCGCACTTTAGTGCATGTACATACTGCTACTGTACCATCACATAAATGTGAGTCAAACTGTTTCACTGTAATATTGTTGTGAATTTACCTGTACTGTACTTTTATTGTTGGTATTCTTGCATTGACTATACAAAAAGAGTTTTTAAATTATTGTTAGCAGTTCAACTGGCTATGTACAGTGTTTACTGAGAACTTCCTTTGTTTTGGGAAAACCATGGAGCTCTCTGGGCATACTAAATCAAAACTGGTCTTGTTTAAGAGTCTGCTGGAGACCATGTGAAGTGGAAATAAAACCCTCAGTATTTACAATCTGCTCGAGTGCTTCAGCATGTTTTTTTTATGATGGTACTTCCCAGGTTCATTTAACTGGGGGGGAAAAAAGCCCTCAAACTCCTCCTTTACTCATAAGGGAAGCAGAATGCTTCCTTATATGAAACAGGTCATGGCAAAGCCAAATATTATGCTGTGCTCTACATACTCCAGTGAACACTGGATAAGGCCATGGGAAGGTTTCTAAATTCCCTCACTGAACTGCACATAACATCTGCTCACGCAGATAATGGGACCCATCTTCTGAGTTTCTCTGAGGCTGTATGGCTTGTTGCTTTCAGTCGCTCATGGGAGTGAAAACCAGCTGGCTAAACATAATACCAAAAATATGACATGTCCAGGATTAATCCAAGCTTATGTATCATCTGCAGGACTTTTGTTAAACCAGTGACTAATACTGAGAAGTAAGTGCAGCTGAGAATTCATGCTTCCAAGAGGTGGAAACCTCTCAAGCTACTCTGCCTGGGACCATCTGTTTGGCCACATGCTTTCTCTGGAGCCCCGGAACTGCTCTGACGCGTTATCCCATCACTAAGCTGGCTCATTTCTGTTCCATTTCCTTTGCTGAGGTTTTCTGAGTCTCATTTGTTGAAGAGCACCATCTGGGATCCCTAGAAGCCTTCCTGGTTAGCTCTGTCAAGAGATAAACCCCTTTCATCCCATCCTGCTGCTTCATGGCTGGCTTTCTAGGAAGTTTAATTCAGCTGTTGGATAAGAACAAACTACCTAGCTCCCAAATAGCAGCCAATTGAGGTCTTATTTCTACCGTATCAGTGAGGGCTGTGGCTACTGACCCAGTATCAAAATGTCCACCTGTGTATCATCATTACAAAAATGACCACTTACCAAGATAGGCAGTGGCTGAAAAGTGCTGTTCTCTAATGGTGCTCTGGTGCCTCAGCCAAAACACGGGGTGTTCAGTGCCAGTCCTGATCAGCAACAGTCATATTAATGATAACTGCCCTCCCAGCTGTCTCAAAGCGTCACTGATAGCATTTGACATGAGAGTTAAGGATAATCTCCAAGTCTGAATGCTTAAAATTGTCCATTGTAGCCACCCTGCTTGCTGGAAAATTTTGCTGCAACACTTTGCTGAATCATTGTACTAATTTCAGTTTCAGAGTGGAAGGATTAGCACATGCAAGAAGGGTTTTGAAGTCACAACTCTTGTTATTGAGGTTATTGAGGAAGACTAAGCCACAACTGAAAAATCCTTGTTTGTTTTCAAAAATTACCATTATTAGCTTTGCAAGGTTATGGGGAGGTTTCTGCTTCATTAAAGGTTCTTTCTCCTAGATGAAGTAAGTTAAAGTTGCAAATGAATAAGCAATGTTGAAGACTGGCAAGTAAAAATTATGTTCTGTTTCTTGTGACAGCTATAATATTTTTTTAATGATGCAGAAGAAAATTCAGGGGACGAATCTATTGCTTTGATACCAGGAAATGGTATTTGCCTTTCAAGCCAAGGATGCACTAGTTTGCAGAATGAGCTGTTGTCCATCCTGAAATATGAAGCTCTGTGAGGATAAGCAGCTGTCTGTGACTTGACAGGTAAAGAGTTTCCAAAACAGCAGGAACCACTGAAAAAAAAAGTGAGAGAGAAAGCAATAGCAAGAAGGAGAAGGTTAAGCATAGAAATTCTGTGGATGATCTTGAAAATAATCACATTAATTAAACATAATCTTCCTTTTAGTCTAATTAGCAAATACAGTGACATTGAGAAATATCGCATGTTTCTTTGGAAACAACAGGGCTTTCCTCTTCCAGTATAGCTGCTGGTGGGGTTTGGAGATTTCTACTAACCCTTGTGTTATCCCAACATGCTCCATAATTATTTACATAAATCATAAAATAAATGACAAGTCTCTAGTCCATCTAAGGTTCTTTTAAAAGCTTTGAAGAGTAAATGAAAAACCATTTTAGAAGTGTCTGTGGGGTATCTGAATTATTGCCTCATGAATAATCAGGGCAGGAGAAGCCTCACAGATTACTATTCAAGTTAGTGTAGGGGCATATGAATACATCTGTCACAGCTTCATCTGATAAGGCTGAAGCAGATAGCAGGATTTCACCTAGGGGTTTGTGGTGCTGGAGACAATGGTCTTGAGATATCACCTGCTCCTGCAACGTAGCAGGGGTCAGGAAGCAGAGCTGTGACCTGTGGCATTCATCCCCCTCCAGGCAGTATTTGGGGGGCTGTAGCATCCCAGGTTGTTGGGATGCCCTTCCTGCCACAACACTGCTGTGTTCATGTGGGCACTGTGAGGAGGAAAAGTCACCCCTTTCTGCCATTTCAGCCCTTTCTCCCACTTCATGCCTCTCCACAGTCATCTGGCCACAACATGCTGCCCTCCCCTTTACATAACAGGGGAACATGCATACATACCATGGCCTCTTAACTCACCCACCCAAGCCCCCAAGGGAATCCCCAAAATAGGACAAAATGGCAACACTACACCTGTGTTTTGCCTCAGTGCCTGGACAAGGACCAGGCTTGAACCATCTTTCCCCACATCTCCTCATGTCCCCCTCCGTACAGAGGAAATCTCTGTAAACACAGAGTACTCCAAGACATGCATCTTTTCCCAGTCCCTTCCTTTCCTGAGTACCTGAACCGTCAACCTCCCCTATGCTCTCGTTGGAGGTACCTCATTTCTTGCTCGCTCCCTGTTCCCCTGTTTTGACTTCTTTTCATGTAAATCATTGCAACATGCTAGAGTATTATTAGGTTGCTGAGTAAATACAATTTTCATACAAATGACAGGTAATGTCTTCAGTCTCCGCATAGCCCAGCCTGCTTTGCAGAGAAGCTTAATGGCTTTAAGCAAAGTCTGCTTCCCTTCCCTGCTTATCATCTTCTTATCCATCTTGCAGGAATATAAGACATTTTGCCTACAGGTTTGTGTGAGAGATGCCTCTAGAATAAAAAACTAGCATGTGTTTCTGAAAAAACACCTTTTTCTTTGTTTTGCTATCAGGATGAATTCAGGACTTCTTTCATTATTGAGTCTTTTCTTGGTGTACAAGTACTTTCTGGATGCCAATCTTGGCCTCTGAAAAAAAAAAAAAAGTGAGAAATCCTGAGTGCACTTGGTGATCTGGGCAGGATCTTCCCAGTGAGGGAGAGACCAATGGGTTCCTCAGCAAAGCCAGTGCAGCCCCTCATCCTGAAGCTGGCCTGAAAAAAGGCGATGCTGCCTGTGGAGCGACTGTTCAGAGGCAAAGATGGGAGTGGAGCTACACAGGCTCAAAGCAGCTCCTCAGAATTCCCTGGTTTGGCAGCCATCAGCTGCCAGTTAGAGCTGCAGGAGGTGAAGAGGTGGGTGGCAGAAACACTCCCTAGCTGGGGACAGAGCAGCCTTGTGCCTGGGTTAGTCTTGCCCAGAGTGATGGTCTGACATCTGAGGAGAGAAAGTCATAGAAAAAAAAAAAGTTAAAAATTAGTGTACTTGGCAGCTGCTGGATATCTGAATGAGGAAAAGAAAGAACATGGTTTGGATATTGAGTTTTATGTGTCTCTTGGTGGAAACAAGCCTGGCTGAGCAATGTAAGCAGATACTGTGCTAAAAGGGAAGAATGCTGGTAGGCTATGCAATATGAATCCTATTAAATGCCAACAATAGCAAATTTTATTTTGTCCTTTTAAATCTCTAGGTTGTTTGGGATTTGGGGGGGTTTATACACCTTAATTGGATTTTTTGACTCCTACAGTAAGACTTTAGAATAAGTTTATACACAAAAATGTCATGGACCTGGGTACTCTCTTCATCCTCCTCCTGCTGCAGAGGAGAGAGCTAAGTGCAATGGACAGGCTCATCCCACAGACATTGCTCAGCAGGCACCTCTTTCTCATTGAGGTGGTTGGAACCAACTGGGCTCCAAAATACTATGCCCTGCAGTAACAGGCAATGGGGCACAATTTTGGGGTGCTGAAAAGGTTCCCACTTTGCACAGGAGAGGAGCAATCCATACATTTTAGCTATTAAGAACTGCACTGTTAAGTGCTTAGCAATTAAGAACGTATATCTCACTGATTTTCTACCCAGGGAGGAAACCTAAGCAACCAAGACATTTTGGGAACTTTTATCACAAGTCTCTGACTACAGTTTCAGCATGTTTGTCTTTAAAATATGGCCTTGACTCCTGATGTTGTCTGAGAGAAGACATGTATTGTGCTGTTCCTCACTTGATTTTCTGCTCACTGCATAGGCAGGACAGAAAAAAATTCCACTTTGCATATATGAATGAGAGGGAGAATAATAAAGGCCATGATTTTGTCACAGCTATTTCCATGACAAAACCAAAGACTTTTGAGAGGGTGTTTTCTTACTACAGTGTCACCATGGTTTGTCATGGAAATCACATCTCTCACAAAAATCAAAGCCCTCGTTTCACAAATTATCTATGTTCCCCTCAGTGTGTGATGCTTCTGACAACACCACTGTTTCACTGCGTACACATAAAAATGGAAGTTAAAGAAGTTTTACAGGCATCCTAAATATTTTACAAGTAGGATCTGATGTGTACTCATATGAAATAAAAGCATAGGGGGGAGTGGGGTTTAGGTATGTTTTTGGGTTTTTTTTAAATAAAGTAATAGGACCATGAAACAATTGGGAGGAAAACATCAATAAGAAGTCAGGAAAAACAGAGCCCCTTCAACACTGCACGCCGGAACCCTGGAACAGAGCACCCCAAGCTGAGCTTGGTAAACAACGAGTCTCATTAGAATTTCAAGGCAAACAGTCCTGGACCTGTGGTTTGGCTGTAGCAAACCCTGAGTTGTGCCACTGCATGGCATGCCACTTGAAATGATACACCTTGCCTGTCTATAACTCTGAGAGCATCTCTCCAAATCAGTCCACGTTTGACTGACAGGGAAAGCCCGAGCTGTGTTTTCCTAATGAGTGTTGAAGAATGCAGTGACACACAGTGGAGGAGACATGGTGGGACATTATTCCTTGAATTACACAACCTTTTTCACATCGAGAACAGAAGAAAATTTATTCAGAAACTGCAGTACTATGGTATAACACCTCCTCATGTACGTGGGTTGCTTTTACTCAGCAAATAATTGGTGCATCTTCCTAGCACAGAGCTAAATAATTCAGCAGAATGTCCACACTTATCTGCCTGAATTCTTGTTCAGCAGGTCTAGGTTAGGTGACCAACAGCACTCCTGATCTCCATCAATCCATCCCAAAGAACTGGGAGAACCTCCACTTACTGTGGACCCTGTCCCACAAGCACTTCTCAGCCACTGCCAGCTTCCAGAACCAGAACTGGTTTATTCAGCCAGTCCCACTACCAGGCTTTCTGGTTTCTCCAAGTGGAGTCAGCTACCCTGAAATAATACCAACACCAGGATAGAAGGTCCCTCTGGTGCTGGTTCTTCTGGTTAGGCAGAGGCAACTCTGAAACACGAATGGAGCCAGGATGGGAAATGGAGTAAGGAATTAGCCCACTGTAACCTGGGGCCACTCCTGACCTGAATGGAAAGAAAAAAAAAAAACAAAACAAAACAACACCACGCCACCCTACAACAAAATTAAATTAAATTATCATTTGAGCTACTTAGCAAGTTAACTAAATTTACCGTGACCTACATACCAGAAAGCTTTGGATATGCAGAAATGCTTCTTTCTATGGGAGTCAGTTCTGAAGACTTCACGATCTTACAACACAGAACGGCCAATCTGAAGAAGCAACATTTTAAACCTTGACATCTATTAGGTCAGGCCTGCTATGGTTTTAGTCTCTTGGCAGGGTAGCAGACAGTGCTGACAGATGAACTGATTAGGCTTTGTGCATAGTGCAGTGAAGACATAGTAATTACAGCCTAGAAACGATCATTTAAGCAGAAAATAGTGTATTACATGCAGAAAGTTCATTGCCAGCTGCCTAGAGGCAGCACCTCCATGGCTACTATGCAGAAATAAAACACATCAGGCAGCACATTGGGCATTAAATCTTTCTAAAAGTACATCAGCTAAAGAGCAACCACTTATAAACAGCTAACGTATTCACAGAAGATAACACAATTAAATATATATATTGAAAAGTCTCCTAAAGAAAGATGGACAAAGAAGCATCTATCTATCTATCTATCTATCTATCTATCTATCTATCTATCTATCTATCTATCTATCTTTAAAACAGAAAGACTATTTTATTTTTTCATATCTAGCTATGCATGTGTACATATACAGGGGTAAAACCAGACCCTTAATTATAGACACTTTGATCTATAAAATGACCTTTCCATAACATGGTGAAGGGATTGTCCTTCAGACCAGATGAACTTTTCCACCCTTCTTAGTATAGCTTTTTTAGCCCATACCAGCATCATAGAACTTTTAACCTCAGACTGCAGCAAAGCTGTGCTTTGAAAATAGAGGAGCAAAGTCACTGCATAGCATTTGCTCCCCTGTTTTTAAATAGTATTTGAGTGCAAAAGCTCAGCTCAGATTAAGAAAAGAAATACAATACAGAGCTTAAAAGATAAGTTAAATGGACAGTGAAAATTGGTCCTTAATCTACTTAGGAAGTCTTTGTGATTAAAGTCTAGCATTTTGTTCTGTGCTAATGAGGAACTAGGCAAGATGGTGACTGAAGAAATGTCTGGGGAATAGTATATAAGCCACAGCCAGTTTATTGTTGTCTCTTTTCTGTCTAAATCATTTACTCTGACAAATTTTTATTTCTTTTCTTATTGGTGTGATCAGATGAAGCATACAGACACTACAGAAAGATGCATACCTAGGATTTCAACCTCCATCACTGAGTTTCCTTTTTTCAGCAGGCATCTGAGTGTGCTACCACGTAAGTAAACCTCCTTCCAATGCATGTTTTATGCAAATGAGCCTTTGCTCTAGGGAATAGCAGGCCACGAGCTGGCACATACATCAAACAGCAAGCAAATGCTTCCCCACCAAAGACATAGTTTATAGCATGCCACCAGATTGTAAAAATGTAAAACATCTGACAAATTCTGTAGAGCTATGGCATGATGGCTTTTAAAAACAGCCAGGCATTGCAATAACAGAGCATATGTTTGCAAAACCTTCTCTGGGACACCTATACCCTCAGCTGTATATTCAAGAGCTATAAAAACAGCAATTAGTCCTCCCCAGGCTTTATACCGGATTAGAAAGTCAACTAGAGTTTAGGTCATTGACTGATTTGCTGGCAAAAGGTAGCAGCAAGATAAAAATAATATTAAAAAGGCAGTAGTGTTCATTGAGGGGTTTTGGAAAGTTCAAGGGCCACCTGATCAGACCACCTGCATTGCACAGGGAGGGATCACTTGGGGTAGAGCTGCCCTTAGTTAACCCAGTATTTTCCAAATGAGAAATGGAAATGGAACATTATGTCTCAAATGAAATCAAAGAGGCTTTTTGTGCTCACCCCCTCTGAAAATGTGGTTGTAAGAAACAGACACATAAAGATAATTTTCCCTCTCCTATTCAGTCCTGCCACACTTCCCACTTCAATATTTGACTGTTACCATGTCTTGGTTTAATAAGCAGCATGACTACAACCTGTCTCATAATTTATTTGTTCAGCCTCTCCCTCGGGGAAGACCTGTGTGCAGTGGAGACTGTTCTTATTATATATACATACCAAAAAATACGTAATTACACAAGCACATACATGTCCATGTAAGTTCGTCAGAGAGGGCAAGATGAAAGCAAAGGTGTCTCATACCTAGGGCAGGGAGTGCTGAGGTTTACTCTGTAAGAACAGGGAGGGCATGGCTTAGAAGGGCTCCCAGAAGGTGCTGCCCAGACACACCTTGCCCTTCTCCTGGATACAGCACGGCTCTGTTGGGAAGGTGTCCATTGTCTTTAGCAGCATAAACGACTAGACACTCCTGGTGACCAGCGTGACAGAGTGGGTACGGAAAATTTGGAGTCTTACAGGAGTTTTAGCTGTAGCTGCTACACACAGTGTCTGGTAAAGTGGAGCTCAAGAGCTCTACTGGTAATGATATATCAGGATTTCTGCAGACAGTTTTGAAGAGTTTTCTCTATATTACAACATTTTACCAGGAACTTGTTTTTATATTACTGTCTGTTGTGCTGGAGCAACCTGAAGAAGAAGAAGCTATTTCCTTAGTACAGGAAGAAATTGTGATACTAATTAAATTTCAGCAAGTAGAGGCAGGAGGAAGGAATTTCTTTGTCTCTCTGGTTTTGGCAGTGACAGAAACATATTTGCAGGGAGTTTTTTTGAACTTGGCCTCTTTGAATAGGGAAAATCCATAGCCATTCAGGAAATATATTAACACAGTAGCAGTGCTATGCAAGAAATGATCAGCTCGTAGTTATTTTCATAATGTAGGCTGGATGCCCTTTAGTTGACTGTGTCACATGACTGAAGACAGGAATGCTCTTGCCCATTTTTCTAGAGGTGTGTGCTCTCTGTGAAGTTGACTTCGTATTTTTTTAACTTGCATGAGAAATGCAGCAGTGGAAAAGTTATTAATCCAGAGAGTGCAGCAAGTTTGAGCAGGAAGGGTCAGGCAGCATCACAGTGAAAATAGGTGACAGCTACCAGAAGAAATTACAACTATTCGTCCAATTTCCAAGGGCCAAGGTGAAGGACCTGGCAGGACTGTGTCTGACTGTCAGCCTCTTTTCTAAGGACCCATCTGAATTTTGATACTGGTTTCTCTGTTCGGATCATATATCCCAGACAATGCTTACACAGCCAGTTGTTTCTTGGGAACATATGGAAGTCTGCCTGCTCTCCTGTGATGGTTGCTCTTTTGCTAGATGGGAAACTGAGGTATTTAGAAGTTAAATAATATATTTAATGAGGTACAGCAGGGCTTGGAAAACACTCCACTCCTGCTCCTTACTAGGCTACATTGAGTTCTCTAGGTTGCATTTGGACTTACAGTGGACCAATGGCAAGGTTTGATAAATGCTTCCAAATCCTGTGCATTTTTCCATGAAAAAAAAGTGCCATCAGGTTAGGGAAGGAGAGACTGCAGAAGGAGAGCATCCCTCTGGGGTTACGGAGCTGGTCTCTTAGCATTGCCTAACATTTTAGCTGGTAAGTCCCTTAAAAAAGTTTCTGAACCACATCTTATATTGTCTAAAGCTTAGCCTGTGAAAACAGACAAGGTATTGCAGCAACGGACATGACTTCCAGCCACTGTAGACCTGGACTGGATTACTCTGGACTGCACCATCCTGGTCAAGGCAAAACTGTCCAAACAGAGACCAGCTCTGCATGGTGCTGGGCACCTTCCATGAAGAGAGTAGCTCCATCTGCAAGGATCCTGGCAATGGGCTTTCTACTGCTACCTCACTCAAAACTCTGCAGGAGCCCAGAGGGGAGAACCTGCTGCTGCACTGCATGCTTAGCATAGAAGGGAGAGGGGAACTGGATGAGTAGGGCAACTGGAATGCATGTATTCACAGATCTGCCTCCATTTATATTTCCTAATTTTTCCAAGAAGGACACCAGAAAACAACAGCATCATAACTACCAAATTTTAGCTGATTTCCAAGCACTGGGAGTGCAAAATGTGCATCTGCCTTAACTGCTACCACAGAAAATAACTTTCAGTTCAAGTTGGCATCTTTAGGGATTTCCTGGGAGTTGCAGGTGGCACTCTGCCGTATATAGGGATTTAAACACAAATAAGAACTGGTCTCAGTGGTGAATGAAGAGCATGGGTCCTTTCCAAAATATGTTACTTGAAGGCATGTCACAAAATGGCAGTGACATCAGTCTTAAAGGTGGTGCTGGCCTCCTGCCACCACCAGCACATCTAAAGGCCAACTTGGCAAGCAGAAGGGACATTGTGTGGGGCTGTTTGTACAGCAAGTATGGTGCTGCAGATTGGGAAAATGAAATCTAGTACCACCTCAAACCATTTCCTTATGCTTCCTGCACTGAGGGTGGGACTCAGTCTGGGTTTAAAATGAAAAGAAGGAACAAAATAAAATGTCAGTTTTGTTTAATGTCACATTTAGCTTTGTGGATAGCATCATGTTTTTGTCTGTGTCCAGAAGCTTTGGATATATTCTTTTGTGATGAGAACTAGTATAGCGAAGCAGCTGGGAATGGCTTTTACTGTGCTGCTGAAAGAGACCTCAGCACCTGCAGAGCCCTCGTTCTTCTCAGCCCCATTCTTACTCAGCACACTAGAGCCTGGCATACAAAAGGAGGATTTATGTCTCTTGTCTGCTGAACACTGTGAAACCACTCCAGCACTGACTGTCTGGCCACTGGATTCCTCTAAGGGGAATGTGGCAAAACCATTCTTGGAAATCCAGTACTGTTCTCAGAAATGAGGAAAGTTTGCTGTAGCAGTACCAAAGCATCAAATTATTCCTTCACACATTCTCAGTAAGGCCTGATTTCAGAGTCAGGGCACAACTTTAACCCTAAGAGACAAAGCTTTCTAAATAATCCTAGTATGTTTATGACTGAGCAGCTATGCCATTGCAACCATATTCTCCTTTAGCAACAACAAAAGTAGCCTATTTTCTGCCTTGAAAATTGAAGAGGGCAAAAGGGTCATGGTTTTAGAGCACTGTTCATCATTACTTATAATTTGCTCAGTTTATTAATGACAGATTTTTCTTTGGTCCTCTCAGATGTCACCCTCATGTTTCTTCATAATTCTTCATTTAAGTTTTAAGCATTCAAATTCTAGATACAAAAAAAGGCAGACATGGAGTATTATACTTTTGCTTCTTCCTATGGTCGCGTGATTCAGTAGCTTTGGTCCATTACTCTTCCTGGGCTGTAGAGGTACTGTAATTCTGTCATTTCTTCACAGAAGTCAGCTTCCCTTTCTTCCTTGATCTTGGACCCTGATTCTCTATCCTTCATAAACATAAAAGACCCAAGAGATTTAACAAGGAAGAGGATACGGGATCAAGCCCTGGCAGTTTGCAGAATATAAAGAAACTTGCTCCTGCTGGGCCCCAGCTGGCAGCACTTATGGCAGCAAATCGATAGCTGTGCCAGAGTGCAGAAACAGAACCTACTCCCTGCTCCTTTCGAGCTGCAGTGCAAGGGCAGGACACAAAGCTGCTCAGGCTGAAGGATGGCACTTCATGGTGCCTTTGAGACTTTCATCCAAACTTCTCATCAAAGGGGCTCTACTCCATTTGACATTACATTTGAAAAGAAGAAAGACTTTATAAACTCTGTTAAGTGTCCAGATTAAAAAAAAAAAGGGAAGTGTCCTATGTGTGGGTGCATCTGAAGCCTGTAGTTTAACTGGCATTACATGATAAAGATGAGCCTCACAGGGATTACAGTGGTGGAGGACTAACCTACCTTCACAGGCTGTGCAGACTGCTGAGAGCTGAAGCTAAGAACCTACCAGATATCTTCATCTGCACCCAATCTTCCTCCAGGATGCCATCCTCTGTCCATCCATGGGTGTGTTCATCTCTCGCATTCTGACAAAAGATCCAAGACTTTCATCTTAGGCAGTATCTTATTTCCAGACAAAGTTTCAGTTGTTGCTCTAGTTCATTCTTTACCAGAACACAAATGTTTCAGATCCAGACCAAGACCATGGCTCATGCCAGACATTTTTACTGATTTTAAAACTTTGGCAAAAAAATTACGTTGCAAGGCTTATTCCTCCTGGCAAATTCTGAAGCCATTTACATCTGTGTAAAGTGACTGAGGCAGAGAGTCCAGCCCAGATTCTTCAACTCAGTACCATTTCTGTGCTCCCTGCACATGGGGAAAAGAAAGTGCAAAGACTAGAGCACTGCCAACCAGTCTGCAGGAGCCCTCTTACAAACAGAGAACAAAGGTTGCCCAAGGGTCTCTTTCCTTCCACTCCATTTCAAAATGTACCTAGAGATACAATTCTTCTCCTGATTTTCATCCTATTTGAAACATTAGATTTTGGTGAGAGGTATTTTAGAGTCAGAATGAATTTTTCTGACTTGTAAAGTTGACTTGTTTCTGGCTGCTACGTTGCCCCATTCCTAGCAGACTTGCATTATTTCAGCCATGTTATATTAAAGTTAACAATAAAAATAAGGATACGGATACTCAATAATACACGGTGACAACAACAGTTTTTGTATGGTTGGGCTATGAGCCTAATACATATTTGCTCTGTTGGGGATGGAAGGTATTCTGTCAGGGATGCAATTTTCTTTTTCTTTATATGAAAAGTGTGATGAATTTTAACTTCCACCGGGATAAAAAATGGTTCAGACTGTTCTTGCCATCAAGGAAAATTGAGAAATCACTTTGAAGAGCAATATCAGTTCTAAACCTCCGAAGTTGTGGCAAATAGCAATCCTGCTTTAGCAATCTGCTCCTCTGAGTAAGGGTTTTCATGGGCACCCAGTCATACTGATCCTGTTACAGCACCATGGATTGAAATCAAGACAAATCGGCAGATTTACAAGGGAAAATACCCTTCAAAACAAATATGTTTCCATTTTTTGTTTAACTCTTGCTAAGAGTCAATATGTTACCAGTCTCCTGCTGCAAAAGAAGGCATTTTTTAAATATTAAGATGTCACAGACGCTTCACGAGTTGAGAATACAGAACACATAAATTCCCATCATATCAAAAATAATACATCTAGCTACTATACGAGTTTTCCCCTGTATACCAGGGAGATGAGAGTGCTTAGTCCCACAGAGGTTAATGCCTGGGAAAGCATTCAACTTACAGAATCCACAAATGACTGGCAACCAATACTAAATTTGTTGTCTTGAATTGATTGAGAGTGGTGTGGGGGATCCCACAAGGGGTATTATCCTGTTTGGCTTTAAGCCACTTGCTGAAAATTATGCATATTGGAGGTGAAATTGAATTGCATAGATTTGTCTTCTAAATATTCACCATATGCTCACAAAAGTAAGTGCCAGACCCATGTATAAAATGAATTGTTTATTACATAGCTGTTTTCTTTAGGCTTTGCTTCAAATCCTTAGTATACAACATGTGATCTGTAAATATTTGAGTCATATACTAGATGCTAGAGTTTATTCCAAATTTTTAGAAAGGATGGCTTGACAGCCTGAATGTTTGTTTACATGTGGATTGCTCTGCTTTATGTAATTACCGTCATGCTCCAGTCCCTCAGCAGTTTCAGCTTATCTCTTTCAATCCTAAAACAATTTGTGCTGTCTCAACTATTGTGGAAAAGGTAAGTGCCACCCCAGAAGGGACCTCATCTCAGTCATCATTAATAAACTTGTAACACAGAAAAGTAACACAATCCATTCTCTAGTTAATAACATCTTGTGTGGTCTACAGAAAGCTGGCAAAACCAACTGAGAATTAAAGCTGTACAGCAGATATGTTCAACAGTTATCTAGTAAAATAATAGGAATATTTTAGTAGCTCCAGCTGGCCTGTGTAGCAATACAAGAAAACAACTGTAATGACGTTGACTCTTTGACTACACAAAGCAAAAAGGTGCCTCAGGGCCTCTGGATGAGAGACATCAAAGAAGCTAGGAAGAATTTCTGCTGTGAGTAGGCTTGGATTATGTCTACAACCAATTTCACTTGTAACCTGTTCTCCAGGTCCTGTTAAATGAAGTTTTGATTTGCAGAGAAAGTGTGGTGTGAGGGAAGAGATGAATGAGAAAGAAACTCAGTGTTTTCCTGAAGCTGCAGTACATCCAGGCAGAAATGAGGAATCAGCATCCCAGAACACGGACAAAGATGACAAAGCCTGGACAGAAAAGACTTCTGGGGGTTTGGGCTGCTAGGTAAGAGGCGTTCATGTGAACAAGCAGGCACTCCAATCATTCTTGCAAGTGACAGCTCTGTGTAAAACCCCAGAATGCCAAAGCTTTCCCTTCTGAAGCACTGATGAAAGGCATCTGTAAAGACTGAATCCAAAGACATTGAATCCAAAATACTGGCTCTAATAGAAATGAAAAGCAAATTTATCTGTTAGGTGCCAAACTACTGGGTATGACATCTACAATCTCTGAGCTGTCTTAATACAAACAGACCTGGTACTCTGTGAAGACAGCCCTCACTGCGTTCTGAGGACGGCTTCTTGCAAGGTGTGAGACATGCCTTAGGTAAAGCATGAACAAGAGCCATGGCTGGTGGCAAGAAACTTCCCTGTCTCCTCCAGCCTTAAGTATGATCAACAAAGACGAGATGTTCCAAGACTCTCTGTGTGAGTTCAGTGCAGGTATGTGCCCATACTTTGAGAAGAACCTTTTGTTTGCAGGACTTGTAACCAATCCCTCAGCCAAGTTTACTTCTCAGGTCGAACACCTGGTATCAATATGCTGTATCTTGAGCTTGGCAATTTTTGCTGTTGTGATGCTGAATTTTGTGTATTGTGTGACTTTAGGCACTGTTCTTGGGATGTGTTTCTCCTCCAAGACTGACAAGGGTTCAGAAGTGAAGGAAAAGTATTTTTTTAAATAAAAGAGGTTTTTTATCCCTTAGACACCTTTTGCCTTCTTGTGTGATTGCTCACTCTGCAGTCTGTTTGTTGATAATTTTCTTCTCTTGTTCACAACATCACTGAGAAAGTTCCCAGAAAAACAACACGAGGCTTACTAAAAATGATGGCTTCTTGGGAACATTATCTCAAGAAGAAAATGCTTGCCTATATTTCTGCTGCTTTCTTTAGCAGAACTCACGAGTTTCAGGGCATAACAAATTCATCTTTGTTCTTTCCTGTACTGTATTTTTAGATACCAATGATGAAGTACACAACTCCACCAGGACACTCTTCCTCCTTCTCATCATTTGTTTTTCATAGAAACTCCAGTGGCCTGAGGCCACATAGCTCACATTCCTTCTCCCAGCTCTTATAAAGAATCACAACTGCTTTTTTTTGTGTGTGGGTGTGTTTGATTGAAGTATAAATGTTGTTGTAGTATCCACCTGAAATATAATTTTTTCTTTCTCTGACAAAACAACATCTTTATTGTTGATCTCACTTTGAGTGGATAGGATCCACATAGTAGCTTTTGGCAAGCTGTTGCACTAATATGTTTTATTCAGTAACCTTCTAAGAAAGCAGCCCCCCGAGCTTACATCTTCATGACAGTTAGAACAAATCAAACAGAACAAACAAACAAACAAGTCACAACAAACAAAAAACCAAAACCAAACAAAAAACACAAATAAACCTCAAACAACTCTGATTGAAGGGTAACACTTCCAGTAGACATGAGATTATGTACCTTGGGACAACTTAAATCTGGCACTGTTTCTACTATTTTCTAGGGAATGCAGGTCTTAACAGTGCTGACATGAGACCTCCTCATTGGTGTCCATACCATATAGGGAATTCCTAACTTACTAAAGATGTAAAAGCAAAGACCTGAAGTGGAAATAGCAATGTTCATATGGCTACATCCATTTCAAATTACACAATTCAAGGCTTGTTAAGAATAAGAGACAAAGAGGGCCCAGCTCACCAGGCAGATGTCAACACCATGCAGCTGTTAATTAACAACATTTGGACCCTTGCCTTGCAGTTTAGGATTTCAGAGTTACTCAAAACGTTTTTTTCTTACTTACTTATTATGCCTGCACCATCCATCAAGATTTCCCTGCACAGTCTTCCCCAGAATGTTTTTCAATAGCTTCCTCCTTACAGCTAGAAGGGAAGATGGTGCTTTTGACAGAGTTTGGTAGGAGTTTCCTAAGGTACTCTTTCCAACTGACAGGCAGCTAGAACCAAAGAAAATGATGCTGTACTTCCAGAAGAGATGAGCATGTCATATACATGTAGAAAATAAACACATAATATTAAACTAAAAAAAGTTTATCATGCTCCCTCTGCCATGCTCTCTTCAGGTCCAGGAACCTGCACAGGGAAACCTGCCACTGCCTCATTTTTGCTTCAAGTCTCGGTCTTCTGTTTTGGATGCAGGTTAAGAAGCTCTGATCTCCTAGACCTGCAAGGGGATAAGAAATTATTCATTGCTCAAAATGGGGTTAGGAGAGCTTTTAGCCGTCACACCAGATCAGCTAGACAGAGCTCATCTCCCGATGAAAGCACTGGTAACTGAATGATGCAGAAGCCCTGGGAATTTCAAATCCCTGACTTGAGAAACTTGAGAAGGAAAGAAATGGAGGAAGGATGAATCCAGCCCTAGAAAGAGTTACCGTGATGAGTTGTCAAGAGCTAAAAAAATGTTTACTTGATCTACTTATTTCCCGCAGAATGAAGGCAGGTGGTCTTTACGATTTGACTACGAATGCCAGAATTATTCAACATGTCAAGGTTTTCTCATGCAAGCTTGAAAGCAAAGTCTCTGGAACAGGGAGAAGGGAAGATGAGGCATTGTCGTGGTTTTACCCTGGATAAATGCCTGATGTCCAGCAAAACTCCTTCAAGGCCTCCCCCCACCCCCTTCCACCTTCCAGAGGGAAGAAAAGAAAACCAGCTAGTAATTTACGGCTAGAGATAACAACCGAAAGGGGAGCTTTGATTAATACCACGGGCAAAGCAGAACTTAGAATAATGCTTAAATTTATTGCTAACAAACTAAAAACTAAAACTAAGAAATAAAAACAGGTTAGAAACACATTCCCACCACCACCACCCCTCGATCTGTCCGTGCCCCCTCCTTTCCCTGATGGTG
>WBMV01009137.1:468898-561563 GCA_013396655.1 Campylorhamphus procurvoides | reverse complement strand
GAGCTGGCCCTCATTGGCCCTGCTCTATAGGATGGAGGGAAACTTCCAGAGGCTTCCAACAGAAGCTAATCTTCCTCTTATATAAAAAAAAAACCCTAACCAGATAAACCCATGACAGGCATGAATTGTAGATTTGACACACTTAGCAAAGAGATCACCTCAAAAGACTAGCAAATTTGTGCACAGCCATATTTATTTTCAATTAAACGTAATTTTGGGTTCTCTCTGTTTTACTTTGTTGAAAGAGGAAGAAAAAAATCCCCAACTCTCTACTAGATGGGGGACCTGCTCCTTCCTGGAAATATCCCAGGAGGTGAACATTATGTGGTGAAATGTTTGTGGCAGCAGTGCTGCCTATGTAACAGGAGGTGCATAGGGAATGCTCTAGCAAATTATTCATGGACAATAAATAATGTATAATGTGTCTCAAAGATTAGGGAAGTGCACTCTGCAATGTACACAATATTTCTGTTCCAGAAGTTGTTTTTATTTTGGTTTGAATAGTTTTCTCTAAACATTAGCTCTGTGGGTAAGCATGACCTTGCATGAGCCTGGGGGCTTTTTCACACATCACAGGAGAGTTCTCACATCTAATACACAAGCTAAAAGAAAAGAAATTTTCTTTTTGATCCTGTCTTGATTAGGATTTATTATTAAGTTCATATATAACCAGACTAATTTGTTAGCTTTCTGTATATATACATTTTCCTGGAGGTAATATTGCCTCCAAACCATATTATTCTGTTGGGTTTAGTGGTAGTAGTAGTGTCAGTTACAGAGCACATTCTGTAGCAGCAAGTACTGCATCAGCCTCCTGTAAAATATGCTCTCCATCCTTGGGAGCTCATAAACTAGGTTGTGATAAGTTGCAGCTGGATGATGAGGTAACAAGCAAGAAAGATATCATGCCCTAATTAAAGGACTTGGCTTGCTTTCCACTTGGCTACTGCAGTAAAGGGAGTTACTTGGAAAGCTGCTTGTCTTCCTACCTCATGTCTGAATAATGTTTATTAATCATCACTGATTTCTCAGTGCACTTCTCCCCTGTGAGAAACAAGGGAGGATCTTTCTCTTTTACTCTGTATGACTTGCAGCCTGGATGACTCAGGCAAAGCTGTGCTATTTCTTCTCCTTTCATTTCAGGTGTTGTGTTTACCACACTCTGGACTGGGCTGCAGAGCCTTCCCCATTAACTATTTAGAAAGAAACTAGACTAAACTAATGGGTACTTTTGCCTAAGATTCTCTTCATTCACTCATGTGATTTGGGCAAAAGTGGTTGCGCAACACAGAAAAGTAGCTCATACAGTCTTTCAGGGAGACAAGGAAACTTTCTTTGAAGATCTAACTGTCCTGTAAAGATTTATTTTCAAGGGAAAATATTGGGGGTAGTTACAACTCGATTTTGCACTTATTTTAGGCTCTTCTTCCAGTGGACGTTTAGATTGGATATTAGGAAAAATTTCTTCATCAAAAGAGTTACCAAGCACTGGAACAGGCTGCCCAGGAAGTGGTGAAGTTGCCATCCTGGAGGTATTTAAAAGACATGTACATGTGCCACTTAGAGACATGGTTTAGTGGTGGTTTTTGCAGTGCTGGATTAACAGTTGGACTTGATGATCTTAACAGTTTTTTCCTATCTAAAGGATTCTATGATTCTCAAACACATAGTTTTCAAAGTCGGAATATATTTCCCCACCCCCTTTTTATTCTTTTTTTTTTTATTTAGTACATCTAGGTAAAGAAGTGGGAGGGGGAAAGCTATAAAATCTTTTTTTACTTAACTTTTCGAATGTCTTCTCTTGTACAAGAATCTTGATATCTTGTTAGTCTTGACAAAAATACTTGAACAATGTCTGATTAGTCTAATTATGAATTCTGAACTATGTTTAATCCAAAATTCATAGATGCATAGTATTCAGCTAGTGATGAGATAGCCACAATAATACAGGAGCCATTGAACTGAAAAAATACAGTAGGTATTTCCATTTTTAGACTTACTAATTTGAAAGATCCTATTTATGTTTCATGTAGGTAGAATTTACAGATAATCTAAGAAATCTTTGATATACTATAAAGAAAAATTTCTTCAGAAAAAAAAGTTACTTGATTTGACTCTGTGATTAATTATTTGTTAATAGTGAGTCATCAGACTGCAGCTGTACACATCTTGGGTGTTTCAGGTTTTCAGATTTGTCTACTTGAGTGCTTTACAAGTCTTGTCTCTTGCTGAAGGGCACACATGCCATTTAAGAGACTATTATATTCTCATGCTATTGTTACAAACTTTGTTTTGCAAACTACTCTCAAATTGACCTACTTTACTCCTCAAACCAATTTCCTTGGAAATGACAGAAGTAATTGGCATGACTGGCAAGTACCAAATTTAGTGGAAGATAAGAGCAGAGGAAATTTTGAAAAGAAATATGTGCCTTGCATGAGAACGATGAAGTACTCCAAGTGCTTTGGTGAAACTGTGCAAGGAGAGGATGCCCTCTGGGACAGCTAGAAGGAAAAATAGTTAATAGATCATTATACCTAAAAACTATGAACTGGAAATCAGATGGTGCCCAGCAAAGATATTTTATGCCATGGTTCTCCTGGGTTAAGAAGATCTACTCCTCTCCAATTCCAAGAGGAGACACTCAAAAGGTTAAGTAAAAAAAGATTTTTGAGCTGAGAAAATGTCCTTACTTCCCTGCATCCTACTCTTAGCCGAGTCTCACTTTTGTGTTAGCCTTTGTCTCAGCTGGCCTCATGTTTATTCCTACTCTGCTGACTGGATGAAAAGAAGACCAAAAGGTAAATGCTGCCTCATCAAACTCATCAAACTGTTGTTTCACTGAATAGAAATAAGGAAAAGACTAGGGGTGACATCACTCCACACAGAGGTACTAAGACTAGACAATCCTCGGCCTCATTCTACCTTCCCACTCTCTGTGTAGAAGAAAGCCCTTGGCATGGCAGAAATGAAACCTCCTACTTCCTTCTCCCAATTAGATTTTTCTCTCCTCTTGGACTCATTGTTGTGGTTTTAAATTCTTGCTGTACCTTCAGGCTCTGGCATCACACCTACTTATTAAAAGGAGTAGTCATCTTAAAATCATATTCTGCAGATGTAGACTGTGACTAAATAACCTCTCTTTTAGTTTACCATTCCCATCTTTTGAGTGACTTGGCAGTGCTATAAGAAAGTGCTGCTGTAAGCCCTCGATCAAACAATCTAAAAATACTCATACGCTTCAGGGTTGTTCATTTTGTCCTCTGTCTTGTTCCGTGGAGAGCTGCTGCAACACTACCGCTATGCCAATCTCACCTGGAAGATTTAACAAGCAGCAAACAGCAAAAACTGTGGAACTGGAAAGCCTTTTCTGACAACAGCTGAAAATCACTGGGATGATTTGTGTGAGTCAGTCACCACTCAGCAATGCCAATAAAGATCTCACCATTTCATCAGATCCCACAGAGGCCTTATAGAAGACTCCCAACCCCTGATGCATGAGGTCTGGGATTCAGTTCAAGCGCTGACATATGTGCTGCAGAGAGACTGGCTGGTCACAAGCAGATAAACTGTCTTATCTGATGCGACAAAACCCGTGTTCCCCAGCAATTGCCAGATGTTGTCAGCTCTCTCTTCAGAAGATGAAAAGTAGCTAGGAAGACATGCAAATTGTAGAGGATAAGAGGATGTGACTGTGACCCTCGGGCCTGACAGTTGATATTAGGCTGTTCCCATGGCTCTGTTATCTCCAGTACATGGCTCTCCACAAGGCCTAATGACATATCCTCTCAGTTTTCACACTCACACAGCAAATTCAACTTGGCATGCAATTTACAGAAAAATAACATACGAGTACAAGAATGAGCTTGTACCTGAAGAACGTCAGGATTTTAAACAAAACACCTTTTTTGCCAAATGCTGTTGAGTTTTGCAGCAGTTAGGAGAATGCGCTGATCTGTTGAACATCAGAAGGAGAATCCTAGCAGGACATGGCCTTCTGTCATAGGTTTCATCAAATGCTTAGCCAGGTCATTGACACAGAAACAAACCATTCCCCTTATGGGAGAAATAGAGCATGCAAACACTGTGATTAAGTCTTGACTGATAGATATTCCTTTGCCCTCACAATATTTGCATGTACATAACTAACTGTGTAAATTTCTTTATGCCCTTGTATGGGATCCAGCCTGACAGACAGCAGTAGAAAAACATGACACAGGTTTCCTGGAGCTTTTGCTGTTACAGTGACAATTGTTGATTTAAAAGTTTAATCATTAGGTTCATGAATCTAAACTGTTTGAATGCTGATACTCCTCAAGATAGGCAGTTGGGAATACACAAGGGTCTGTCTTCACCCAAAACGTGATGGCTGAAGAATGGTTTCATTTCTCATTCTTAAAACTATATTGGTCCTCTACTTTGTCGTACCTAAAGTAAAATATATTAAATAAAATTAATTCACTGAAAGTATTCCTTGTTCTGTTTGACATAAACTGAGGCCATCATACTACAGTAAAGAGGTTGCACTGCCCTTGAAGATCCTCAGTAGGGTAAAGGGAAGCACCTCATCTTCCTTCCCCTGACTAAGATGTACCTGTTTTTACAAAGTGAAACAATCCATCATGTGTCTTGCCTAAAAGTTTAGCATATACTACTAACATCAGTTACTATCTCTATAAAGCAAGAAATAATAATTGTTGATTTATTGGAGATTAAGATTCTAAATTCATATTGAAATTGCTTTTGTGCACTTTATATATTGGCCGTAGCCAAGGGTATTTTTATGAAATATGTGTTTATATACAAATATGGAAATTCACTGTAAAATATGAGATCTCTTTCTCCTGGAAGGTCTGGCAGAATATTGGAAATTCTGGATATCACTTCAACCCCTGCAGCAAATTATGATCAAAGGAGTGTTCTTCCTGAACTTATTTCTCCTTTCCATCCCATTTATTATGTCCTTGTAATTCCTTAAGAAAAAAAATGACCCTAAAAATAAAAGCTCATTATTTCATTTCTAAAACAGAATGCATTAACATGATACATTCTCTGTCCAGTGCTTTGCATTGCCTGAATTGCTATTTGTGAGCCAGTAAACCCACTTAGGTAGCTATGTTACATGCAGTTCCCTTCAGTATTCAGCATTCTTTCTTCCAACTTTTTAAATCCCTGTTTTACAAAGGAAATCAGTGTGTGTAACATATGGAAAACATACACCACTCCCTTAGTAAAAAGGGACAAACTGGAATTTCAAGAGAATTTTACTACATTTGCATTTTAAAACAAACTTTGGGTTTAACTTACTGAGTTTCTTTTTTAATTTTGCAAGCCAGATATCTGAAGCATGCTGGCCTCCCATCATTCAGTTACAACCCCGTGTCACCAAACAGTCCAGCTATGACCCCTGAATTTTAAACATACCTTCTCTGGTTACCCAGAGGTAGGGTTCTCCTAATATATCTGCAAACCAAAACTCTTAGTTCAGCAATTCTTAACTTAGCCCCCATATGTTTGGCACAAACCAAGTTTCTCTGCAAAACCAAAGAGAGTTGGGGGATTCACTTCAGTTCCTTCCCTCAGCAAGAGCTGTGTCAGGAGCATAGTGAGACCACCACCCGTCACCTAAAGCAGAGCCTTTCAAGGAAATAGAACTTGTGCTCCTTTTTCCAAGGACAGAGGGAGGCTGATGAGGACAGTACCTAACACAGCTCCCAAGCAGACATGATGGGAAGCTGGACTCTGACTTCATTCCCTGTTCTAACATGGAAAGCAATGCCACATTTTATGGCATCAGTGACTGAGGTGCATCAGGTTGTTGAATATGCTCATGCCTGAGAATGTGAGTAAGACTTGGTGGAATTACACACTATGCCACACCAGTATTACACCAAAAATAACCCTTCTGATGCTCAAGGTGTCCAGGGTACCAAGGTGCTGTCTCTGAAACAATAAACTAGCCCTAAATCAAGTCTGTCTGATTTCTGCATGCATGAGGGTTATTTTTGTTCTATAAAACAGAGATACATTTTGCAAGTGAGACCAGAAAACAAGCATGTCTCCTGTGGCAAAATCATTTATCTCCAGGACAAAATGAACAGGGAATCCATTTCATGCCAGGGAAATAGGAACCAGTATGGCTCAAATGTAGACAAAGTCACCTTAGTTCCCTGAAATCTAAAACAAAGGCAGAAAAGAAATCAGTCACAGGGATAAAAGCGGCAGTTCATCTATCTTTAGTCTGCACTGCTCATGTCATGCTAGAGGTCAGAGAAACAGCATATACTTATCCCTGAGATGACAAATGAAGATTAGGTATTCATATGGAATTCCACTTGTATCATGAGACACGAAATGCTGCTCTGAAATGTACATTGGATTGGCATTCCTGAACCATGGAAAACAAAGTCCCCATCTGAAATTTCTGGGGTCTAGAGAACACGTAGATGCTGCTGCAACCTGGCTCTGGTTAGTCTTTCCATGGCAATGCCAAGGAGCAAAAAGCCAAGACAAAGGTTCTCACTTTCAAAAGTGTGCTTCAAGGATGGCTGTGGTCTTGTCCCTGTGCTGACTGCTATGTCAGCCCTGGAGGAATGGCACATACATGCTTTGGTTTTTAGCATGGGAAGTGAGTGAGCTACACTCTCCCATTGGCTTCCTGGAGCTTTTGGAGCACACCGAGTTATGCCAGTGTTCACCAGCAAGAAACTACTGTTTAATCAAAAATACTGCTGATACATTTTATCCTTATTGTCAGATACTGATTCTAGCACAGGATGTTTTCATTTATATAGGGGGAACTAGGCATACACGTGTCATGAATAAAGCACTTGCTCCCTTTTGCAGTCCAGGCCTATCACTACCCATTCTGTGAGTCAGTCCAAAAAAGACTGTATTCTATCAACAGATCTCTACTCCCACCTTCTTTCCAGTAGTTTGGAAAGTCCTACAAGCCATCTATTTTCTCACAAACACCCACAATGGTCTCTCAATCCACTTCATATTTGGCCCTTTTCAACCTTCCTTCTTCTTTTCTGCGTTCTCTTTGTATCTCTTATTTTTGATGCACAGCTATGGGTTCACCCCACCTATGTGCTGTACCCAAGCTCACTGCCTCCTTTTTGCTTTCCCATCTATCTAACCATCCCTGCTCCAGCTCCAATCCTTCCCTCCCTTCTGGCAGTGGGCAGGGACTGGCAGTGGTCTTCTTTGCCACTGTCAACATCTTTAAACAGTTGCCTTGTCATTAATCCAGGCTACGTGTGTGTGACTCTTTGCATATAAGTCTAAACAGCTGCAACCTGGCAACCTTACTGTGAGACCTCCATGGACTGCGGTTTGTTAGCTGTTGGACCTTGGGAACCACCTCCAGTACATTTGTGTTTCAGGAAAGAGTAATTTGACCTCAGTAATGAAGACAAATACAGTGCTAACTTTTGAAAGTAAATATTATCCTGCTTTTGTCTTCATTTCTCCTGTGCCACACCCATAAGCATGTCATATTCATTATCTTTAAAAACCTCATTTGGCCAAAAGGTTGGCTTTGGCCTAGCAGATAGGGCCAACTAGGTCACATTTTTACAAATGATGACTCTTATTTCTCTATTCTTTTTGCACCTAGGCTGTCCCTCTGCTTGTGTCCTTAATTCCACACAGGTTTTCCAAGATAACTCTCATTGTATATATCTGGCCAAGGGATTTTGATCCCTGACATAAGTCCAGACCAACTCTGCATTTAATGCTGTTAAATGAATGTATCACCATTTTTCATGCACACACACTTATTAGACACAAAAAAGACATCACAGATATCATAAATGGCACACTGTGTTGAGCTGTTTCTAGGAAAACAGCAGACATTAAAACCAGAAGTTATTTGTGCAGATTTGCAGAGCTGTGTCTTTCATTTTGTTAAGGAGCAGCAGCCAAGAAAACGTGTCACATTTTCCAGCAATTCACATGAAACCTCAGTGTACTATCTGAAACGTGGTACCCCTGATTCTTCTTATCCATGAGCTTCAGCAATTCGGAGAGTCCTCAGCATGTGCCAGCAGCCTAAAAGAAAACAAGGAAGAGGGAATAATGCTTCTTTGCATGCGAGACTTGGCCATGCCTTACCAAACACAAACCCAATTCATCATCTTCCAGACGCTATTTCATACCAACAATTTTGCTGTCTCTTTAATGCATCTGTCTGTTTATCTATTCTCAAGTACCATCTGCTTGTCCCCCTCTCTCGCACCGCACATGTTCACAGCAACTACACCTCCAAGGTGACAAATGAGCAGTCGAGCTAATTTCATTGGGATAAACAAGAAAGCAAGAGCCAGATGGAAAGCCATGGAGAGAGCCAATGTCATCTGGGGGGAGGAGAGAGTGTTTGGAGGAAGAATCACCATAACAACAGCAAGTGCAAAGAAGAGGTTTCTATTCTGTCTATACCACTAATTACTATGAATATTCTATTCTTGCCCTGTGGTTTATCCATGTCCAGATCAATGATTTACTGGCAGATGGCTTATTTTGATTTGGTTTTGTTTTTTTGTTTTTTTACATTAAAAAGAACATCATGGTTTGCTTTTCATGAGGTTAAGGGTTTACATTTTTAAATTCTGTTTTAGGAATTTGGATTGTTTTAATCAGACACTCATAGGGAAGCAGTGCTTGGAGGAGTTTAATGCCTTTATGAATTTTCAAATCAGCCCACCCTTTTATTACAAGTTTTAATTACTGTAAAAACACAAGTTGTTCATTGACAATGTTCATTCAGATCCTGCTTTCAGTTTACAGATAATCTTTTGAGCCTGTAACTTCTTTTCTCTAAATTGCACTTCCCAGCACTGGCACAGTATAAAGATCCTACAAATAATCCTGACTACACTGGCTAAGGTCCAGCTAACTTTAAAGCACCAGGATCTTTCTGCCTGTCAAAACACAAAGATTGCACCCGTTTAACTAATCTGGTTTAAAAACACACTTTAGGCAAAACACTGCAAGGCTTAATGTGTACATTTGTGTGTGTGGAGCTTTAAAACTATTTTATATTGCCTTAGCCTGCCTGAGCAAGAGATGAACCCGAAAGTGACAGAAGACAATTTAGAATGAGCTAAGTAGACCTGTATAGGCCTTTAAGAGGATATGGATTTTTAAAACATGATTTCAATTCAGTGCAATTTTGCTAGGAGCATGTTTATGCAGCACAAAGCAGTGCAATGCAGGTATAACTTAGCTACTGTGTGGGGAGCTAGCTCAGAGCTGGAAGCAAAACTCTCTGGCCAGGCTAATAAGCTTGTTAAGAAGAGGTACAGCACAGTATCTTGTGGAGATATCTGTGCTAGCTGGGCACACGTAGCAAAAGTCAGTGACCTTACTGCAAAGGACAATCTGGTTTGTAATTTCTAGTGGCACACAAATAGGGAGCTAAAGCAGTGGCTGAGAAACCGCTCAAGTTCACTGTCATTGCATCCAATAATGGCTTGATAAATTTAACAGTAAGGGCACAGCAAGTACTCCATTTTGCTTATATGAAGTGACAAAGCACTTTAAAAACGTCTCTGGTTTTTGTACAATATCTGTATCATTCAGTGCTAATCGGTTCCTATATCTCAACAATGTAATATTAAAAGAAAAATAACATGTGAAAGTAACATGATCTAAAATGCCTCTCTACCTGGGCTTCCCAAAGTTCAATTTCATTGCTGTGTGCATTCAGTGATTGCTTCAAAGACTAATCTATCTGCATCAGAAACTCCTATTTCACGCTTTTCAGCAAAATGCCTGTCAGAAAAAAAAATTACTTCTTTCCCCAGTGGAATATAAACTTTCACTTTGAAGATACATTTTCAAGCAATCTCCCCTAGACCTTTTCTATAAGAAAAGAGTCATTCTTGATGTAATACAATCATGTACTATGAGCATTCCTGTTTAAAAGCAGTTTTAGAGTCTGTAAAGTAGGAAGTACTTTGTTTTCATCAGACTGGAGCGATTCTGCTGAATGGAGCAGAATCACTGTGTGCTGGAAGACTTTGCTCTTTGTCTCCCTTCTTTTACTAAACACATGGTTCTCCATCAGCTTACTCAACTGGTTTGCCTTTGTTATGTTAAACACTCATGGAAAGATTAAGGCTCAGATCTGTCCTATATTCCTGTGCATTCCAACTGCACTCAATGCTGTTCGCATGAGAAGCACCATTAAGACACTACTTGATTAAATTTTGGGCATGGTATTATGTAGCACTGTTGCACATTAAAGTGGGAGCCTAGGCTTAATAAACAGAAGGGTCCTTCCTCTTCTATAGCCTAAGTTCTTAAGGGAAAGAACCACTCATGCAGAAAAAGGACCTCAATTAAAAACCTGTAAAAGATTAAATTTGATCCTTAAAATCTTATCTAAGACTTTTCTCTAAGACGTGCTGTACTCCATGGAAGACAGTATCATGGTAAATCATATTATGTGTTCCTCTACTTGTAAATAAACAACTTATATGCCTGGAGTACATACCCAAAACTTCAAAAATAATGAGGTTTAGGACTGAGAATGTTGTGTATCTCTAAGTGTAAGTAAAAGAAATGTACACAGTTTTGCAGATGAAATAAAAAGGTAAAACCCCTTGCCATAAATTTAGCTCTCACACATGAATGAGAGCTGGTGCATTGGTATTGTAAGAAAGGAGTTCAGGTTCCACCTTTTTAAGACGCATAAGTAATTTCCTTAGTCAGGCAGTTTCAGGAAAACAGGCACACCTACCTACACACAAATGATTGCAAAACTTTTCCCCTCCTCACAGGCCATGAGATGTCAAAAGTCAAAAGAATGAAAGACCTTGAAGTACGTCAGAACCTGTCCTAAACAAACATCAGGAACTCTGGAAGGTGACTTCACCCAAGGGCTCCCTGACAGGCCTCCTGTAGTCTGCAAGGACAACTGCACAAGAGAAGAATGTTTGGGCATGTCAAAGGCAGAAGACGCACTCTATTTCCAGTAACACTCCCTCCTTTCCCCTGCCTGCAACATAAATGTCCAGGTGGTCCTGAGGAGCAGGTCTGGCCCAGGCAGCCTTCAGCATGTTTATAACCTTTTGACCTTTTCTTCTTCCTTCTTTAAGCTCTGTTATTTCTGTTTCAAATGCTCTTCTCTGCACAAGGATGGAAAGATGGATGGATCTGCAACTGGTGCCCTTCTGTTCATTGCCAAGGTGGAAAAAGTCACCAGAGTCAGCTAGCAATAGGTATCTGCCCACCAGCATTGCTTGCAATAATTGGCACATGCCCTGGATGAAATGACCATAATCCTCATTCTCCTTCTGAATGCACAAGGCCTTTGGATGAATAAGCAGCACCCTGAAATCAGTGAAGCAGCTGCACAAAATGCAGGTGCTCTGGAGAGAATTACTGCTTCCCAGGCCTTTCAGAATTTCATGATATTAAAAAAAAATACATCCACAGAACAAACCCTATATAGCTTTTTAAAAAAAAAAAAAACCCTTCTATCCCTGTGTCAATTTTTGATTACATTGACTGCACTTTGTTGAGGATCTCACTCATACTGTACTTGAAATAAGAGATGATATGTCCTTTGGCAAGACCAAAGATAGAAATTTACAGCAGGACAAGAACCTGCACAAACTCTTGAAGGAAATCAATTTCAAATATAAAAATTCAAATGGAAAAGCTTTTGTTTAATCTTTTCAGAATGCTTATTTGACTGAGATTTACTTGAACACACATTACTTCAAAATGGTATGGCTCACAGTCTTAAAAATCAATAATCAGCTTTGTTGCTTGTTGTAGTGATGGATACTAGAAAATCTGCTGCGACATTTACCAGGTCCTGAAAGTAGATCATACACGTGATAGAGGAACGGAAAAAACCCAAGAAAAATCCTGCAGTGAAGCTGTGACCCTGAAAGACACACCTGCTCCTGCACTTGTACCCTCTCAAACCACTTTTATCAGAGTTCTCTCACAAGCATTACCATCCAAAGCTGCATATGTGGGGTAGAAGTTCGGGATTAAAACTGCCAAGCTAAAGAAGGTTACTTTTCTAGTGAGTTCTATGTCAGGACTAGTAGCTTTAACTTCACTAGTCATTTTAAATTCTTTTGGACTTCCCAGCCTTGATGCCTTCATCTAGAAATATTCATCAGAAATATTCTCCTTGCTCACAGCAGCTTTGCAGGGCTTATCAACTTGACACACACAGAGCATTTTAAAAGGCACATTATACTCAGCTTTATTATTAATAGTGCTGAATGTTCACTTTTCCCAAGAAAAGGTTCCAGATCTCCTAAATAAAATACTTGTAGGCACTTAATGAAAATAAAATATTAAAAACAGGACACTAAAAGATCTATTTTGGACTATCTTTTATCTCTGCATGTACACAACAGTCAAGCGCAGCTTCATTTAATTCTGGGTTAGCCTAATTGCTGGGTACCTACCACATCCATCTGTGTGCATTATAGTGAATACGTGGACTGAGGGCTTAATGAGTCAGACACCTGCTCAGATGAACAAATGAACTAGAATTATCACTGGTAATATCACCCATATATTTAAGCAGCTCTTAATTTAAAAGGAGTGCCTCTGCACCAAAATAAATGGAGATGTGTACTAGAGCTGATTTGACTGCTGCAGCCAGGATGCATCTGCAGGAATAGTGACATGTCCCCAGGATGATCCTCTGGCAATGGAACTGGTATAGCTGCACCCACACAGCTGAAGAGTGAGAGCCCTTGAAGCAGGGTATTCCTGTTGGGAATGTTCCTGCCAGAGATACTTGGGAATGGGTGAGTGGGGAATGTTAGCTGACCCGGATCACCACTGTGATGAGGCCTGCTCTAAATGCATAAAGCATAAAAGACCAAATCTCACTGACAAGAAATGTTCTCTGGCATTATTCTATTTATCGTGACTTATTTGCTAGTGAGCCCAGAACAAAAGTGGTACAGTGCACAGGGTGAGGGAAGACATTTCAATTCAGTGCCTGTTACACAAAAATACCACTTTGTGTTTCCATACCATTAATAGAAATCTTATGCAATTTTCTACTTTCAGAAAGATTTGACTATTAAGTAGCTTATACTCTGAGTAACTATAGATGCTCCTGAGTCAAACATCCCAAACAGCCTCCTACACCCAGAAGAGTTGTTATGGTTGTGGTTATGGTGACATTTCAGAAAAAATAATGCAGGGAAATAATGAACAGAAGCATAGATACATCAGAGTCACAAAAGCCTACTTCATGCTCAGTACATAAACTGGCATTCTTAATCATTTCTGTTGCTAGCACTACTTAGCTGGCATTTCTCCCAGGGCATTTTTCCCAAGGCCTGTATCAGCTGGGTTGGAAGAGACCTCCGAGATCAAGTCCAACCCTTGATCCAACACCACTGTGATTACTAGATCATTGCACTCAGTGTATCATCCAGTCTCATCTTAAAAACCTCCAGGGACAGTAAATCCACCACCTCTCTGGGCAGGCCATTCCAATGCCCGATTACTCTCTCTGTAAAGAACTTCTTCCTAATATCTAACCTAACCTCCCATGGCAGAGCTTAAACCCATGCACTCTTGTCCTGTTGCTGGCTGCCTGGGAGAAAAGACCAACTCCCACCTGTCTATAACCTCCTATTAGGTAGTTTTATAGAGTGATGAGGTCACCCCTGAGCCCTCTCTTCTCCAGACTAAACAACCCCAGCTCCCTCAGCCTCTCCTCACAGTTTCCAGTATAAGCTTTCTTCAAAGCAGACTTTGTAGCACTCAGTTAACACTGTGTCCTTACTAGTGTGGTACTCCTGATTGCCCTCATCACCCTAAGCCACTGAGATTGCAAACTTCTACCTCCAGAAGAGCCCCACCTTCTTTCTATGTTTGCACAGGTAGAAAGGCCTCAGCTGGGAGTTTTAGCTCACTTCTTGCAAATGACACTTTTTATTTTCAATTCATTCCACCTTTGAATGCCATGTCCCTGGGTTCTGCCATTTCATCACTCCCTTGTCCTCTTCCATCAAATAAAAAACTCCCTTCCTCATAATTCATACTCACTCCACTTCTGCCCTGCTTGAGAGACATTCCTTTATGTCTACTGAACCATCCTTCAGCTTCCTTCACCTCATCACTTATATCAGTCTTATCACTGATTACTAATGGCAAAAATGACCATTCCCACTAATATTTGGCCATGTTCTCCTACAGCTACTGTGCAGTCCCACTTGATGTACTTCCACCAGAAAAGCCCTCAACTAATTAATACCAAGATAAAGACTAAGAGGGACTGCTCAGGCTTGGAAGGCTTTGTACATGAAAATGAGAGGCCGCAATCAAATTCTTACTGGTACGTGCTCAAACACAGGTTGGATACAGAACCATACAGGCAAATAATCATGGAATCTCTTAGGCTGAAAAATACGTCTAAGATCATCAGGTCCAACCATAAACCTAGAACCACTATGCTCATCACTAAACCATGGCTCAAGTGCCACATCTACACATCTTAGATTTTTAGCATTTTTAAATTTATATATTATATATATACAAATATTTATATTTCTATAATTTATTTTTAAAATAGAATTTGTATAGAAGCAGAGTGATCTAACAGTAAGGTCTCTTTATTTCCAGGTTTGAGAGTCAGTCTTCCCATAAGCACATATATATAATTCTAGAATTTAGTATGGAACAACACTTCTTTTGACTTGTCCCTGAAAGGTTACTCAGTTAGAATGATAACTCTCTGGGAAAAAAAAAGGAGTCAGTGCATGCCAAAGAATAGGATAAAAAAATTACATGGAAAGATGGCGTGAACACTGCAATATAAAATCTGTCCTTCATATATGACCACAGAGACATTTCAGCCTCTGTCTGTTTCAGCTTCTCTCTTTCTCTTGTCATAGCCTTCAGCCCAGGTGGAGACATCCCTGTTCCAGTGCTGAGCTCAACTGAAGACATGGCAGCCAGTTGTTTTTGCTCCCTTTGTATATGGAAATGGCTCAGCTGGATCAATTTTCTCATCGCACAGAATTCTGAAAGGTACTTGTTAGTGCCTTGTCCCATTAGGACAGGACTATTAAAATGCAGAAGTGATGCGTCCAGGGCTGTGTATATATATATGGCTGGCTAGGACACAGAGGTGGGATTTATTAGTATACCATGTACAATAAACAGCAATCAATACTTCAGTCTTGGCACAGTTTAACTCTGCAGAACAGTCTGAAGATACAGTCCATGCCAAATAGCTGCACAGGGTTTAGTGCAGTACAGATGTATTCAAAGTATTTTAATAAAAAGAGGGGTTATGGAAAACATTTGGCAGTTTCTAGAGCATGCATCAAATAATACAGTTTATCTATAACAGTATAGCTGAGCATGTACAGTGTACTAAAAAGATACATCCATATCGTATAAGAAGTTTCATCTTTCTGTAAAAATTTGCTTTTTTTAAGGCTTCCAGTAAGGCCAGATTTGTTTGGCATGGAAATAAAATCACATTTGTACTAAGCTCAATTTATTTAACATTCTTGACATAAGCTATAAAATTTCTTAAACTCTTTGCAACAAGTTCTGTACTATAGTCTTCAATCAAGAATGTTCTTGCTTGAACATTCAGGATAAAACTGAATTCTGGACTCTGAATCCCAAATATTTCTGCTGTTTTCTTCTGTGGCAGCAGAAAAAGGCTTTTTATTCCAATTAACGAGTTTTCAAGGACTGATGATGAAATCACCTTGCAAACACAGTCATTAAGTTGATGCAACATATGAAACATACATGTTAGAGGTAAAACCAAACTTATCCCTCAGTGAGTACTTAGAAGAACTACTGTATTAAAGAGTAACTGTATTCTGCTTTCCATTAAGCTCCCTTAGTGGTACTGACAGCTACAAGGAGATCCACATCCAAGAAGAAAAAAAAACTTTTCCCTGAGCCATTAACAATGGAAGAAGACTGCCAGTCATCACTGCCTTCATTCAGGCTTGAAATCCTTTTGGTTTCCTCACTCTTCCCAAGGGCATGAGGAACAGTAGAGTAAGTAATGTTGTAAAGTCACAAATAAATATGCAAATAGAATCTTGAGCAGAGAAAGTACCTTATTTACTAGGTGCTGTTATACCCAGTCAGTCTTGTCTGAATAAAGCTAATCCTTTTCACACCAGACCATTGCTGAATGCTAGCAACAGGATCCCTTGAAAAAATGTAGTTCCATGTGTCCACTTCTCTGTCAACATACTGCATTTCTAAATGTGTTGTTCTTACTGTTGCATCATTTCTTGTATGTGAACAGGAAGGCTACAAGATCTCTAATCATTTCCATGTCCGCTTTGGGAGTCATCAGGGTGTTGGCAACATATTGACATCTGAATGAACAGAGACTGGTGACACATTCACTCCAGAAAAGACCTGAAAAGCAGCAAATCACTGCCAAAATTATGTACTGCATAGTGTGCTCTGAGTGCACTACAAAGGGAAGAAGTAGGCTTGTGTTTCTGTGGTATGACATGAAGGTGATTTTGGCATGGGCATAGTTTATTGGATCTTTCACTGTCTTCTCACTCTTTGCAAAATTGTGTCCAAAAGATTATTGGGCAATAGGAACTAGAGAGGTGCTGCTGTTGAAATCATTGTGGGCAGCTATGATGATCCTTTAAGTAAAATTAAATCTTGGTCTGGCATGGCTCTTTCTCTTGATTTGTATCCTTTGTAGTTTCTAATGTCAAATCCTTTCCAGTGTCCATGCAATGTTGAATACCCACACGTGTGAAGACTGCCAAAAACTGAAAGCCTATTGGAACAATATGTTATGGTTACAAGCTTAAATTTGACTTTCTTTCTGGCTTACCAGAAACACAAGTAGTATAATCTCTGGAAAAAAAAATGGCAAACTAGTAATTCCATTCAGTTTTGGTTTAAGGATGATTTTTCTTTCTACCACCACAAAAGAGTTGTATGACACCAACATTCCAACTTCAGGGCTTCTAAACTAGTTTCACATTTGAAGAATAGTCTTCTATACTACTTAAAGAAGGTTATCCTATGTGATGGATTGCATTCTGGTTTATGTCATGGTTTTATAGCTATGTAAAAGCCAATGAAGGGCATAAAACAAATAGTTGGAAATTAATTTTCTAAAACAAATTAATCATTGAAGCAGAGAGTTGAATTATTTAATATATATTAAGTCAACACTATAGGTGAATGACTTTATGGAAACCTAGGAAACTGCTAACCTTTGACCAGCTGTCAGTACTTTTACTTGTTAAATATCAGTATGTAGTGTTTGCTTTGCTTTTCAGAATATTCTGTCTCAAAATAAAGTGGGGAAATTGTTAGTGTTTTGGAGGTTTTTTAGTATTTTTAACTTTAGATGAGATATAACTGATACTAATATTCCTGAAATATTTTGTCATGTCATATTATATCTAACAATACAAGACACTTTCAGTATTCTGAAATTAAGGAAGAGTCTTATTGCTTGGACATGTTTCCTTTCCCCATATTTTCTTATGACAAGCCATTACTGCAGCCAGTTTTAGAACAAAATGCCTGTGACAACATACAACCTGAAGCCCCTCTGGAACTCCAGTGACTTTGATACAGATGCTGCTTCAGATTATAGGAGAGAGAAGCATTACAATATCCACAAACAGAATGCAACATATAATAGGTGGAAAATACTTGCAGTTATAATGCATTTATATATATATGCATACATGGATCTGTTGGGGAAGTCCAAATAAAGGACACAAAGATGGTCAGAGGGCTGGAGCACCTTTCCTATGGAGAGTGTTTGAGAGACTTGGGGTTATTCAGCCTGGATCAGAAAAGGCTCCAGGGACACCTTTTAGCAGCCTGCCAGTAACTAAAGTGAGTCTACAAGAGAGATGGAGACGGACTTTTGAAAAGGGTATGTAGTGACAGGACAAGGGGGAATGGCTTTAAACTGGAAGATGGCAGATTTAGATTGGATATTAGGAAGAAATGTTTTACTGTGAAAGTGATGAGAAACAGGAACAAGTTGTTCAGAGAAGTTGTAGATGCTTCATCCCTGGAAGTGTTCCAGGTAAAGACAGGTTGGATGGGGTTTTAAGCAACATGGTCCAGTGGGTGATGTCTCTGTCCATGGTAGGAGGTTTGGAACTAGATGATCTTTAAGGTCTATTCCACCCTAAACCATTCTGTGATTCTACTAAGCTGAAGACTAAATGTTGCTACCTTGTTTTCATTTTAACCTGAATATTAATGTTCCCCATCAAGTTATCTGGAGACCCATTCATTTTGGAGACACTATTGACATACCTATATTTTGTCAGAAGTCTCAGGAAGAAAAGTTATTAAGTGGAATAACGGGGGGAAATGTAAAATAATAGAGGGCTCCTTTTCAGTTATGTCTCTGCAAATCAAGTACATTTTTGAAGTAGCTCACAGTGAATTATAGAGCCAGTTACTATTCTTCACTTATTACCAAGCAATGATACACTTGGGTAGCACAAATGTTCACTTTCGGTGCCTAATCACTACCATTTTTAGCTCCATTTACTAATGAAATAAAGCCTATTCTGTAGCACTTAGAAGTCTAACTCTTTGTCCAAGGCAGCAGTACTTGGATGACTTAAATCAAATCTGACAACTAGTAGAGGTTTTAACAGATTACAGGAGACAATTCCATTGCTCGGACAAGCATCTATTTTAGATGTCCACATGAAATGTCCATCTGCTATTCCTGAGAGGTGCAGATCTTCAACAGATTTTGTATCTCAGCTACAGTCCCATGTGCAGGTCTCTAGGACAGGACACTTGCTTTAGACAATGACATAGATGTCTTGGCACCAGAATCTTGCCTCAAATTGCAACAAGTTTTATGAAAATCCATTGCCTGCCGAGTTAACTGCTGCAGCACAAAGCTTGTAATTTTTCTGTCATATTTAAAGTTCCAGTTCAGAGCTGGCCACAGCCAGGTACTGCTTCTTTCACTCTGGTAGTTGTGGATGGGGAAAGGCCTGGAGATACTGTGAAGAGGTTCAGCGTTTTGTGGAAGGAACTGCAGGAATGACAGGACTCTCATAAAAGACCTGCTGGGGAGGCAGACATAGGCTTAAAGAAAAACAGACTCCCTTATTTCCACTGTTTCTCCTGTTTATTGTATACTAATTGCTTATATTGCTGCTGATTAATCTCTCCAGACACAAATAAACCAAAAGGCCCTGATTCATTAGCAGACTTTGCTAATCATATTTGCTAATAGCTCACCAATAATGATATATTCCTAAAACAGACCCAGTGCATGGCTGCAGAAGCCCCTGCAGAAGTGTCCCTGCCCCTGAACTTCAGGCAAGGTTTATCACCTGTTGTGCGCAGACTCACATCTCTCTCTAAGATGATTACTGTAATGAAGTGGTATATTTGCCAAATCTAAACTGAATGAATAGTCAGGGGCTAATTTAACCCATTGTTCTGATTATCTGGTTCTAATAATGCATAGATTAATTCCTAGGTACTAAAGTGCCTTTTTTAACTCCCCCTGCAATTGTTCATCCATACCTCAAGATAAACAGGCCCTAGAGCTTTGTTGAATATTTCTGCTCTCAGTGTTGAACACTACTGAGTGAGGAAAGGTCCAGATGCAGTCTATATTAAGCATCTCATTTGTACACTACTGTATCAGCCATATGCATTGTGAAAACTTTGTCTACAGAATTGCTGTCCCTAAACCTTGCTAAAACCCCTAACTTTTCTTTTAAATTAGAAGTTTACTGTACCTTTTTATTTATTTTTTTTTGGCTACATACTCTGGGGTTCCCCAGAATTCATTGGAGAATCAGTGACACTAAATAGCTTTGCTAGTAACCCTAATAAAATGGGTAGAAATGAGGAGAGAAAACACCAGAACAATCCCCCTGAGACAAATGAGACAAAAGTCTAACTTAAAATGGATGTATGATCCCATTCTGCTCCAGAGTCTTACACTGGCTTCCCTGCAAATAACAACAGCACTGTACCCAAATTCAGAGCCTAACATAAGGCTCCAAGTGACTGACATTTATTGTGGGAACAATGAAGAATTGAGACTATATGAAATCTTCCTGTCTTATGACCTGCTTCTTCTTCATGACACCTCAGAGCAGAAGAACCACTGGTGCAATAACACACCATTATTTTAACACATGGGATCTTGGAGATACCATTTGGGCTCAGTAGGTGGGTATCAGTAGTATTTTATTTCCAGTCATCTGTTTGCCATGGAAGGACCCACAGGGAAGGGCTGTGAGCCCCAGCCTCCTAAGACGCTGCAGGAAGGTCCCAGAGCTCATCTGTCAAAGCAGAGAGAGTTAAGTATCTTCCGCATATTCTGGTGATCTACTGACAACAGAGGTAGAAGTGCTGTGTTATCCTCATAATTTGGTTCTTGGTAGTCTTGGTAGTAACTGGCAAGTCAAATAAAATCATAACAACATAATCTTGTTCTTTTACATTTGGAAAGCTTTGAATGCTTTTTGACATGTGGCTGCCTAAAATTATGAAGTTACAAAATGGTTTGTCATGGCATGTTTGACTAATTATTTTTCAGAAACCAAGCCTGGCAATTTGTGTAACAGAAATGCCTTTAATGGTCCTTGCTATCTGCAGTTTGCAGCTCTCCCTGGCAGCACTGCTGGCTAGTCCATCCCTTTCAAAGCCTCAGTGCATTAAACCATTTTGTAAATTGAAAGAAATGGGCTATCTCCAGCAGACAAAGAGTGGATAGAAGATCTTCCAGGCTAATGCCAAGCTTTCAAAAAGCTTTTGAGATCTCATTACTCAATTATTTAATGGACAGAGTAACAGCTGATGCATGATCTTCTCTTTGCTATGCATTGTGTATAACTGACATACATCAACACTCTGTTGGTAAATGAGGTGGATAATCTGCCAGCTTTGATTCTCCTCAACACTCTTCTCCATAATATAGGACATTAATGTTTACATATTTTATATGTGTGTTTGTGTATATAATTTACATATTTTTTGTATATATGAATGTTGTTTAAGAGGACTGCCATACTGTATATTAGTGTAGTGTCACAGTATACTTCAAGTGTGACCAGAAAGCCTCATTACAATCACTTCACTTTATCCATTACCTAAAGTAACATAAAGCATATTTAGAGCAATCTCAAGTTTTCCCTCATGTCTTCTCAAAAATCCAAAGCCATTTAAGCACAACTAGGCTTTGGATTCATTACTGTCTAATGGAGTACAAGTTATAGCCTTGGAAATCAAGGTGTTGAAAGTCACTTTCTTCCTCACCCTTCCTAGTTTATTCCCTTCCACTGTCTTCCCAAGTAAAGTCTGAACTCACACTGATCTGTTCTTGACTACAGACACCAATATAATCTTCTTCTCCTGCAAACCTCCCCATCCCCCCAAAAAAAAAATCCAGAATGTAAGGATACCTTACATAAGCTTTAACTGAAGTTATATATGGATTCAAATATTATAGCACATACACAATTATGACCTCCTAAAATACATTTTCTTTCTAGGTGAGGAGGAAAATCACTGCAGGAAAAAGTCTGCCTATTCTTGAAATAACACAGCAGCATTTAGCAAAATATACAAACAAAGACAAAACTGCATTTTTCATAAATGTCTGTACATGGATACTCTAGAAAGACCAATGCAAGCATTTTCAAAAGTACACTACAGTCATCTAACCCTGTGCTACCAAGCCAGTGGTAGTTTGACAAATGATCCCAACAGGGCAAAGAGCATTGCTGAGCTCTTCCATCTGCAGTCTTTTGACTGCAGAATTTCGTTTGAATTATTGCCAAAAAACAACAAAACTCACAAAAAAAAAAACCAATCAAAACCTAACTATCATCCAAACTTGTGCAGACAATTGGCCTTGCAACAACCTTACTTGAATCTCTTTCTTTTTATTTGTGTTTTAATTGCCTTAGGAAGTGTTGTCAGAGTCTGTTCTCTGCTATGCACCCACCCTGACTCAAAAGCCCCACACCTCAGTGCTCCAGACTGCCTACTGACAGTCAGGCTCACTGAAAAGAAGCCATGGACCTACGCGGAGAGGAGCATTTCACATCCAGGGACCTTTTATACCGTGCAGATGGGATCGGTACAGGTTGAGAAATCTAACTTAATATCATGACTGTAGGGAACTACTAAGAGATGCAAATTTTGTCTCAGCTCTGAAGGGAGAATGAACACGTTCATTTGCTATGTCAGTTCAGAGTGAAGGGGCTCTCCCTCTCTGCAACAATCACTGGCTAATAATTTCTAGGCAAAATTTAACTAGAAAATCCTGATTCACAAAACTCATAACATGATGTGGAGTTGTTTTTCGTTAGAACTTTAGCTGAATTAAATTCTGCTTTCTGTCAGAAAATTTCTTCATGAGCCAGTAGCAGGGTGGTAAAGCCCAGCTCTCTGCAGCACTGTACCACAACGTAGGACTGCTTCACCACCCCCTCCACAGTTTCTATCCAGGAAGCAGCAACCTGGGAGGCTCCAAACCCTTCAGAGCCCCAGTTCAAGATGAGATGAACTTCTGGATCCTTGGAAGACCTCATTCCAGACTATGCAAAGTATGGAGCATAGCCATCTCCATCATCTCCACATTTCTTTGATGGCTTGGCATGCCTACCTCTTGAGGAGGCATGCTGCACTGCAAAAATACCATGTTATTGGTATTTCCTCCAAAATTTATTTCTTCATAGAGAATTTCTTCTAGAAATTTTGACACACTTGATATAATTTCAAACTGGAACAAAACCAAATGTCAAAATAATGACATTTGTCCAAAGAACACTTTCCTGGGTTTGGCCAGCTCTGATTAAGGTAAACTAAGAATAAATGTCCTCAAACCCTACATCCATCATTTATCTTCCAACAAGGAATCAGCCTATTCTGAAAGGCCCAAACAGACATGCTGAGAAATTCAAGTTGCCTGAACAAAGAGATGAATGAAGAGCTGAACAAAATGTGTACATGGGAGTGGACAAAGCATTGTGATTTGTGAGCTGTATTATCCTGCAGTCACAACATGACAAGTGGGTCCTGTGGCCAGACTGCACTTTAGTTTGGGAAGCAGTTTGCATAGTCTGTTTTGCATCTTTCTTTGAGAGTAACCAAAAGAAGATGGAGAACAGCCTTTGAAAGGCAAACAGATTGATTTGTCATACTATTCAGGTGTCAGATTTCTAGTTCAATGGAGGATTTAATTTACTTTAAAAATCCAAAGATTAATTCCCTTTGTTTACTCCCTCCTTCAGATCCATTTCTTGCAACACTTTGTCCTTCTTACATGTTTTTGAAATTCATATGCGTTCTTACTGGGAACAAGAATCATCTTCAACTCCTGAGTGACTGGGTGGCTCACCAAGATTTCTTTATGACTAATGAATTGTTTTCACTCCCTCAAACCTTCATCATTAAGGCCGTTGTTTCCCCAAGGAGACATTTTTGCGCATTCAAAAATTGAGCAACATTCTTCCCATGTACTTTTTGGCAGATGCAGCCAAGTTCTGAACACCTGTGGAGACTCAGCTTCTTTATGAGTTGATATGAGCCATTCGTTGGCAAGGTCTAAGTGTAAGGTCTGCTCACGTAAGTGCACTCATTTCTTTCTTTCTGTTCTTATTCTACAAAATGAAAAGAAAACCAAACCAAACCAAAACAAACCCCTATGATTTTTCTCCACTAGGATCATTTGGAACTTGATAAGATGTGCCTGAAACTGGAGATTGTGACAAAATGAGGTTTCTGGATCTTTGTCTCACCCTTCCACTGTTCATCTGTCTCTGATCCCTCTCTGTACCCTCACTATTCCCTCATATTTTAAAGGAACTACCTTTTGGGGAAGGAGTGACTGTTTTAACTACAAAGGTAAAAACAAACTTTTCTTTGTTCTTTCCAGAATGTCTGTTTGCTTCCAATACAAAAAGCTTTCCGTTTATATACTTGTGAGGGTGATTTCTTGAGTGATGACAAGTGAGAACAAATGTTTTTCTTTTCTTCTAGTTTTACTTGAACTTCCGTAAAGAGAGAATGAAGCCCTTTACTCTGAAAAAAAATGGCTGTTTGATGAGATGGCAGCACTAAGTAAGTGATAGAATGAGATCAATTTGACATTTGTGTGTGACAAATTTGAGTAATAGTTATAAAAGAATTTTAGAAGTGCCAGAATAGAAACTGCTATCCATTTTCTGTGTATGTAGTTGTTATACAAGCTGCTCACTTAGTCTAGCACCTTGCAGCTGTTATTGGTTGTTTTTAAAAAGTGTACTTTTTGCCTCTTCCCTTCCTAACACAAGTTTTCCCCTTTCTCCAGTTAACAAGGGCTCATACAGCTTCACAACCTGACATAAGTGACCACGGTATGGCCTGAAGAAATCCCCTTCTTCTGTATGCTGCAGTCTGGATGAGTCCTACTAGAGCAGGCAGGAGGAACTATCCAGCTAGTCTTCATTTCAGCAGCCTCCTGCTCATCAAAACCCTGCTCCTATCCTGTAGAGTTAGCTCTGCCTGGTTGGTTTCTCTCCCGCTGCGCTTCAGATGAAGGTCTTGGCACAAATACACCTGGGAGCTGAGACAAAGCTCCCTTTGGGTCTTTTTGCTCTCAGCATAAGCTTTTGCAAGCCCATCATCTGCCAGGCAAAGAGGAGATGTGGCTGACTCCAGGACAAAATCGATTGCTGTCAGGACCCAGAGAGATTGTGTCTGATCTCAGCTAACAGATTTGTGGAGGTGTGCGGGTATGTATTTTAGTGTCTTCATTCTGTTAATCATTAGTGATAAGGAATCAATTGTGTCCCTTCCCAGGGAACAGAAAGGTGAAATCTGTCTCCTTTGAGGATTTTGCAGGATAAGATGCTGGCTGATAGCTAAAGGACTTCTTTCAAGGTGCAAAAGGGAATGTAAAATGACTGAGGTTTGTGTAGATTTTGGGATTCTTTCAGGGAAGAAAGAATCTTTGTCAGCCTTTTTTTCTCATTCTTTCTTCCTGTTGTTCCAACTCCCTAAATACACACAAATATTCACAGCTTATTAGACAAAGCTACTGGTGGTGTTTTCAGTGTGGTGCTTGGTACCAGCCTTGAGCTTCATTTCTTGTGACTGTATTTGTAACTCGGGTCTATGGAGCATTAGTGATGCTAGGAAGTGTTTTTATTCAACTCAAGAGCAAAATAAGCTGAGTCCCCTTAAAGACACTTAGAGGATAATGAATGTCAGAATCATACCCTGGCCATTCAGAAACTGGTGCCGTTAGCAGGCAAAAGCACATACTAATCAATATATGTTGGCACTTAATGGCTTTGAAGCATTGGTGGGTTGGCAGTTTCCATCTACTCACAGCACTGTACGTAGTCACAACAATTTACGGTCTTCTCTCCTGTTGAAACCCACTGATATAAATTGTCAGACAGGCACTAGCTAATTCTTCCTTCCAGTCTCATAAATGACTCTTACAAAGGTCTGTTTAGAAATCAATAAATCTTATATAAGGAATGGGTAAGGAGGCACAGTGCTGTTCAATTAATAGGTAACTGTCACAAGGTAACATCATGTTTTCCCCATCAGACTTCTTTGCTATGAGTCCATAGATTTACTCAGAAGGCCTCTCATGGTACATTCACATCTTTCTGAACTTGCAGAGGTCGGTTTTCAATTCATTCAGTCACATCTGAGGGGTTTGTGTTCCCCATATCTCTTGAGATCCAGCTTTCTTCATCTTTGCTTATGAGCTGCTCAACTCAAAGGGCTCTACAACCTACCACAATTCCAGCCTAGGAACCCACCCTTGGGCAGCCCACACCCTGCCCTGTGTTTGCACAGGAAAAGGTAGAAGCTGCCACACCAGGGGTCTGCTCTGCACTGCAGGTTGCACTGGTGGCCTCACTCAGAGGCAAAATCCCCTGGTGGCAAATTTCAGCTTCTCCCACTCAGGACTTCACTCGTGATCTCCAGCTAGCTCAGTTCTGAAGAGAAGGAACTACTTTCTTTTAATGGAAACTTTTCAGAGGAAGAGCATTACACAGTGCTTTCCCAGAAATTATCACCATTTCACCCCCAGTTGCCAAGGAAACCAGAAATGGGCCTTTGGCAATGTAGTGAGCAGCCTCCCCCAGAAAAACCCCAGCATTTGCATGCACCTGAGGGAGAACAAATGCATGAACCTAAGAAAATTTTCAAGATTATTGACATGGGCTATTTAGACAAAAAGGATCACAGGAGGGCTCACTGAGTTCATTACTGATCTGAGACAAAGTACAGGGTATGTTCATTCACACTTCAACACAACGTGGAAATAGGAGTACCATAACATCATTCAAAAATGTAGTGTTTGGCATGATACCTTCTCTTGCCCATCATTTTAAAAAATCATGAAAACACCATAAAAATAATATTTTATTGTATTTTTGCTCTTAAAACAATACCTGAAATTTTGTCCCTGAGATATGTTTATTCATTATTGATAGCCTGTTCCCCAGTGTATTCAGTTTGACCTGGCTTTTGGACAAAATGTCTACCATATAGGCATGAGTGCCAATTACATGAATAGTTATCATCTGCAGGTCCAAATCTCAGCTTCTTTCAGAATTCTCCTTTATCAGTGTATTAGACCACTGTCTCAGACCTTTGATGTGGGAGAAGGAATTACAGATGAAATCAGAATTAACCTGAGAGATGGAGCAGGTCCATGGCACACCATCAGTGGGGAATGAGACAGGAGAAATTTGTTGAACATTCTTCTCCACAAGCTCACTTCTTGAGCTTCAAGAAGTCTGATATTGTATTTGATGGGCACTTTATTAAAAAAAAAATTATCTGTCATAGAAAATTATCTCCAGCTCCACACACTGGACTGAAACTTCCAAGACTTGGTTGTCATCAAGCAGTTCACCTCCCTCTTCCTGAACACCCTGTAGAGCAAGGACAACAGCAGTACACTCAGAGGCATTTGGTGAGGACAAATATATGAAGACTAAGAAGGAGCTCAGAAGATATATGTTAAGGGAAAAGTAAGTGCTAAGCAGAATTTGTAAAAATGCTACATATGTTCTGCAGATTCACAACTTCACCCATTTAATGCTCCTCTTTCATCACAGATACAATGAGCAGACAAATGCACAAAAATGTGTCACTGTTACATTGTGGCCTAGATTTTCAGATCACCGCTGTTTTCAAGGTGTTGCAACACATCTAAGACCCCTTCATGTTTCAAATACTTGCAAATATCACAGATCACACATATTCAGCTGCAGATAAAATAGCTTTTTGTGTTTGGTCCACCCAAACAGTTGTGGATGCCCAGAAGACTGAGGAAAAACCATAGGTAATTGAACAAGTGGTATGAAAGCTCTGAAAAGCTTTTGGAAGCACCTGAACATGAGTACTGAGCAGAGACAGGCATTTGGGGGTGGCATGAGGAAGGCAGGAATTCAGAAAGGACACCCAGCTATGGAACTGCTCTCACTCTCTGTTGCATCCCTGCCGGGCTGAGCTGGAGTCCTACTCCACCAATCTCTTATGAAAGCCTGAGGCTTCTGGAAGAAATAAAAAAACAAAAAGTGGGATATTTGCACAAAATATTGTCAGTTACAGGTGAGATTCCAGAGGCACAGTATCTCTAGATAGCTGGAGACTTGCCTACAGCTCCTGCTTTCTACGTCTCTCACACTGTGGAAGCCAGGACAGAAAACTTTGTTTCACTGTGTAGGAGATACTGAGAGATGGGGCACAATGTCATGGAAGATCTTCTGCATCCAGACAGCTCTGTATCAACACCCTACACAGAAGCATAACTCAGTTCTGGGGGATTTTTTTTTAAAATGGAACAAGAAGTAAGGCACATCACAGAGCAATATGACACTTGCATACACCTACTGCAGACTTTACATTTATTTAAGATAAGATCTGAATTCCTTTTACAGAGTTTAACATCTTGCATTTGGGCTTTTTCTCAGCATTTCTTGCTTTATCAGCCATGCACTATGTGCAGTTTTGGGGTTTTTTAACTAGGGCCATCCTTTAGTCTAATTTATTTTAAAACAAATGCATGGTTTTATAGTACTAACTGAATAAATAAATCTTGCCTACAATATAACATTTATTTGTTGATGGTCACATTATTTGAGGTCTTCTGGTCCTAGAAGTCACTGTACTGTAAACTGATGTAGTCAGGGGCTGGCCCAGTGCAGCAGGCACCAAAAACCAGGCAGCTCTAGCAGCTGCTCCCTAGGGCAGGCACATTCCTGCTGAGGCTGGAGGAGTGGATGGCTTTGCTCCCTCTTGTTATGAAGCATTCTGAGACTTGAGCAACCTGCCTGAGAGGGATGCATATATTATGTCACTGTGTCCTACAGAAACTATCAGGAGAAAATCTCAGTGCTGTCAATCATTTGCTTTATTTCCCTCTCAGTGTTCAAATTCAGTATATTAACACACTAATAAACACCCTTTGTCAACTGCATGCCAAATGTATTCTCAGTGAAACAAATAAGGTGCATCAGAGATGCATTTAATGTTCAGATTCACTGGTTTAATTTTAGCAAGTTACACTACTGCCTCATACTTCATCCTACTAACAGATTTATGTCTAGGTTTTCTGATCATCCATTATTTCTTGCACTTTTCAGTGCTTTGCCTTTTTGCCCTTACTCTTGGCAGACCGGTGATGTACACATAGCTCTCTCTGGGGCCAAAGACACTTTCAATTCTTCCTCCTGCTTTAATAACACACACAGACTACTGGTCTTCTGAGGGTTTTTTACTGAATTTTGTTGCCTCTTATTGTACAAAAGATATACTGCTATGAAAAGACTCATTGCTTTCTCCTACCCTTATCGTCAGGGTACTGTCATTGTTATCTATGTGCTACAAAACAGCCTAAGTTTTTCATATTTCTCGATGGGCATGTTTATCATTTACTGTTCCTTTCACTAGACTATCAGTTCATCTCCTCTGTCTGCTATGTATCGTGCTTTAATCATTATAATTTTGCATTGCTGTTTCACCGTCTTCTATAAAAGCACTCAGAGGGGAGAGCCCTTTTGCTCCTATGGCTATGAAAAATGTATCTATGGCTTGTACCAAGAGAGATTTTTCAGCATCAGATGAAGCACCTCAATTGGAATTTTTTGTAAACACTCAGGTTCATAGGGGTTTGCCTTTTTAAGTCTTTTGCTTTGCTTGAGACTGCCCTCCTTTGACAACATAGTGAAAGTCTTTGATGATGTCTTGAAAGAAAAGACCAAGATTTTCTTCCCTGTGTCTGAAACAGAAGCTCATGGTATAGGGAAAGCTGAAAAGAGGGCTGTGTCGCAGTACACCAGAGACAAGGCTCCCTATGAAATCCTATTGCATTCACTGTTTATATTCTTGTTGATCATATTGTCTAGCATAATTCTGCCCCAGGTAACTAGATCCAGCTGCCTTTCATGTGCTCTTTAAAAGTGTAGGTCTTTACATACTCCTTTTTCAACAACGTAGAACAATAACAACTAATAATTTACTGTTAGGCAAGTTTCCACATGTGCAAGCAGCCTGCTATTGAAAATAACTCACAGAGCTGAAAAAAAGTTCTTAAGGGCTCTTTGAAAGGACCATTAAGTTTCTCTTCAGATTTTCTCTTCACCAGAAGCCCAGCAGTCAAAACCAAATAATACTTTGCCAAACACAAGGCAGAAGTTTTTGTTGTGGTGATGCTTTGTTCTGCTTTGTCAGCCTGACTGACAATAATCCAGATCTGGATGGTTGCTCCACCCTTGCTAAATGAGGACATGTCTGCACCCACTACAGCTCCTCCTGGCTTGACTTCAGGTTGGAGATCTGCAGCGCTGAAAGAGATACGTTTGTAGTTACGGAAAGGTGAGGCAGAAAAGAACCTTGTTATCAGACAGGCTCTTTCTGAAATTGGCAATAAATTGCTTATGGTCGATTTCAGCTAATGTTAGTCTTTCCCCACCAAAATAACTGCATTTCTTCCATCTCCAGAGTACATCCAAATTCCCACTCTCTGATTTTGCTGGCATAGGGCCTTTAGGTCAACAGCTTCAGCCACGCTGTTATCAGAGTACTGCACATCTGTGGAGCTATTGTTGAATTTATTTAAACATGTCCTGCCCTAGTGCCCAGCTCTCCCAGTGCCAGGCATGGCTGGACAGTGACTCAGCAGCAGGACACCCTCCTCCTCAGCTCACATCCAGGGCATTGCCCCTTCCTGATTCCTAATAGTCATCAGGGCACCATAAAATTCTTCAGATAAAGACACAGCTGGGTTCATTCCACAGCCCCACACTGCCCATACTGAATTCCTTGCCATGTGAAGCATTACACAACCCCTTCTTCCCTTCACGCCTTCCCTCTCTCTGTGCAGTAATAGATTTTGGAGAAACAGAGACACAACAGCAAATTCTTCTGAGTTTTTGCTAACCCAGCTGAAAAAAGCAAACACAGCAGGGGAGCAGAGAGGTTTACTCTGAGTGCTCCTTGGTTTTTGCTTGCAGCAAAAATATTGCTAGGCCTTACTTTGCATGTGTTTGAAGGCACAGAAGTGTAGGAAGGTGAAGGCTTGTAAAAAAAAGAGCAGAACTTTTTTTATCCTTGCATTTAAATCTCAGTAATATCTGTAGACCATGTAGACACATATGTATGTGTGTGTGCACTATACACACATAATGCTGACTGCCTCTTGCTTTGCTTCAGTCCAGTGAGCCTGTTTCAGCTAACATGGTTTTATGCCACCTTTTAATTCTGGTCTCTCTTACTCCTCAGGGGAGTCTCAAGGGAACAGGTAGGTAGCCCACAGATATTCCTGCCACAAAACTCCTCCAAGCCCAGGCCCCCATGAAAAATTACATTTAGAAGGAAAAAAACCAAACCTCTCACCCTCTTTTTTCTGCAAGTCAGACTCCTCAATCCCCAACGAGCCGCCGTGTGAGACATCAGTTTGCACCAGGAGCAGCAGAGGAACACGGACCAAAAGACACGAAATCCGTGTGCTGGCTGTGCCTCCCTCTGCCAGCACCCCGACGGCCACTCAAAGGCGGATAAAGGATGATATCTGTGTTTGCCTGGCCTTCACCTCCCTGCCAGGGGGAATGCCACAGCTGGGCACAGCTGCACGGCGGGGGCTGCGGCGCCATCGTGTGTCGGCGCCGGGACGGGGACACGGGGACACGGGGGCACGGGGACACGGGGACACGGGGGCACGGGGACACGGGGACACGGGGGCACGGGGGCACGGGGACACGGGGATGGTCAGCGCGGGGCCGGTGCTGAGCGGTGGGAGGGCAGGGTCCGCCTGGGTGCACAGGAGGGAAGGCACAGCAGCGTGCCCGCATCAGCAGCGCGATCATCCCCGCATCCCTCCCCGCTCCGGCAGCCGCACCGGCCCTGCAGAGGGTCCCCAGCAGCAGGAGGGCTGCCCTCCCGCAGTGTCAGGCTCTGGTCCTTGGCTGCTCTCTGGTGACGCGCTTCTCTCTTTTCCCAAAGACCTGGCCAAAGAGGACCGTGACTAAAGGGCTTCAGTGAAGATGGAGCCGGGGAAAGCGTGGGAACGGGGACGGAGCCTTTGGTGCGAAGAGGGACTAATTTTCCGAAAACAATTCTATTTTTTCACTCGACCCAAAAACATCTGGGCCTCCTGAGCACCGACAGCTGTGCCCGGCTCTCTGCAGCCGCTCTTGTGGCCCAAGAGATGGGCACTAATGCAGGTACCCCAAGGAGGGGACTGGCCACTGTGCGCCGTACTCCCTGCCGCCTCCAGCAAGGATAGGGATGCTCCACCAGGAGAGCTCTGTGGCATCTCTGCAGTATCCAGGGTCTGCAGCGTCCCATATGCAGCAAGCTCTTAAGTGTAACAATAGCAGAAACCAGGTATGAAGAAAGACATTTTCACTGGAGGGCATTTCTTTCCACCTCTTGCACCTGCTTGGGTTGTTGTTTTATTTTTGTTTGGTGTGTTTGTTTGTTTTTTCCAAAAACTGTTTTCACACAGCAGTTTTCATTTATTGTAAGCAAAGCGGGTTTTTTCCAAAATGTAAGCACCTGCACAAGATTCAAGGTCCTCAGTACTGCTACAATGAAGAAAGGAAGAAAGAAGTGAGCTAGAAAAGAGTCAAGAGCTACACAGGAAACTAATCTGCCTCCAGCCTACACACCTTAGTTTTTCTCCTCAGAATTCTGAAAAGTGCTTGGGGGAAAAAAAAAAAAGGCAGTACAAAGAAACAACAGGTACACTGTTAATCCATCAATGTAAACGTCTGGTCCTGGAGAACAGAAACGAATGAAAAAACTCTCAGAGACAAGGGAAATTAAAGATCCAATAAAATGGAGAAATACTGTGGGGGCAAAAATGGACCTAAGTAAATAAGAAACTTTAAAGCACAGAAAAATACATAAAAGGAAAGGGTTAAAAAGGGAGACACACATGACTACCCCACAGAAAAGATGAAGGTTTATTTTAACAGAACAGAAAATGCAGTTTAGTTACGGTACCATTCTCTCAGTTTGACATGTCACCTCAAAAAAACCACTTCTCTAATGTCACTAACCTTTGGATATGTTTGCCTTCTACATTCCTCAAGGGGAAGGCCAAAGCAGGCTTGGAAAAGGATGAGCAAAAGTATGCAGAAGGTGAAAGAGCAAAAATAAACTGATTCTGAGCATCTAATTTCTATGCGTTTAAATGATCTTTGGGAGAGTTCATGACATCAAGATTTCTTCTTCTGTCCTTTATTTTCAAACATCCATTATACCAAACATTTTCTCAAACATCAGTTATTCATAATTCTCTGAGTAGATTTGGGGAATTTCTTATTTTAATAAATGATATCACATACTTATTTGCACAAATTATATAGCAAAAATAAGCCACTTTATATGCCAAAAAACTCATATTCACAATCTAAAAGTAAATGTCTACTTTCCTCCAGCTGAACTAACACTTCTGAAATATAAGGCTCACTTGAACAGCTGTATATTTTTGACAGTAGGATTGGGTTTCTCCTTTCACAGTGTTAATGGCTGAGAATATGGAACAATAAATCCACATTCCTCAGTAAGTGAATGTGCATTTAGCCTTGTCCCAATCTGAAATGACCTCGTATTCCATTATTATGTTGTACTCTGGTAATGATTATTATTAGTTTCTGCTTAAAAAGATATCAAATATATTTCATTGATTCTGTGTTTGGAAAGAAGGAAAAAACCACTGCTGGAACAAGCTGAGAAGCCTCACTGAGTCTTATACCTGATGGCCCCCTTACAAGCCAGCATCTCTATTCTATCACAGAATGGCATCAACCAATCAAATTCCTAAAGCCTCAGACATGCTGACCATATATGCGAACAAATGTGGGTGAATGCAGTTTCATCTCCATAGTGGTAAAGAGACCATAAGTGCTCAGCAAATATGTGATCAGGTTACTCAAATTTAAAGTGTGTGACAGGGATTCAGGTTCCAAATCTTAGGGATGATGTTTTGGAAATTGTAACTCTAGCCAGTTCCTTACATGATGATGCATAAAGGGTTCAGTGCTTTTCCTTCAATCTGGCAGGTGAGTGAGTTATGCCTTGGTACAATGTACTGGGCTGTAATGGCCCATACCAGTGCTTCATAAAATGGGTGCTGTGTTCATCCCTGAGTGGAAGAACATTATTTGCAGTCATAAATCTCTAACTACTTATTGATGCAATCAGAACAGTCATTGTGAACTCCTTACTACTTTATGTGGTGCAGTATAAACTTACATTTTATTACACCCTTTCAGGAGAATGTATTTTCTTCTTGGGCTCATTGATGATAAAACTCCATGAAGATGAACTGCATTGTGCTGCTAAAAGTAGAGAGGAGTAGTAGCTCTGGCTTAGCTTCACCATCAGCTCTGCAAAATTAATTAACAGTTTTATTTGCTCTTTTCACTCTATACTGTGGCAATATTGAACAGGCAGATCCAAATGTGCTTCCAGTGAATGTGCTAGGGAAAGAGTGAAGAGGCAACCCAGTCACAACGCAAGGAAATGTTTGTCACCTATAAAATTGATGTCGGAAAATAAAAATTGAAAGAGTGATAAAATAAATGAAATATATAATAATGAAATATATATACGTAACGAAGGCACTGCTTTGCCAGAAATCTAGTGTGAAAAAAAGTTCATGAAGGTTGTCTCTGGATTTTGAACAGCACCCTAACTATGAGACATAGAGCAAATGACTGAACAGGTTAGCATTGAAGTCAACAAGAATTTAGTTTTTGCTTGATTTTTTAAGCAAGTGAAGCATTACATGATCAGTTGTGATATTTGCACACCACCAAAGCCTTTTGTAGTGTTGCCATATGCTTTTTATTTGGAAATCCCAAGTTTATGGATCGTATCTCCTTACAAGAGTATAACAGTGTCTATTACAATCTTACAAGGTCTGATTTCCCCCCTTTCCATATTCCCTGCATAACAAATGGAACAATAAACACAAAGAAGCTCCACTAATGATTGATTTGTCATCAAAATATGCCACCAGCTACCTGGGGGCTCAGGGATGTTTTTGCTTTACATCCTGGAGTCTATGAAGCCCTGTATGTTCTCTGATTTCAGAGAGTATTTTAGAGACTTACAGGGGAAACTGTCTTTATGGGAGGAAAGCTGCAAGAACCAGCCTGCAGCACACTCAGGAGTGAGATGGCTTGCTGAAATCCTCTGCCAGCTCAGACTGTGACAACACAGGTAGACCCCTGCATGCACCTTCCTTTGTGTAGATGGACGTGTGTGTGCATAAGATGTGCTTATAAACAGTTCTAACTGTTAGAGAAAACAAAATTATAGCAGCTGGTAGGAGATGGCAGTTTTATTACCACTTGCTAATTTTGCCATAGCTTATTACCAAGCATTTTAAAACAGTGATCTTGCCAGTAAGTGCCAGTTCTTCTTGTTCTGTTCAGTTTAATAGCTTAATAATGCATAATTGGAGTTCTTGGGTACTGGTAGTGAAAGGACACTACACTCCATTAAGTCCACGATATTTATTTTGAGAAAATGAATGAGTGCACAATTTTCTGGGAGCACTAATAGACTTAAATGGATTTCAAAAAACCTTTTACCATTACAGAATAAGACTCAAGTATGGGTCACATGCTTCGCTCCCAGGATGAGCCCAGAATGGAGTCTGTCACTCACTTGTTCTTCATGAAAGAAATTCTGTGGATCTTGCTGGGAGTGTTCTTGATTCACTGAGCTATGAATGGGATCAGATTCAGGCCTCTTATTTTTAGAACAGGCAGCACTCTTTATATAAAAGGTATATTGTTTTGAAGAAAGTTAATTCAGCATTATATTGATGATTCAGAAGGATACACACTAGATGTACCTTCCCAGAAATTCTATTATTATCTGATTCATCCATGCAGAGGGATATAGGTCTCAGGATATTTTTTAAGTTCTTTCATAGGCTGGTGGGTTCTGTGTTCAAAATTTCTACACCTTCTCCTTCAGAGCTCATGTGTGATGGACTGTAAGGTAATGTCACACCCTCTCTGCTGCTTCCTCTGGACTCAGCACTATTTATTAGGTGGCTACCAGACTATAGAGGCACTTATCTGGAGTGATGGTCATTTGGAGTTTGTTCAGCATTTTCCTTGTCTGTGGACCACCACACCCTAACCACACTTAAGACTGAGCCTTCAAGACAAATACACATTCAGCAGTGTACAGTACAGTGCAGTTCTTTTCCAACTTCTGATTTCTGATTAATGTTTCTTTTATGGGTGTGACATCTCAAACTTCTCAGACTAGCCTTTAACTTTGGTGTTAGAACGAAATTGCTAAGAATAGAAAGAGAAAAACTGATCGGAGAGATCTGACACACACAACTCATACAGTGTGGCAAAGCACAAGTCTTGTCTGTGTTTCCTTCATGCCACCAGAGGGAAAGGAAAGTTGAGATATTTTTTATTGGTCAAGCATGGGAACTCTATTCCCTTCTGATCAGGTTGGTTCATCACTTCCCTCCACAATATCCCTCAGTTAGATATTTTGATCATCTCTGGTCCACTTTCCCACTTGCTAAACATAATGCATGCTCTTGAGGAGATGGGATTTTTTCCCCAGAATGCCTGATATAAATGCCTATATGGATTCCTGACTGTGTCTTGCTTCAATTTAAACTTGTTTCCCCATTGCTACTAATGCTAGCAAAAGTTCTGGGGAAAATCTACCCATTTTGTACCCATGCCACTCATTTCATCTCGTGTCTAAATAAGAAACAGATAAAATTCACAAGCCAATATGCTGAGCCGATGCTTGGCATATAAACAATAAAACATTTAAACATACAAACAACAGTAGAATGAACTAAAAGATTTCACATTTCACTTTTCATCATGTCTCATTTTCACTTGTCACATGCATTTGGAAAACTGCAGCAATATTTTCTTTTTCAATTTAATTTTTATTGACTGCTTTTCTTTTTTTTAATCCCACTCACATAAATATGGCAATATAAGTTATCTGTGGATGATTAATTTATCTTTCTGACAGCTAGCCTGCCCAATGTATTAGAAACAATCACAGCTCCGTGACATCTATTTATACTTTGCTTCTCTTTTTGCTACATTTTACATGAAAACAGTTGCAATCGGCAAGGATGCATACAAAAAAAATATTGAAATATATTTAAGAGTTTTCATTTGAGTTAAAATATTTTCTCTTTTCATTTTGTAACCATGCTGGAGATACATGGTTTTCCACAAGGAGTTGTAATATTCTATTGTACTTCACGGTTATGACATAGTGTAAATATTAAATTTTTTATTTCTGGTTATTTTTGTCTTTAGCTGCAGTTTCTCCATATGTGATGATGCTTGGATTTGAGCACCGTATTACCACACCCCAGATAAAGTTTCATTCCATACTCCCACTTTTCCCTTCACAGAGCGTAGTTTACATTGTTCTCCACATAGGAGCTTTAAGCCCTGTCAGCTCTTGGAACTGTTGACCTGGAGTCAACCTCTGCCATACCCATCTCTGATGACTTCAAAGTCAGTGATGCTAAAGAGAGTTTCCTAAGCACAGTTCCTGAGGACAGATGGAAAGCAGAATTTGAATCTGTATTCCATGACACTTCCAACAGCAGGGGAAGTCCTAAATAGCTTCTTTCATCACCAGCCATTCTGGAGACAGGGATGTGAGTTCTTGTTCACGAGTCTGCTTCTGTTGCAAGAACCCTCACATGTTCAAGGACTACCTCTGAGAAACAGGATTTACAAGCTTGGATCTGCAGTTTCTATATGAAGATGATACGTCACTGAACTTGAGTGTGAACAGGAGGATCTGCTCCTCACAAGCTCATTCTTCACCAGGAGGTGACCCGCACAGAGCAACACTTCTCTCAACTTTGATAAGTACTTGTTAAAGGAGAGGTTTCCAACACGTCCATGAACTTTACCCCTTTAACCTCCTACTACAACTTTTTGCACTGATCACACAGATCACATATTGTCCCTCCTCTAGCTGAGTCCTGGGAAGAGTATCATTTTGCTGTGTTTAGTTCTACATTCATACATACAGAGTAAGTCCTTCAAAACCTCACATTTGCCATCTGGCAAAAAGCCATAAAACTTATTGTTGTACCATGCCTCCAGTCTTTGGTGAACACTATTGTTGACACCAAAGTCATTGTGTCCTTGCACATATCATTGTCATTTTTGCCAGGAGGGCTGATGAGCTGTGGGGGTGCCTGAGAGCCAGCCACCTCAAAGGGATGAGGTGGATCTGACTCAGAATTATAGAGTGGAGAAAAGAAGCAGGCAGACAACAGTGCTGAGTTCTTCTCACTATAAGCAAAGAGTGTTGAGCTTTGGAAGAGATGTAACAATTATTTGTAAGGCACTTATTATTAAGCTCCTGCTCTTTTTCTTGCATGCAGCTGTTTTTCCCAATGTCAACTACATAGAGAGTTCTCTGCAGCTGGTTTTCATTCAGGTCTCTGGAACAAAAAAATTCACCCACTGGTGGGTAAAGTAATGCAAACTGTACAGTAATCCAACTGAAGGAAATGAGGAGGAAAATCGCAGATTGTCTCAAATCTGCATATGCTTGAAACTTTGTAAAACACCAAGTGTCAACTAAATGGCTTGTGGTTACAGAAAGCTCAGAAATTGAAGTCTAGGAGCCATGAAATTATCAGGATTCACAGATATGGTTTACATAGCTGCTAAGCCTCAAAATAATCAGTGTTGAATATCTCTGCTAATAATCTAAAGCAGATGTTGGAAATTAGAGGATAAATCATGTCATCCTGGATGCCAAAATTTTATCCAAAAATCCTATTTATGGCACACTATTGTTTTGCTGTTTTTCACTTCAGGCATAACTGAAAGATGTCATTTAGAGCCATAACAGACAAACCCCCACATTTTAATAACTCTTCTGGGTTTATCTCACTGTACACATGAACGTGCCTATTTGGAAGATTTCTGTCTCTCATACACCCGTTTTATAACTGCTTCTGGTTTTGGCAATTTTAAAAGCAAATATCAAATTAAACTGCAAGTTTCTCATAATTAGCCATGCTATAATTTACACTGCAACATGCTCTGGGAGTTGTTTGTTTGCAGGATTGTGAGATGCAGTCACAGAGCAAGCCCTAAGAAGGTTTTGTTTAGGGGAGAATAGCTCTGGGAAAGCGTATGTTCACTTGCTTCAGTCTGTCTTTAGTCACAATGGTCCTTACATATATTCTTAGAGAACTATTTCCAAAATTTGGGCTGAATGAGTTAAAAAAAGTTTCAGTGGCTTTGCTAATTTTTGAAACTTAACCTGTCTTTTAAAAGCAGCTACAACCTAAATAAAAGGATTATGTCTTTGAGTTCTGAGTACACTGTCATTTAAATAGGACTTGTAAATAGTACCTGCAAAAAACACCATCTGGCATCACAGCATTAATGTGTCAAAAGCTTCATGAAATTTGGAAGAAAAAATTGGAAACTAATTCTTAGCATAAAGCAAAGAGTATAGAAATACAGGGAAAATTACATTTCTTTGTAAAGTTCTATGAAGAAAAAAACAGGCTTCATTGTAACAGTAGGGGAAACAAGCTCTATTGGCAATAACCTAATAAATAGATCTTAAAAATAATTAATTTTTAAGTGTTCATTAGCAATAATAAGTAAATCGAAGACCCTACTATCTGTCTATCCATCTTACAAATCAGGACCACATTTGAGAGGGTAAGGCTTGAAATATTGACCTAAATAATTTGTTTGTGCTGAAATGTCTGGAGCCTGAAATACAGGCCCTGCATTGTTTTCAAAGTTCATCTCCACGATTTGTTCTACTTCAACATAAATGAAAATACACAGAGGGAAAAATCCAGTTGTCTCTTGCCTATTTGTTGAGTGATTATTTTTAACAATCCAGTTACCTATGGTGAGTTTCTTGAAATCTTATAGGAAAATCACATACAGAAAAGGTAACCCTGTCTTTTCACACATCAGGCTTCCTGATGTCACAAGCTGCATAACAAAACCTTCATGCAGACAGAAGTCATGTTCTTCTTTTGCCTCACTTTTTTGGTCTCCTCAGCCCAAGACACCCAGCCTAACACCCGTGCCTACCCCGTACCCCAGCTCTGTGTCACCAGGCAAAAAATGCTACTGTTTGTGCACAGGGAGCCCAAAACAGCTCCCAGGGGAGGCAGCAGTGCCCAGACCTTGTCACTACTCTCTTTATTCCTGTCCTCATTTCTCTTCATGGTGGACTGCTGCCACACTCTAGCCAGCTGTCCAAAGATCCTAGTAATTTGTGTTGTTGGGAAATGTATATGGCTTTAATCTTCAGCATTGAATCTGACCCACTATATTAATCTTGTTATTTCTAAATTTGCATCACAATGAACCTTTCTGCTAAAAAAAAAAAAAAGTCAAGTCAACAATAAATCCCTATAAAGGCCTGAGAAAGGATAAGAATAACTCTAAGTCTGAAGGTTATGGTATGAAAAATATGGGTTTTATCCTGTAAGGCTGCACCACAGAAACAACTGAGAAATACAGGAGGTAGGGGGAAATTGCAAGCATTTTGAAAATTTTGAGAAATACTTAAATGATCACAGCAAAGACACAATGGAATTAAAAGGCCTTTTTTTGTTTTTTTTTTTTTTCCTCTTCAAAAGAGACTGCTCCATTTTTTCAGCACATTCACTATTTTTCATACTAAACTGAAATTCCAAACTCTTGCAAGTTGTATGCACTAGATAATTCAGCTCCTGGATAGCTATTTTGCTTAGAAAAGATTTTTTACAATGTTAATTTTCTCATAAGGGTTTTTTTAAAAAGTTGTGAATAACTTAACTGAATATGAAACTTTCAGAATTGCACTTTTACATAAATCATTTAACTTTGTATGCTAAATGAGCACAGAAGCTGAAGGAGCTGTTATGTAAGTATTAACAGGACAGCTGCAGGTTGTTGTTTCATCATACTATTCAGATAAGCTCATTTGTTGCCCAGAAATCCCCGAGAGCCCAAGCAGTGATAAAAATCTTCCAAAATCTGTGTTCAAAACAAGACCAGCAGTATTCTGCAACAGAATCATCTGCACAACACAGCAAGAAGTTCCAGATACCTCTGATGAAATCCTTTTATAAATAGAGTTTCCCACAAAGATATTGCTGACTGAGTATATGGAGCCTGACCAGGTTTTTAGTTTAACTGCAAATAAAGCCCCATCTACTGAGTCACTCTAAATTTGCAACAGATCACATATTTAGAGAAAATACAGAGAAAATATCCACTTGTCTTCTTCACCTATTTGAACTGTAAGTTGTTCAGAGAAGAGATAATTTCTTTATGATTTTATAATAAGAAGGGCCCTACTTGCAATTAAGAGTCTTAAAGCAGTAAGTAGAAATAATTAATGAAAAAATGTCAAAAAGTTTTGAGGCTCACTGAACCAGAACTCTTTCATGTTTAAGAACAGAATTCCAATACATTTACTTTACTTTAGACTGTTGTAACAGACAGCTGCAGCAGCAGGGACAAAATCAACCTGCCTTTTCCAGAACTCCTGAAATTTCAGCTGGGACAAATTCTGGGTTTATATAAAAAAGTACGCACAACTTGTCAGTGCACATGTTTGAGGAATACTTAAAAACACTGAAGGGCTGGGTTAGGGCTAGAATAAATATGCTATCCATTCACTGGGGACATGTTGTATGTTACATCCGGACAAGTCAATAGAAAAGATCCTGTCCCACAGCAAGGCTTTCCACTGCTCCCTTCCTCAGCACAAAGCTGCCATAAACACTTCACTAGTCACCTTATCTTGGCACTGCAGAGTTCATCTTACAGCTTTGAATGGTAGACAGTTCCAGCTCCACTTCCCCTGCTGCCTGGAGGAGGGGAGCATGGTACCAGATACCCACCACCAGAGACACCTCTTGTTGTCAGAATAGTTTTTGGGAGGGTCAGACCTGCTGCCAGAGACTGTCAATGCACTGTTTGTGAACCAGCTCTGGAGGGTAGCACAAAGGTTGAGCAGCAGCTCCGCTGAGACATCTTGTTGGACCAGTCCTCCTGGCCACTGCTGAAGATAATTAGATTGACTATCTTGATTCTTCTGCTTTGAGAAGAAGTTGGGTTAGTAAGACCCCTCTTGCTGTATTAGGAGGACCTAAATAGCACAATAGCTATAGCCCAGGTCAGAGTCATTCCTGTACACTTGCTCAGTCCTACAGGTAGCTACACCTTATGGCTTGGTGTTGAGGTGATGGCAGTATTTAATCATTCCTTTCTCTACCAGGTTGTGTTTCTTTTAGCTGGAGTCTGCTATGAAAGCTAAAGCTCCTTAGAGTGCAGAAAGTGGTTTGGCAACTTTCTCTTCAAGCTGTGGCAGGCAAGTTCTTGTTGCCTCAACAAGTGCCCTTACCATCCATGAGAGAGATGAGGACCTCCAGCAGCAGAAACAGAACTTTGCAAAAGCACCACCTACAGCTTTAAGCTGAAATATGGCATCGCAGCCACAAGCTGCCCATAAATGAGAGCAGCCAGGAGATCCGATATGTGACTGTCCAGCAGACCTCTAGGGAAGGAAGCATAGCATGCTGGCCTAGTTGAATCCTTCTGTCACACCTGAATAATAACAAGTACATTCAAAACACTTTCTAAAAGCTTGAAGAAACTTATGCAACAACTCACATCTCAATATATTATTGCACTGCGAGTTAGTTATACAGAGCTCTTCCTATTCATTTGCTTCATGCACTGTGTGGGACAATACCAGGAAAAGGCTGTGCTTCTTTAACAAGGAGAAATATTTCCTCAGTTTCTTTGATTGCAGCTAGCTTTCCAGTCACACGCTCCCAGATTGGCTCCCAAGCTCTCTCCTCCAAATTTTCTTTTACTCCCTGTGTGCCTTCATACAGACCCCATGCAGACTGCTGCACTAATGAGATAAACTGGAGCTCTGCATGGTTTATGTAACCCTGGTGCTGTACAGCTACTGAAACTCAGATGGAGCAGTGAGGTCCTCTAGCTGAAGAAGGCAGCATTCATTAGTGATGGATTAGAATCCATTTATAAAATGTGATTCAGGCATCTAAATTTAGGTGTGTACAGTGTAGTTGTCTATGACAAGGCAGCTGTCTGTGACACCATTATATGTACAGAGGAGGTTGAAGGGTCAGTTCAGCTTCCTAAATCATAGGTGTCCTGTGCTACTTTAAACTTTCAAGGGCATCTATTACAGAGAGCTCACAGGAAATTTGGGTCCTGCTGCAGGGCAAAGAACCTGCTAGAGACCAGGCAGGATGACCTTGGGCTAGGGCTCTGTTTACTCGCTCACACATGGGCATCCATTACCATTTGAGGTGCTCTAGGAAATCCAAGGTGTGTACAAGGCTAGGAGACAAGACAAAGGACCTTTGTGGGACATGTACCCATCTGAAATGACAGATAAATATACTTGTGCAGGCAAGACACTCTGGCCATCTCAACTGGCTCAAAATAAAATTTGAGGGTGACTAAACAATAATGTATATATCCTTGTCTAAGCAAATGAACCACATCCCTAGTCAACACAGCTGGGAATGCAGATGCTGACATCTGTTCGGTAATCCTCTAGACTCATCCATTGCAGGGGCAGGTTCCTCAGAAGACATGGTGGGGATTCACAGACACTGGGTCTAGTGTCTGCACTAGAAGTATCTTTCCTAGTGTCCAGTTGCTATTCTAGAAGTTTAAATGTCTCCTGAGGGTCCTGTGTCATGCACACACTGCATGACACTGTTCCACAGGTGAGGAGACATCTCAGACAACACCAGGAGCCCATATTTAGGCAACTGAATCCTGAAAGAACTCACCATTGATTGTGATGGCACCTTCACTACCAAACTCACACATTGACACTCACACTGTAGACACCTCATTGTACAAGCCTGAACTGAGATCTTCACCACATGCTGTAACATTTCAGACTACAGGCTGTTCCTTTACCATGTATCTATCACTGTGGGACCCTGATCCTTCCCCCCAGCTAGGCTGAAATACAATAACTGAATCATAGAATCAAATCACAGAATATATTGAGTTAAAAGAGGTCCATGGGATCATTGAATCCAACTACTGACTCCACATAGAGCAACATAGAAGCTAAAGAATTTATCTAAGACTGTATCCAAATGTTTGCCAAATGTCAACAAGTTTGGGGCCATGACTAGTTCCCTGGAGCACTCCTTCCAGTGACTGACCATCCTCTCAATGAAGAACCTCTTCCTAATGTCCAATCTGTACTTCCCCAGATGCAGTTTGAAGCCATTGCCATGCATTCTATCACCAGACACCAGAGGGAAGAAATCAGCACCTTCTTCTAATTGCAAAGGAAGTTGTAAACAGCAACCCATGCTGGCTGGGCCTGATCTCCTGGTTGTCCTGCATGTGCCACATGATGGCACTCAAAATGATCTGTTCCATGAGCATCCCTGGCACAGAGGTCAGACTGACAGGACTGCAGTTACCCAGATCCTCCTTCCAACGCTTCTTGTTGATGGACATCACATTTGCTCACCTCCAGTCAACTGGGACCTTGATGGTAAGCCAGGACTGCTGACAAATGACAGAAAGAGGCTCAGTGAGCACTTCCACCGCTCCCTCAGTACCCTTGGATGAATCCCATTGGGACCCATAAGTTACAATTACTTTAGTTAAAGGTGGTAACTAAAACACATCTCACTATTTTGAAGCTAAGTAAATCTACCTTCAGAGAAACTGGGTATGCACAACTTCCCACTTGCTATTTCAAGTTCCCTGCAACACCCAGGATCACAGTGACACAGAGAATAGAAACCTTATTTTTTCCCTCCCACTCCCACCTCTTTAATGACTTCCAAATCTCTTCAGCCTCTTTAAGCCTTTTCAGCTGCTGACTTCCCAAGTTTTCTGTGCCTTGCCAATTCAACCAAATCTGCCTGAAAATTAATAAAAGGTGGTGAATACCTGGTTCACTGGGTACAGGTTTCAGTGTTGTGCTCTGGTCTGGAGAGCATCCTCAGATGGAGTCCTCCAAGTGTCATTAATTTTGCACCTGCTCAGTGTGCCCATGGTATCATCTGATCTTTTATTTTTGTACAACTTCTAATGTATCTCATTATTACCTTGGCACCTGGGGACTGCGATTTGCAGTAAAGGTTCTGTTTCAGGCCAGGCTGAATTGTATTACAGTTCCAAGGCACGTTTGGCAACTGCTAATAGTGGCTGGCTATTTTTAGATAATTTTTTTTGTTCTCCTCTCAGTTCAGATCTGTCCTATTTAAACTCTTTTTTTTTTGTTTTCAAAAAAATAGATTTTACACCAACAACAGTTTCCACTCAAGTGTTGGGGTATATTTTTACTGCTTATAAAAAGAGTTTTCCATTAGATTGCTTCCACTTTTATTTTTCTAAAACTGTGGTATAATTATTTTGGACCTAAATCTGTATCTCTTCCATGATGTGATTCTATCTCTCAGAATAAGGTCTGAATTCCTATCTAAACCATTTTTGCAAATGGAACTTCTTTTCATATATCCATTAATTAGTGCTTTTGACACTTGACTGTGAGATTTAAGTCTTTTTAAGGGTTCTATCAGTTAGTCTTTGCTATTTATTTGGATGCTTTTGGATTTACACTGTTCTAATTCACAAAGCCAAATTTAGTGACCCCTTCAATGTCTGAAAATGGCTGGGGCCATTTGTTGAGACTAGCAGAGGGAGTAGAATTTGACACCTTTAGTACCAGTAGTAATAAGCAGAAAAAACCCTACTTTCTTGGTATTAATCACCTGAACCTACATAGGCTATTGCCCTACATGGAGCTAATTTTGTCTGAAACTCATTGTTCTAAAAAATGAGAGGGGAGAAAAAAGATAATTTGGAGGGAAATTTTACAGTAGATTTTCCAAGGCAGCTGCCAAAATTTTCACACTTACATACACACAGAGAAAAACAGTGCAGTAGTGATGCTAGATCCTCTCTCAAGCCATTTTTAGCATATTTAGCATGACATTCCCAAAGGAAGGGGATGTACTCTTTAATATACCTTAAGTATACCAACAAAGTGCAAATTATACCTTAAGTATACCAACAAAGTGCAAATTATATTAATATGCCATGCAAAATTGAGTTGGTAAAGCCAAAAACAAAAATCTTGTTTACTTTCCATTTCACAGGTATCTCTTGTTTTTTCTTAATTACTGCTGCAACTTTATTATAATACTGGGGACATACAGACAAACACCTCACTGGGTGACACAAAGCAACAAAAGAGCCATCTGTGACCTGTTGTGTACCATACATACCAGAGTAATGTCTCCACAAAATATTTTCCCTGGAATGTTTTCAAATCTACCTGACTTTTGACTGCCAGAAATATCCATTTTTGGCTGTTAGAATTCTCTGGAGAGATGCTGTGCAATGGAACACTGCAAATGATGAAAAATCTGACCTGCTTAACGGAGGGGTTACAGGCTGCACATCAGAAAAGGGAACATAGTTTTGTTTTCTTGGTAGCTCACTATTAGAAGCTTCCACAGTGCTGTGCAAACACTTATAAAGACTAATATTGCAAGTGCTGGATGTAAATTTATAAATAGGGAATGAGAAAGCTAGAATGACAACTTAAATAAAAAAGCCGCCAGCTGAAAATGTGGGGCTTAGTTCTTGCTTCTCTTGTTTTTGTATAAATCAAGATTAACAAATTTTAAAAGAAAGAACTTACCCTGTTATGAATTTGTGAGATTAGGCTGTGGCTCCTGATCTGGATGGATAAGAAAGATCTAGTTAAAAAAAGAAAGGAACAACTATTATTAGTCTGTGTTTTCTTAAAATATTTGTAAAGTGCATGAGTTAGTTTGCATACACTTGCCTTGCAATAAAATCAGGAATTCCATATAAAAGAAAGGCTTTTCATTCCACTTGTGTTCCACATCCCCAGTAACTCAAGCAGCCCCCTCTCCTGTTTGCACCAGATTGCCCACATACGGGCATAAAAGCACATTGTAGGTAATACTGAGCATTTGGAGAGCCCAAATGCCATCAGTCTATTTGAGGGACAACATGAGAGAAAATCCCCATCCCAGCTTTGTCTTTACCTGCTCATCCTGCTTTCTAACTATGTGTCATACTCTTTCTTGTAAGATATGTGTCTGGCAAGATAGGCATTGTATTTCTGCTGAGTTTTCAGCTAGGTGGAAACAAGCCAACTGGTAGCCTGCAGACAGTTAAATAACTACCCCTGATGTTTCAGATATTAGATTGTATCAATGCAGAAATTTCACCAATGATGCAACTCCACATTTGTGGGGTTTGCAGGTAGATTTCCCACTTGGTTCAGGAGAGTTTCTGAGAAACTTCACATATCTAGCAGGGCTCAGAAATTTTGCCATGAAGAGGATGAGTTTGTGTCCTGACAGTTTTGCTAGAAAAGGAAATGGAAAATGGAAATTTTTTTATGTGTATGAGACCTCACAGATGGTTGCAACCATTTCCCAGCTATATGCTTGATTTACTTTTTCCAAAATAAGCACTAATCATAACTCAGTCTAGTGAGAAATGCCTTACTGTGAGAATTGCCGTACTGTGAGAATTGCCTTAAGAGTACTGTAAGAATTGCTATCTAATGGTCTGGAGAGAAATAGCCCAAGTGCTAGCAACTCAACACAAAGTGCCACTCACAGCTACAACAGCCTGCTTCAAAGGGATTGAAACAGGTAAAAAGCATATCCAGATCATTGAAAAAGGTATGTAAGGTGTTTGCTACAATACCAAGGCTACTGCAAGAAAAAGATAATCTTTTTTCTATTTTTCTTTTTTTTTCATTGATAGTATTTCTTAGTAGAGAGCAGGGAACCAAAACCGCACGCACTATTAGTGAGTCTATGCTGGAGCATTATGATGTTTCACTAGTTCTTCCTCCCATAATAAGTATTGCCATTTGATTTGCCTTTTGCTTTCCACTGATGTTTTCAAAGTACTAAATGCAGGGACTGCAGGATGTTTTTCCCCAGGGGTAATAGGTAACTAAAAACCTATCATTGCACAAGCATAGGTAGGATTCTTTTCCTCCAAAGCATTAGTTTACATTCCTTAATTTAATCTAATTTGAACTCATTATGGGTCTTCTTTCTCAGCTTATGGCTCCTGCTTCTTATGTGCACATCTATCTTTCTCTCCTTTACTAAAAACAACCGGATATGATAACATTGGCTTTGACATAACTTCCTAGCACGGATGTTTAAAGTACAGGCTTCTTTCCAGGAAAGCCAAGGTTTCAGCTGTCACAAATTTCATTGTCAGACTTCTGCCTTGTGCTACTGACAATAGTTTTAAGAAGTGGAGTGGGGTCCCTGTGAAGATTGCCATCATGAACAGGGTCTTTTTTTGTTCCTGCTTGTACCAGGTGATCATCTTCATTTATTGAAAGATCTCTTAGTGTTACTTGGAAGGATGGTGTGAGGGTAAAAGTGCTGTATTATAGCCCTCACTGTGGAAGAGCAGTGACTTGCTGCATTTGGGAAGGCAAGCCAAGAGTGATGGCAAGGCAGACAGGAGCAGGGGCCTCACCAAGAGTGCAGTCCTACAGTACTCAAACACAAAGAGCACGGCATGTTCAGTGACATTAACCCAAATCAGTGGGCAGTGCAGAGTGGCAGGTAGGTCTGTAGTGAAAAGGGAGGTCTGAGATCAAGCTGGGAAGCCAAGTGAGCAAGGGAGGGTCAGAATCAGCAAGGTTGAAGACCAAGCGCAGATATATATAAAGCATAGCTCAGGAATAACCAAGGGTGGATGCCTGAACTTTAATGCAGCTCCCAAGTCAAGGCAGGGAAGGCACTTGACAAGATTTCTTGTAGCTTTCCTACACAGCTACTTTCACAGGACGCTGGTCCCAGGCTACACAGCTACACACATCAGGTCTGGCCTTCAACACATAGGCCACAAAAAATCCCTGGGGTGGTGATGGAAGAGGCTGCAGAGCATCTTATTGCAGTCAGGACCCTGAGATTTATATCCTGTTCCTTTATTTCCTAAAGAAGCCCAAAATCATCTGTGCTCCAAAAGTGGTACTTGAATATGAAATTGCTAATAGACAATGGAAGTGCTTAGTAGAGTTGTCAAGTTCACACTGGAACAAGTACCACCAAGCTCCTGGGAGAACATAGTCCTTGAATCCCCTGGGTCTCCTCTAAGGAACTGATACAGTTTTCTAGCTACTGTACATAATTTATTGGTTCAGGCAATTGTAATGGATTTCTCATTCCCTCCTGAGGACTTAGTACAAAAAGGGATTCTTGGTCTCTGGCCAATATTTCAGTCATTATCAGAAGTACTGGAAAAATTTGTGTTGCTCTTTGAATGACCAAAACCTGGTCATTTTAGGAGATAATCTAAGGTAGAAATATATTTTGATGGTCATAGCAATAAATTTCTATATTTTCTCATTCGTCAGTAACTTAAATAAAATACAAAAGACCAGAAATAAAGAATTTTCATTCTTTTTTAGCAAGGATCTGTTCAATTAGTCTGATTTTCTAAACAGAAGGTTTTTAGCTTGCCCACAGAAAAAGATGCGGAGTATTATTAGTATGTGTAAATCATGGATTGAACTAAGCACTTCACTGGGAATAAAGTGACTTATGTCCACTGAACCAGACCTTTGGATTACATATTTTGTATCAATTTGAATCATTCTCTCTATTTTAGACACAATTCCTTTTTAACGAGGTAAATAAGACTATTCAGTCAGTGAGGAAAGCAAGTTGTCCTCATCTCAGAGAGGGGTTTCCTTGCAAGTCTAAATCATTATTGTTTTGGTAATGGCTTAATTCTTAATAGCTTAACTCTTAGGCAGAGTTCAGAGAGGGCTAGGTTCAGAATGTATAGAAGTAATCTAACTATTTACATGAAAGTGAATCTAATTAGAGCTCAGTACCTTTAAAATGGCTAAATTATGAGTGGTGCTGGGATGGGTTGTGCTGACTGAAATTCAACACTGGCATTCCTGGGGGAGAATAGTAATTACTCCATTTAGTTTTTATATTTGCCTTGCTTTCACAGTGGGAAAGACTGCACGTGCTGCTTGTGAAACTGTATGGAAGGAATGAAGATGCATGGTGATGCAATTTTTTCAGCCAAGCTTGTGTCATTTCTTTTTAAATTCCAAAATAAGGTCACAGCAAATTTTCTGCATCCAAGTGTGAGCTTCTTTTTTGCCGCTGCAGTTTGCCAGAAATGTGAGCAGTTGTAAATTTCCACACAAAGTTGAATCCAAAAAGGACAGTGAAGATTTTCCACAGCACCTGTCAGGCAAGTAGTCACATCCACTGACTTCAACAGACAAAAAGCTGTAGCACTGAGTCCTTTAGCTATTGACTCTGACAAGAACAGCAATAAGCCAAGTTTGGGAGTTTTTGACAGTCTCATCTAGAAAGGATAAAAATATCAAGGAAAAAAAGAGCTGTTTGGGAAGAACCTAAAAACATGCCATGTAGAAAAGATTTAAACTGTACAGAAAGGGGAAATATACATTTTCATCACACAAGAATTATAAACCAACAATATGTTCTTGAGAGTGTTCTGAGTATGGTGAAAGCCCATTGTCTGAGATGCTTAAGGTGACATGTTTTCACCTGGGATTTCACCATGAGGAACCATTCATGCCAGCAGATGAAAGGTTACCATAGTGGTGTTCCGCAGGGGCCCGTACTGGGACCAGAGCTATTTAATATCTTCACCAATGACATGGACTGTGAGGTTAAGTGCACCCTCAGCTAATTTGCAGATGACACCAAGATGAGTGGTGGCATTGATACATGTCAGGGAAGAGCTGCCATCCAAAGGGACCTTGACAGACTTGAGGAGTGGATCAAATTTTTACCAAGGCCTCTGGCAGCAGGAAAGGGGCAATGGCTTTAAACTGAAAGAGGATAAATTTAGATTGGTCATGAGGAAGAAATTCTTTACTATGAGGGTGGTGAGGCACTGGAACATGTTGCCCAGGGAAGCCGCGGCTGTCCCATCTGTGGAAGAGTTCAAGGCGAGGTTGGACGGGGCTTTTAGCAACCTGATCTAGTGAATGGCATCCTTGCCCATGGCAGGTGGGTGAGCACTAGATGGCCTTTAAAGGTCCCTTCCAGCCAAAGCCATCCTACAATTCTATTATTCTACTATTCTATGAAATAGGCATCTAGTCAGAAATCTCTTGTCTGGGATTACCATAACAGACCAAGGGATTAGCTGGGCATCTATCCTGTGGGTTAATAAGGAAAGAGTTATTACAGCTCCTAGCCTTGCTTTAAGATTACACTTCTGCTCTTCCCTTGCACATTAGTCTTAATTGTCCAGGCAGAAGGAATAATCAGTTCTAATGTTCCCTGCACACTGGCAGCCTGAAATGTAATCTGCAGCCCAAGGGTAAAGATCTCATCTGAGTCACCTTTATTCAAGATGAAAACCTAAGGAATTCTGCTTTAAAATCACCTAGGTGAGTTAAGCTAATACCTGCAGGACAGCATGCTTGTTCAACCACTTTGGCTAATTTCTCAGCACTAACAACTACAACAAATACATGTTCCACATTTAATGCCCTTGAGGAGAAAAGTGGTGATGGGGTTGAGGGGAATATAAGGATCCCATTTTTATCCCCAAACAGTGATATCTGCCCTCTTCCTCACCTGCCAGGTCACTCATTCACAATCTTGAGTCATGTTGGGGTGATGGTTACTCAGGACCATAAACTCTGCATCAAAGCATGTTCACAGACACATTGGCTAGTCACTCAGGGGCCGGGTCTGTCGCTGCTTCAAGCTGTGCAGAAGGCAGGCCTCTCCCTCTCAGGTGATAAACAAGTATGGCCACCTCTTCTCCAGGGAACTCAGGATATTTCTGCTTATGTCTGCCTATATGTGATCTCATTCTGAGGAAAAAATAAGACATCTATGGAGTGATGAGTACTTGGATGCATTTAAGAAAACACTGGTGACTTTTGGGAAAAAAAAGAACAACAAACTGAAACAGACCCAAAACAACCAAACTAACAGTTGTTATAATCAACAGTGTTATGTAGGGGCTTCAAAATATCCATGACAGCCTAAGCACTGACTAAAAAGAACAGAGCGATGTTCTAGATTAACTACCCTTCAATAAATTCTGCATTTACTCTGATTTACAAAGCAAAAGAAGATTACTCTCTCTCCCTTTCCCCGAGTGTCATTTGTTAACCTCAGTATTTCTGAGGTTACTAAAGCAGGTAGATTTGCAGCCTCTACAAAGTACTCTTCATTTACTGATACCACTTGTAGGTACATGAGCAGAACAAACATGAAAAGGGCTACTGATCCACCTCTCCACCCTCCCACTGTGCATTTCCAACATCTTCTAAGCTAAGCAACTGTAGAGTGTGATAGTCAGATGAAAATTGTCCTAGTGGTTAAAAATGCTACCTGAGTCTGTAGATTCTTAGCACAAACTCCCTCTGCAGCCTTCCACAAATCCCAGGCAAGGACCTTGGGGTATTCATGTAGGAGGTTGTGGCTGCACCCATAAGCATGGTGCCTGGCCACAAGCCAGGAGTTGCAAAGGAGACTGAAAATAATTAATAAGATCTAGAACGTGGAATCACTTGTAGTGAGGTGAAATGAGATGCGGAAGAGTTTGGAGAAATAAATAAGGTCAAAAATAGGTGTTTGAGATGGGAAAGAGAGAAAACCATGATTCTGCTGCAAGAGAGGAAAGCCAGACAGAGCAAAAAAGCAGGGAGAAGAGTTTAAAAGCCTGACTTGAGGTGGAAAACAGTCAAAACCCTAGAGCTATCTGCTTTTCACATATAAAAAAACACCTAGTGAAAATATCATTCTAGAGTCCTAATGTATACACTGTACAATATAGATTAATCCTACTCTAAGCATTGTTCTCTTTTGCTTTCTTCTGCCGAGGTTAATTTGGTCATTAAGTCCTTAACAAATCTGTGGACTTGCCTCAGTTTTACCCCAAAACAAGGAAAGTGCTGGCTGTTTTTAAACTGAATTCTTTCTCTTCAGGGGAAGCCAATACCTGCTGATAAACTCAAATGTCAGATGGTGCATTTGGATGCATTTAGACGCATTTAGACATGACCTACTTCACAGGAGGGAGTGTTGCCCATATGATACCTGTACCCCATGGGTTTGCATGAGGGACCAAACTTCAGCAGGCTAATAATGCTGAATGCAGAGTGATGCTGAGCCCAGCACAATATACTGCAGGCAATGGACTGCATTAGCAGCTCAGCTGGATCCATCAGGAATTTAATGCCTTCAAACTGGCAGCTTTTCTCCACCTTAGGAACTAATAGTTCTTGCAAATGAATAAACTGCAAAAATATCTTTCTGGCCTACCTTAGGGAAGAGAGGGAAAAAGAGCCAGAGTGGAAAAAGGAAGCTTGTCTTTCTTTTCACCCACATTCGTAGCTTCAACGTCTCAGAGTGGTATCTTGCACTTCATTTTGCTTTCTGGCCATAGAAAAACATCTGCTATGAGTCTCTGAAAAGGAACTTGCTAATCTGTAATGTTTCCTGCACACAACAGAACAAAACCAGGAATCCATCCCACTTTGGATTATTATATGTAGCTGTGTGGAGAGATGTCTGTGAAATTAAGCTGAGCAAGAGGCATGTATGTATTTATTCACAGCAATAAAACAAATAATTACTCAAAATGTCTGTAAGGGCCTTCACATTCCTCAAGCAATGCAAATCTCTGGAGTCTGCTCACTTATAGGTGTTCACTAAAGTGACAGCATCTTAGAATCATAGGATGATTTAAGTTGGTAGGGACTTTTAAAGGTCATCTAGTCCAATTGTCCTGCAATGAACAGGGACATCTTCAGTTACATCAAGCTGCTCAGGACCCCATACAACCTTGCCTTGAACACATCCAGGGATAAAGCATCTACCACTCCTCTGGGCAACCTGTTCTAGTATTTTACCACACTAATGGCAAAAAAAATCCTCTTCCCTGTACTACTTACGGTATTATAAAATTTAACACTTCTCACCCCCTTCCCTCCCACAGTTTGTTTTCCAAGTTAAAGGTCTCGAGATTGCTTACTCTTCTTCTGTGAAAGTAGTTCAGTTTTGCAGATCAATGTTGTCATTCTTCTCAGAACCCTTCCCAGCTCAAATAAAACCCTTTCTAGATCAATGGCAAGAATTTAATTAAATGTGAAATATATTTGTGAAAACAGAACAGTAACTCCTACATTTGTTTCCTATTTTCAATACGATATTCATCCCTAAGAGATCTTCTGTTTTAGCTCACTATGGCTTTACATGCCTTTGGTAAGAAACCCTCTTGAAACATTTTTTGAAAAACCATATGTATGAACAACTGTAATCATCTGCTCGTTGTCACCTTCAAAAGACTGCAGTAAATTTGCAACTAAAAAGAAATCTGATCTGATTTTTCCCCCTATAGCTCATATTTACAGTTCACCCAAAGACTGATTTTTTTCTGTCCTATAGTTTCTACAAATCTGCTTTATACAAAAGTCAGATCAACTGCCCTCAGAACAAACTTTGTAGCTTTTTTAAAGAGTGATGTAACATCTGCTTAGGTTTTAATATATAAAAAGGCCTTCAGTATTCTGGCTGCAACTGTCTCAACCTTTTTATTCACTTAAATAAATGTCTAGGATAAAGGATATAAATAATGAATTAATCAGTAAAATTCTATATACTTCAGGACTGAAAAATAGTTTCAAAAAGACACTTTCCAAGCAATAATTTTCAGTCATCCATGAGTCCAGGGAGATCTTATATCATCAGCCTTCCAGTACCTGAAGGGAGCCTACAAGAAAGATGGAGAGAGACTTCTTACAAGAGCACACAGGGATAGGACAAGGGGGAATGGCTTTAAACTGGAAGAGGGCAGCTTTAGATTAGATGTTAGGACTGTGAGGGTGGTGAGGCACTGGAACAGGTTGCCCCAAGAAGCTGTGGATGCTTCCTCCACGGAAAGTGTTCATGGCCACATTGGAAGGGGCTTTGAGCAACCTGGTCAAGTGGAAGGTGTCCAGGTCCATGGCAGGGGCATTAGAACTAGATGATCTTTAAAATCATTTCCAAACCAAACCATTCCATGATTTTATGATTCTTCTTCTATTTTCACTTCCCTTTCTCTTAGATCTCAGATCTTGTATCTGGTAGATAAATACTATATCCAAAGGAGTAAGACAATGAAGTCTGGATAGAGATTCCCTTTCCCTTTAGCAATTCCAGTCTTGGAGGGAGGGTTGCAAGCCTTTCTTTCTACTAGAACCTGAAGCCAAATACCAATTTTCTATTAAGAAAAATGATAAGAATAAAGTGTGGTGCAGTCTTAGCACCAGCATACAGAGGTGTCAATGTTTTCATCACTGTATCTACAAAGACCTGCCGATTCCTGGCAACAAAATTCCTTATACAGAGTAAAAAAACCCAAACATATACTAAAATCTGATCTAAAAGTAAAAGATCTGGTGACTCCTTGATTGAGGAATTATAACATGCTCCCAGGTGACTCTTAAGGATGTACAAATTATGTATGGCTACTCTGTAGTCCTTATTCAGAGAAAAGCATACAGAGGAGTCTCTAAGCTTTAGAGATCTCCTCACAGAATCTGCTATACAATTTTGCAATGTCTTAACCCATATTGTGCCTCTAGCCCAGGCTCTCCTATTGTAAACAATATCTTAAAAGATCTGTCAAAAGTGAGATGTTTTCATGCACAGGCCCTCTGGCTTTATACTGAATGAGTAGAGGAAAGCCCAGAGCTTGCAGTGGTAACCCATTTAATCCACCAAACAAAACAAACCGAGTAACTCCAGATGACTTTCTGAAGTTCTAGGGAGTTCAGCATGGCAAAAAACTGATGCAGCTCCACTGGCTTCCTTGTAAAGTGGAAGGACAGCACAGCAGCATACAGCTGCAGTCTTTGAGCTGATCAGTCTTCTGTTGTGGCACTAAATGGCAAACTGAGAAACAGGGCACAATTTTCCTGCTTCCAGGCCTCCATTAAAATCTCTTATAATCTCCATCTGTGAGTTCCCTGTGATACAGGAAACAGGTTAATTGTGTGTCAATCTGAACAAAGAAGGGCTATTTTTCTTGGACAAGCCAATATGTGTATTATCACATTTATAAATGCCATGCTTTCCAAAAATATTTCAGAGGTTGGCAAGCAAGATCCACAAGTTCAAAAGAGCTTTTCCATTAACATTGTCCTACCTCTCAGGGACAAAAAGAGGATGAATACACTAAAGATGAAAGTTCACCTCCTTACAAATAATAAGACTCGTGTATGTATAAATAAAACCCACTTTCATTTTTATAGAAGATTCCACCATCTGACTGACTGGAATAAAAATATTGTAGACCCTGAGATCATCACCTGCAGACTTATGTAATAGTAGAAACTGTTTTTCAGGAAAAATATTAATTGCAGCCTATTATTAGCCATGAAAACATTATTCAGTGTTATGAGTCATGGTTCTTGTCATCAAATTAAATGCCGCGAACTACATTTCCTAAGAGCAATACTCAATGCAGTGGTTGTATTAGTGTGGTTAAATGCTGGCTCTCCAAGGTTTTATTATGAAATAAAATGAGCCCACGTGAAAGGACTTGAATGGTATCACATATATTTGGACTTCTGCAGTGGAGAACTGATGCTGCCATAGCAACAAAATCTCTGGACTGTTTAAATTTGAAACCACCACAGTTAAGCTTCCTGTTGTGATAAAAAACAGCTGTATTGGTAGCTTGCAGTCACTCTAATTTTTGCAGCCACAGTGGTTTGCATTATAGTCCATAGTTATGTTATCAGGGGCTGTGTTTCTCTAGAATTTCACAGTCTGACTGATACTCCTTTCTCCCACCTGACCAAGAATTTTGTCAACACCAGATTCACAGAAGAAACAGCTCCATGTAAGTGTCCATACTTATATACCTAGATACCAAAGCCATGACTGAAGCTGGATATTTCATTAGTAACATTGTCTTGATGTTGCTATTATTTGATTGCAAAGTACAATCCCATGACTTATAGATAAGCTTATACATATTTTTGCATCTTATTTTATGTATTTATATGTATGTATTTCACCCTCATTCACAAACTAGGGACAGTAAATAAGACTTTTACCAGACACAGACTTCTCCAACTTCTGTTCTTTTCTTTCTGAATTTAGCAGAAGTCTTCTAGTTTAGAAGATTGCCTCTCTGCTTAGAAATTGTAATGCTTGAAAGCTTATTGATGAGATATTTTAAATTTCGGCCTTTTCTGGCATAAACTAGTTTTTACAATATCATGCTTCAGATGCTCAGGGTTTTTTTCATACTTCTTGAAGCATTAATTATATTTATCAAATACTGATCTTTTTCATATGCTCAATCTTTACAGGTATTTCAGTTATCTGCCTCATGGACAATATGAAGGGTATATGCTAGTTTTTAATCCTTTTCATGTATTTGGTACAGCTCCTGGGTTACATCTTTTCACTTCTCAACTGTTACTTCTTTCCCAAGTAATACCATTTTTTCTCTATCTGCAGCCATTGCTGCTCTGAATTTGGCTTCTCCTGCTTTCACGCTGCTTATGTCACTCGAATGGAGTAAAGGCTCTATCTAATGGTAAGTTACATTGTAATCTATCTTCAGGTATTTTTATGCACAGTAACTGCATTGGGTATCTTCGAGATGAAAGAGAATCAGTTGTTGTGGTGTATTATCTGGCCCTGCTGTAATTTGCAATTGCTCACAGTCAGAAATGGTGTATTACGGAAGAACTTCTACCTATTAAAATATTTCTGGTGGGAATCCATTAGTGAAAATTTATGATCCATTAGTGAAATTTCCATTAGTGAAATTAGTTATGTAGCCAACATAGCTATCTACTAAGTGCTGGATGAACACTCTTCTCCCTCTCCACCTGGTAACTGGCTCAAGTCATAGCAGAGCTTCCAACCACTGCTACTCCAGGGAAATAAAATGGACTTATTTTTGGATATAGAGTCACTGCTACAAAACAGAAACTTGCCTGTGGAGGGAAATTATCCCCACAGCTATAGGAATATAGTTATGCTGATACTACTGATAGTATACTGAGACTGCTGAGACTACTCAGACAGCTTCTGTAGGTAGTTTCTCTCAAGATTTGGAATATCTCTTTTCAGCTCAATATATGTTTCTTCAAAAACACTCTGAGCCAAAATGAAATCAAGCTTAAAAGCACATAAAGGTTCACAAGAGGACTAAAATTAACACTCTCTCAGTGATATAATTAAACGAATAGAGATGACAAACTTCCCCAAAGAAAACAACCCTTAAAGAAGTTTATTAATTAAAAATAAAAGGTGCACAATCCACAAATTCACTATCATATAACCTGTTATATTTCTTGGTCTCTCATGGAATGAGATAGGTAGACAGTGGGTATTGCATCTACCTGTGTTATCACAACAATTCTGAATACTTGCATCTCAGAGGAACAGTTACTCACTAATTTACCTTATTGGGGAATTCTGTTTCAGTTCTGGAACTGAGACTATGCTGGTGTTTGGGGAGCACTGGGCATTCAGGCTGCTGCATTTTCCCTGTGCAACACCAAAGGTTCCTTGACCTCAGTTCAATAGTGTGGAAAATAGATTGTGATGCTCAACCCTCACTCAGGTTTTCAAAAATAAACTCCTCTTTATCTTGTGACCAGAGGCTAGCACAGGCTGTTCTATTGCTCTCTATAAATTTCCATTGCCTCTAAAGATTAACCACCTTGGGAGCTCCTAATACATCATCATCATCACCATCATCATTACATTTACCTTTGGTAAATTTACTTAAAATATCTTTCCAGAAGACTAAACTACAGCATAGCAAGGGAGAAGAGAAATTGCTATTCGCAAGCTATTGCCTTGAAAAGGTCAGCTTATAAAAATATGTGCTGACTTAGGGTATTCTTCACTGCCTTTTTGGGGATGAAGATTCAGTTTCATTAAGATTTCTTACACATCCAGAGGTGTCCTTGCACATACATAAATAAGAGGAATTCCTAAGCTCTGAAAATAAATCACTTAGATTTGCTTGGAGATTTTTAGGAAAACCTAAGGACTGCGAAGATAGGAAAATTGCTTAAAATACTTCCATTTGTCCTACAAAAGATCAGTTTTCAGTGGGCAGTGATACAACCAGTACTTCATCAGAGGCATCTTCCAAGGATAGTCAGGACACCAAACAAATGAGTCAAGTTCCAGTTCCTGGTTGACAAGGTAATTTGGAAAAATCAGATATCTGACATAGATATAAAGATCTTGGCCTGTTAGTGACTGTTCTTCATTGGACTAAGCATGATAAAGGATTGTGGTAGCAGGGAACCAGAGTTTCATGAGCCTGGCAAGTAAAAGCAGTGCTGGAATTCACTAATCTGCTTCTAACATTATTCATCCATTCACTTACCTATGGAAGAGAAGGAAGAAAGGCAAGCTGAAAAGATCTAATGTTGAGGTCCTTACTTGGCCAGGTTTTCCAGTTTTCTGACAACACTTTATTTTTCATAAGATAAAAAACATGTAGAAAAGAATATTTTAAAATTTATAAATTATTAAGTGGTGTGAAGTCTTATGGATGCATTCAGAAATTATGGAAGTCATTAACATGTTACAATGATGAAGAAAGTGTCGAGGAGTTATTCTGGTGATAGGGGACTTATCACATGATGGCAATATATCCCATTAATTAGTCTACTTCAAAATTTTATTACATGAAGCTGCACACCCCTAGAATTTTACATGCACATTAGTGCCTCTTAATTCTTCGGCCCGTATGAACCAAGGCATTAACTGGGCCACATTTGCAGTAAGTGGAGCTTCATATGTGTACCTCTGTGCTTACATGTGCAAATCCCAAAGCTATCCTTGCAGCTGAATGTTCTGATAACTGTTATTTGAATGAAAATTGTTGTTACTAAGGGTAAAAACATAAGTATGCCTTGTATCAAATTATAGGCCTCAGTTTCCTGGAAAGATTTGAGCACATGAATTAATATAAACATGAATAATGTAACGCCTGATCTGTTATCTCCTTTCAGGCTCATTCAAGTGGAAGAAATTGACTCCATAGTTGGGAAACTACTTTTCATTTGGATGGTAAAACACCCAAACACCATATGCTGGTCCAAAACTTTTCCTCCTCATTGCACACCCTGATTCACCAAAGGCATGTCTGCTTGTTTCAGGCAGCCTCCAGCTAAAGTGGAATTGTCCCATAAAATCCAAACTGCCATTTTATTGGCTAAGCAGTGTAAAGAAGTGCATGCTTTTCTCAAAGAACTGCTGTAAATTATCTTCCTGGTCACAAGGCAACAATAGGAAAAGAATATTCTTTGCAAACAGGCATGCATTTGAAGTGCAGCACCTCCTTAAGCAGATCAGTTTGTACAGTAGCTTACACTTTGCTCTAAGCTCTTCCTGAGCATAAAATCTCTTACCAGAGCTTTGCAGGGTCAGAGCAATGTGCACATATTTTTCCTTAAAGTTAAGAAGTTTGGTCATAATAGTGATATTCTTAGCTCTTTCCTAGGGCTCTGATTTCCTGGGGCTTGCTTTATATACACAGTATTTAAGCTGTTCTGGATTGTAGAAAAAATTATCTCATTCTATTGAATATAGAGTAAGCAAAAGGAGGTTAATTTCATTGGCTACATTTAATCTGTGTGAATAGTACTTAGTTTCTCAGTAGTGTTTTTTTTCCTAACGTTTCTCATTAAAGGAGCTATTCAAAATAATGCAAATTATTTTGACAATGAAGGGAGCCACAGGATCAAGCAAAGAGTGTCTGGTGTCTATTCCATTTTATCTTGCATGTTGTCATCAGAGGATAATTTTATAAACAAAGATTTTCCAGGATGTATTTCAGATTTGCAAAGGACAACATTATCTCCCTAGTCACCATCCTCCATCCATGTCATATTTCCTATTGCTTGGGAATACTGTACATTGTCTACTGGAGGCATGTGTTTCACATGTCAGGACATGACCTGAAATTTATGTAAGTGGGTTTTTGCATTGGGACAATTCCCACCTTTTACTGATGTTTCCTAAATACAGAGGAATGGACACTCTTAATGAGCTGAATGGAGGTCCTTCTTGGAGCATGGCTCTGAGAGGGAGAGGGTAGACCCATCTCTTGATTGGGGGATACAAAATGTCTTCCATCTGATATTCAAAATGCTTTGGGAGTTTAAGTGCCATCTCCTGAACACCAGCATTGTTCACAAGTTTTTATTTTCGTAAGTACCATGCCTTCACTGATATTTTCTTGAGAAGGAAAAGACCTAACCCCTACAGCTCACAAGTGTGATTCCTTTATCTACTAAGCACTGTGATCTAGAAAGGCTGTGCAGTGCTTTATTCCTAACATTAGGTAATGACTTAGGTTCTCTCTAGTACTTAACTTAGTAGCTACATAATGAAAATGCAGGGCTGTGTAATAAATTGCATAATACACAACAGAATTGTCTACTCCAACATGCTTTATTTATTAAGAATATACAAACAATACCTCTTGCACGTCTGGTGACTTTATACTACCATGGTTAAAGCGGAAATACTTTATTACCAATAGTTTAAAAAGGTTGTATAAAAGGACATGATGAACCCAAAAATAGAAATCAATGGAGAAAATCATAGCTGAATGTAAATAGAATTTTGGCACAGTATCAGCAGACAGACACCCTATTTGATATATTTCAGATTAAAGTAAGTAGTGCTCACTTGTTTAACAAGAACTTTTACAAATTTATAGAAATTGGATGCTCTTCCTAAACTATATATAGTATATTCCCCATCCTTGGAAGAGGTCAAGGTCAGGTAGGATGTTTGAGCAACCTGTTCTAGTGGAAGTTGTTCCTGGAACCAGAACTTTAAAATCCCTTCCAACTCAAGCAATTCCATAATTCCACAAATAGTGCATATACAACAGCATACCACGCAAAACACCATGACAGTCATTTAGGATGATGGCCTGAATTTACATACTCCCTGTGAGTAAAGCAAGCAGTCTTCCCAAATTCGTGTTGATGAACGCTTTAACTAGTATTTCATGCTGCCATTTACACCCTAAAATTTTGCGTGCACAGTTATATAACAAACCTGGTGGTGTCTGACACCCGATTGCCAATTTTAGGGAAAACGCCCCCCAAAAAAAGGAAAAAAAAAAAGGAAAGAAAACGAGCTGTGCTGACGCGATGTGCTTTGATTCTGCAGGCATTGCCACGCTGCCTGCTCGGTTCCCGGCCCGCCGCAGCCTGAGCGGGACTGCAGCCCCCACTGGGTGGCACTAAATACCCAGGCGTGGAGCGAGCGCGGTGTCCGCGCATCCCGCACCGCGAACGGGGCGCGATTCTCGGGATGCTCGGAATCGCGGCTGTACGCCGTCTGTCAGCCTGGCCTTTCAAATTGACAAGTGCAGCTCTGTACTTCTTTCGGCGTGCTGCAAATGAATCACAGGATGGAGCTGTGGCAGAGCGAGCTATTGCCCCTAACAGCAATCAGCAGTTTGCTCAGCGGCTGTCCATCTCTTAGATTAAAGCCTGACCTTTACTTCATCCTTTTGTTTCATGACAACAAGTCAGACTAAACCAATCTGCCAAACCTTCGCGAAGAAGCTCTAATGCATTTATTGACCAAACGTTGTTTAAAATACAGTGCTCGCCACAGATAAACAAAGAGAGGCAAGGATTATAAGAAAAGGTAGCATTTGCTAGCACATAATGGTGCAGCCTCACAAATGCCAACCTTTCAAGTCCCTGTGCAGTCTTCAGGAGTCAGACCTAGGCTTTTGAAAAACAGTACCCTTAAGATTTTAAAAGTTTCCCTCTTGGTTTATTTGAAGTGAACTTTACACCTGAAAAAACCCTCACTGGGACTTAACGCTTATGATTTTGTCTGCTAAAGCATGGTATCAGCATAAGCCTCTGTTTTTCACTTGTATGTTAAAAATCATAGTATTGTGAACACGGAATTTGCTGCAGGAGGTCACACCAAAGACCGATTCAGTCCAGCAGGGGCCAGTAGTAGAGCACTGAGCACATTGTAATGGGGCAATCAAATACTGATGGCAAAGCATTCCAGTTCCTAGCAGCCTGGAGCTCAGGCACTCACCCATAGGTGATATTTGCGCTTAGTAGCCTTTGGTGGCTTTTTTGTTTATTTGGTATAGGAATGTTTAATAGATTTGTTTTATTTCCATTTTCTCAACGTGCATGCAATTTGTCATTGGACAATGCTGCATGACAGTATGTTCCACATGTAAGTACACTTTGCTTGAAAAGGTGTCTCTTCCTCCTGCTTGTTTTGAACAAAAAGAGTATTGCTGGATGCAAGTATGATGGTGCAGTATTACATACAAGGGGAGAAGCTTTACAGTTTTAAATCAGGTGGGAGGGCTGCCTCACCAAACAGACTTGCATATGCTATTTGCATCTTATATGATAAAAGGAGTCAAAATTATTTTGACATCTTCTCTAAAGTCAGGTGATTACAGAACCTACAAGGCTCATCTGTAAAGGCTAAGACCTTTAGAACCAAACTAGCATAGTGTTTATCCAGGCATAAAGATGCTGTGAGGATAAGGCTCATTATTTCGTGCCTTTCCAGACTGAGGGAGAAGTGCTAAGTTCATAATGAATTACAAGATGTTCAGTGATATAAAGCACTGAGGTGAGATTCTGTGCCATGCTTGAGTCATCTTACAAGATCTTCAGATGTTAAGATAGTTTTACACCTACCTAGTTCTGAAGGTGTCTGTGCCTGAGGAGCTCTGCCTGTAGACTTAGGCTGTTTAAATCTCTCTGAGGCACTCACAGAGTCACAGCACTGCTTCATATCACCCCTTCCTTCTAAAACCTTTTCTATGACACAAAATTCATGTCATATACTTGAAGTCAGCAAAAGGATCAATCTCTTTAAACTGACTGTAGACTAAATCCATCAAGAAACTCCTTTCAACAGCTTAGATCTTAGTGTATTGTTTCCTCTAGAAGTCCAACTGGGGTAATTATGGGGAAACTTGCTCTCTTAAAAGAACGAAAAAAAGAACTTGTCTTCGGAAAACAGTCTGATGATTGGCAGTTGAAAGATTTTTTTTATAGAAAATACAATAAAAATCTCAAGATAAGAGTTTGAAGTTTCTTCTATTTATTCATAAGTGGTATTTTTAAAAAGTGAAAATGGGTATTGGCATTTTCCCAGGCTAAGGTCAGGCAGAAAGCTAGGTGCAGACATAGAGTTTTAAAGCATTTCCTAATTTTGAATAAATCTGTAAACAAAACCAACTGGACCAAATTCCTTCCAGCTAAACCTAAGTGAAGTCTGTTGAATTATGTCAACAGGAAAAAATTTGACCTATCTTGTTTGTAAAATGTTGCGCAAATACAACAAATACATTGAGTAAACAGTTCCAGAAAGAGTGCAGCATCATCATACAAAATATGTTCTAGGGTAGATAGTGAGCTGAAGACTTGTAGAAAAGAAGCTAAATAAGGAGTTAAATCTTCTAACATATTTAGCCTTGCTGCTCTTCTTTCTCTATTTTATTTAGGACAGAAAAACAAACTACTTACCAATCAGACAGGACAAACTTCACCTCTGGTCTAATTTAGCTAGATTTAAGACCAAGACTGAATCAGTATTTTGATTGCCAGAGGATGACAAGAGAGTGAGCATGGGTAAACTGCAGGATACAATTCTATCTGTGTGCATTGAATATCTAAACTCAGTGAGAATACTTACTGTTCAACACATGGATTAAAACCACTCCAGTATCTACTTGCACAGGAGACCTGGTCTACTGGATTCACAGAAATCCCATTCTTGTCCTCAGCTTCTGTGTGGTATTACACCTTCTGGCAGAAGTCTCTTTTCAGGTCCTGCAAAGCCTGGTAAGCTGGCGTGGATACCAGAAACTACTTTTCACCAACTGTTGCAGCTCAGACATGGGCACCACTGTAACGGGAGAATTCTGAGAGGACAAGCTAGTCAATAATTGAAGTAGGCATCTATTTATGCTCAGCTTTTAGACAATCCCTCTGTTACCAACTAAAAATCAAGCATTAATTAAACATACAGACCTAAACGTGCTGACTCAGGTCTACAACAGTGAGACTGCTGCTGCATTGTGATTTCTCATGGTTACATCATTTGACAATGCTTAGCCTACAAGTCAATGGTGGCTGAATTTGAGAACTCTCCAGCTTCAGCATGGGAAGCCAGAACTAAAGAGGGCATACTTTCCCTTCCCCAACCTCCACTGTGTATCACTCCTGTGTACCCACAGCTCTCCTGTTGATCAAGAGCAGTCTGGTCCAAAGGTTTGCTTCCTCTTTCCTTAGTCAGAGCCAGTCTGTTCTGGTTTGCCAGACAGATTTTACACCCTTCTGTGTACAGGTCCAGTCCGCCCTTTTCAGGCTGATGGTTTGCAGACTGCATGCTGGCCATCTGATTTCAGCTTTTTGCAGACTGGGTACAATTATCTTAGCTCTACTACTTTTTGTGCAACTATGCCAAGCAAACAGATATTACACAATATTTCACTTCCTAAGTCAAACAGTCTTGTGGTATGTCTGGGTACAAGGCAAACACGATGCCTCATGTTTCTGCTTTAACTCAAGCAGACTTGTAGGATATTTGGGTATGACACAAACAAAATATATTTCTCAAAAACCTCTTCTCATTGCAAAGCTATCCCCACTGAATCTTGCTTCCTGTCATTCCTGAGGCAAACTAGCTGATTCTGCAACTGAGTACAGCATGATTTTCCTTCTTTTGCCAAATCATGTTTTAGTTGGCATGGAGTTAGTCACTGACTCACCTGACAACAGCCACCACTCCTCCTCTACCTGAGCCACTGTAAGCTGCCTTCTCCCAACAAGTAGAGGCAAAAGATAAATGTAAATACTCTTTTTTTAAAAAACAGGGAATGGGACATGCATGTGCTTAAATGTTAAGATTATGACTGTGCACTCTTTTGACTTACAACTTGGTAGCAGTAATGATTACTTGTTTAATGAGGGCTGAATATAAATACTAGAGGGAATTTATAATCCCCTATTCTTCAACTGTGAACCACAGCAGATGGTTTCAGTCTATGCAGATTAAGAGCAAAGTAACACATTTTGTATTTCCAGAATAAATAGGAATAACTTAACACCAGTTACAGTTAGGTCGTACAAAATAGAAGAGACAGCATTCTGAGCACTGAGCATTTACTGATTTGAGCAGATTTTGAGGTCATAAATATTGGATTTGGCAGTTTAGAATCAACCACACCACAAATGGATGAGAAGCTGTGAGAGAGAAGAATTAATCTGCTATAGAACAGGGATTTGGTTCTCCTTTCCTTTACATGACTCTTCCACTCAAGACTTAACAGTAACTTCCAATATAGCTTTTTTATGTTAGAACTAGTTTTGTCACTGGAATAATTCTTCTGAGTGAGGCCTCTCTTACATCCTATCCTTGTCTCCAGGAGGTTAAATCAAGGCATTAAACAGGAGAGAACAGATGGAGAAGTGTAAGGAAACAACACAACAGTACCCATCAGTGTGACTGGTACCAGTTCCAGCAGTCTTAACTGTTGTCATCAGATCAAAGAAGAACTTTAACAAGGAATTTAAAGGTTATTTTAGATACTCATATATACAGGAAATTTCTTCCCAGTGGGAAGCACAGGGAAAGCACAAAAGAAGTGGGCAATGCATATGGTAATAGGACATTCTCCACAGAAACCACCTTGACCAGACCTGCTCAGGAGCTCCCACACATTTTATTTTTGTTCATGGCTCACCGTTCTGCAGCCCAGATGGCTGAATTCATGCCAAACATGAGCTGGCAATTCCAAACCAGGCGATCTCTTGTCACTGCACATGGACAATGTCCAGGATGGAGAGAGCATTCTTCTGTATGGGAGCACCTGCAGTGCAGATAGGCATTTCTGTTGATGAGGTAGTGCCGAGGTAGTGCCAAGGTAGGTCCTTGTTTACCTTTGAGGAGTTATTGACAGCTAGCAGGTGTAGGGCAGATCGGACCATGGATTTTGACAGGCAGGGTCCACAATGCAAAATGATACCTGGTGTCTTTACTGGTCCCACAATTCATGCTGTCACCCAGTTTCTGACACAGAACAATCATTGCACAATTGAATCAAGATCATTATGGGGATTGAATGCAAGAAACAAAAAGTGTCACAAAAGCAGCTTACCTTGAAAGAAAAACCAAACCTCTGGAGAAAAAGAAAGTTAGAACTTTCCCTTACTTTGTGACCAAATTTAGAGTTTCCAGGGTTTACAGTGTTTACAGCAATATTCTGAATAGCTGTGAATTGGGAAAGATTGAAATCACTAGGACATTTACTCAGAAGAGAGCACAGAATGTGGCAGTTACAGAAATAAGTATATAGACTTAGATGTCAGCAAAGTACAAGGGCAGAAGATGCATTAAAGTGCGGGTTTTTTTGATGAAACTCCAGATAGCAATCGTATTCTGAGAGATGAAAAGAGAAAGAAAGATGAGGCTGTAAACAGGAAAAGCAGGTGAGTTCAAGGGCACTATTTTAAGATGGGAGGGGTTCAATCATACCCAGATCTGTGAAGAAGACAAACCAAAGAAGAATGACTAGAAGGCTGAAGATGATTAAAGATGTGTGATGAGTGGACAACAGAAACCAAAAGAGAGAATGAAATTAAGTCTTTAGCAACATGGTCAGAAGAGGACAACAAATGCTAAATTTGAAACCTCACTGTATATCACGGCAGGAGTAACAAGTTGCAAACAGGTAAGGGCATAAATATTTTTGGGTCTTGTACATGGTTAATCTGCCTCCTCTCATCTCTCCAGTGTGAGCATGAATCATTACGTCAACTTTCATGGTGAAAGGCTGGCCCAGGCTCTGACAGTCATGACATTGGCACCCATTCTTGGCGCTGACTCCCAGAAAGGTGTGAGTGTGCAGGGGACACAGGTGTGGAAGGCTCTGGTATTGTAAGCAGGACCTGTGCACCAGGATGGTCCTGCCAACGTGGCAGCCATTTGTTTCACCACAGGTATCAGAAGTGAGGAACAGCTGGATCCTAATAATCCACAAATGTATTAAATCAGCCTATCCCCAACAACACACTTAATTACTCTCAAAGCTTTGGATATAAGACAAACATAATTCCTGTATTTGTAATTATTATCCATAGAGCTGTGAAGGTAGCTCTGATTAGGACTGTATGTTTTGATTTACATTAGGTAAAATAGATTCCTTCCCTAAGGATCCACTTTGATGCAAGGGAAAGGCTAATGTGGCCTGGCAATAGCAAGAGCTATGCCAACAGAAGCATAAAGTCCTGGAAGGACTATCCAAGGTGAACAGTCAAAAGACTAAGAGACAAATGAAAAACAGCTTCTGGTTATCTAGGATGGTGTCTGTGTAATAGTCAGGAGAAAAAAGAAGCTACTGAAATACAGTACAACTATTGTAATAGATAGGATAATGGACAAGAATGGCAGAAACTTATTGTGCTCTAGGATACCTGACAGAACGAGAAGCATTTGTTTTTAGACAAGATACTAATGCATTAGAAAGTCAGTGCCCTAGAAGTCTGACTAGGCAAAATAAAAACAACCCTTTAAACTGCATAATAATAACTGCATAATAATAATATGACCAGAAGTCAAATTAATTTCTGGTAGAATTTTTTTGCCTCTAGGGAAGAAATGAAAATGTTGTCTCCTTTCATGCACACAGTCACTGTGTTGTGCTTTTTTGTTACTATTTTTTTGTAACCTCAACCCCAAGAGGTGCAATGCATTTTAATTTCTCTTTAAGTAGGTCACTGGTTTTCCTTTTCCGCACTGCCCTCTTTCTAAAACAACTTGTAGTCTAAACCTTTATTTAATCTCTTTAGAATAGGAAAGAAAAAAAAAAGCTCAGCAGAAATTTCAAATCTATTTTAGCAATTCAACTATATTCCACTTTAACCTCACCCACTCAATACCCACCAGGCTGTTCCCAAGTTCTTGCCTTTCCATCTGCTAGTCCTTCATAAAGAAGAATTTGGGGAATAAGGCATCCCAGAAAGATTAAATCTGCATACTGCAGAAAGAGGCAACTTGTTCTTAAAGAGCATGACAAGGCAATGCAACTTGTTACTAAAGCTGCCACCATTCTGGTCATGCAGGATCTTTGTAAAAAGACAGTGTGTTACTGACCATCAGGAGCTTAAAAGAAAACAGCCTAAAACTCTTTCCCATGATGGCCTTCTTGTATTTATCTCCACTGAAAATTACAGTTACCTCTTCTCCCGCCTCCCAGAAGACTTGCAGAACTTGGTAATACAATAACCCGCAAAAATGTCAAAACAGTAATTTACCCAGCATGAGAAGGGGAAAGACCACAATGAGGGAGCGACAAGAATTACGGTACATGCAGACAGTAGCTCTGTACAGGATGGCAGGTTCATCTCGAATCTGAAAAGTGGAAAGAGTGCATCGCTTATATTTTGAGCTTGGGCTGCTACAGACTGTAACATCACTGGTTGCGTTAGCTCAGCACCCTGAGGCCCAGCTTACAAATCAAGCATGCTGCCACAGGAACTGCTGTGTTAGAGCTGCTGAAAGCAAGCAAAGCAATATTCAGACTCCCATCTCTGCCAGCAAAAGATGTGATATTCACAGGCACTGTGGGAGGAAGATATAAATAATAAATGAGCTAAATAATGAAGACTAGCTGTACCTAATTATAGTTCTAGCTGCTCTTTTGAATAAAGAAAGTTCAAAGCTGCTGCAAAAAGTGGCTGATCCCTTTTCTGAATGGTGTTTGAACTTCACAGATCATTAACATGAGAAAGTGAGAAGATGCCAATGGAAGTCAGGCCAGCCTTTCATAGCCTTGTTGAAGAGAGAAGCATTGTCTCTTACAGCAGTTTATTTACACATCAAAACATTCTTCATCTTAAATTAATATTTAGCCTGAATACAGAAGCAATGTAAGAATTAAAATTAAATTGTGTCGATTATTTGGAAGATGTTCTTCTTTATAGCTTTTGCTACCTGACTTGGGAGACCCATTTGGGAAAGTAGCTCTTCAGGCTCTGTGCACAGAGAGCATGAGGGTCAGTTAACTACAGGAGTGCAAGCTCCTAGCCTGGCCATTTAGGTCTCTAATGCTAAGTGTGTGAATGCATTTACCTCCTCATCCATCTCTATTCATTGACAAGAATTTGTTCCTAATGCCCTTCTGATGCTGCAAATCAGGGATTATGAATGCCTGATCACCAGGAACTGAATTTCCCTCAGACTAGTGGAAAAACATGGTCCATGGAATATGATGCCTTGTTGTATAGTTTGGTGGACTTGTGTTCTTTTCCAGCTCTTGGTGACTTTGGGGTTCAGTACACATTTGCCTCATATTTTTATGTCTGTAAAACGTATAATTCCTAATCACATTCTAAAAGAGGTCTTTGTTTTTGCACAATAAAATCTTAATTATATACCAACTGTTATTTTTTCATTCTCAGCACAAGTATCTACCCATATGGGCATAGTTAAGTTATTGTTACATGTTTCTAAACAATGTGAATAGTAGAAATAAAGGACAGCTTAAAATTAGGATTCTTTCTAAACTTGAAGTGCATTTACACTTTAATATATAATATGAAATGTACTTCCACATAAAAATGAAATTTAAAATGCTACAGCATATTAAAACAACTGCATTTGTAGAAAATACAAATCTAATCAAAGAACTTATGAAAGTATGTAATACCTTTGGGCAAAGAGTAAACACCGTTAAGATGTTTTTCATCGTTCCTTATTCTATGAGTGAAAGAATATTTCATATTATGGTATAGGCTTGCTCATTAGACTTCAGTAACATCAGAGCAACATCTAGGAATATAAGCAAAGTGTAGGCATGTTGAATAAAGAGCAGCGTGTGTCAAAAGTACATGGTAAAGAAAAAGTGTATCATGTGTTACTAGTCTGTAATACCATCTGTATATGGAACAGACTATCTCATGAAGGAATGCCAGCAAGTCATCTTTGAATTTAAGCAGATTATTTTTTTTAAAATTTAAATATATATCACGCTTTATAGTGTAAAAGAAAATAACTGGCTAAACCATGTATCAGTGTTTTACCGAGTTGATGTCCATGTAGCTAATACCAAACATTTACTTACTCTTTTATATATTATAGAATATAATCACTTTAATGTATAAAGGATGCCAAAGTTACAAGCATTTTATCTGCATTAGGTACAAAATGTGGCTTGAGCCCATGCTCATTGTCATTCTCCATCATCTGCTGGTGCTGCTGCCATTTGCTTCAAGCCAACTGTAGAACAGAAATGCAAATTTTTCATCTCTAGCACTCAAGTCATGGAAGAAAAGTGATTACCAATAAAAGAACTGAAATATATTCATTCTATAAAGTGGACTGTGAAAGCTCCTGTCTCACAAACCAGTGGGCCTGGTCCTCAGATGAGGAACTTTGGTTTGGTTCCCTCTCCTTCGGTGGAGCTGTACCAGTTTCCACCAGCTCAGAAGATATGGCTGGTTACCTGGGGCAGTGTCATGCTTCTTCCTTATAAATGTCTTTTCAGATACTCTAACACCTACCTCACCTACCAGTTTCTGTGGTATAGTAAGGATTATTATCATCCCAGATAGCCTCCCCTACATCAGTATTCCCTGGTGTTCACTTCCAGTTTGATTCTTGACTGTTATTCAGTACTGTGGATACGTAATTGTGGGGGTTTTTGTTTTTGTTTTTTCCCATGTTCCATGTTCCTTCTCATTTTCTTTTCAGTCGCTGTCCTTCTGCAGTCATTTCTCCAAAGAAAAATGTTCTGCAGAAGTGGTTCTATGTACAACCTTGTTACAACCCTGTCCCAAATCCCCATGCTTTACCAGGTGTCCATTTTAATTTTAGGCTCTAAGAGATTTCGCTCACATGAATCCTTGTAATGCCATTGGTTCTTTGGTACTTTAACGTCCAGAGAATGGCTACACATTTTTTGTCTAAGAGATTTCTTTTGATTTGGTGGGAAAATAGGCATTTTGGCAAAAACAGATTTTACAGAGATAACAAGGAACTTCACAAAACCCTTACAATAGATTACCAGGACTAACAAGCATTGTAGAAAACCTTCGTTACACTCAGCAAACGCAAACTCCATGCAGATTAAGTGAGGTACAGAAAGTAGGTGTTCAGGTTACTCACAAGAGGAAGAAAGAATAAAGAGAGAAAAAGAGGAGGTGAAAACATAATTGCCACTTAGAAGGTCACATATTGACACATTTGAAGACAACAAGCCAAGGCAATTTGGAGACCTTGTGCATGCTTGTTTATAGATTTTAGACATTGTGGCCACCCACTCCCACCCAGGTGGGACCTTTTGTTCACTGACCACTCCCTGTCCCTCAGCCAAAGTGAGCGTGCCACAGGCAACCAGAGGCTCCAGGGAGAGTGGTGTGGGTGCCTTACCAGGCAGACCTTCCTTGACTACCAGCCCAGCCACACATCTCCCGTGCCCCTATGGCTGCAGCCCCTGTGCTATGGGCAGGTCCCACCATGTGCCTGCACACACACACTCACAGAGACACCACAAGGGGGTTCTGACCCAGTAACAACTGATCTGGTGTGTAACAAACCTGTACACTATCCACACCGTCATCTGTTGTTGGAGGAGTTCCTTCTGTATGCCAGTAAATATCCACTCTAATATTTACAGTTCTGGGGTGAGTGTGTTAAACAAGCAGGCACTTCATTTCCTGCTTTGTCTCTACTTTGCCTACAGAAATGGGTCTCAGATCATACTTTACATTAATTCTGTTCTTAGCACATATCACTTTTTGATTAATTAAATCTAATTTATCACAAGGACAGCAACACTTTTTCAGCTGAAACACTTCTGGGTATATAAGTCAGAGATTTTTTTAGTGTTGCAATGTAAAGATCGCAACCGAGAATGTTTTGTTTTCCAATGTTTATGTCTTAATATGATCCCTTGTGTTTGTCTCCTGTGTTTTCACTCTTCTTAAAATAGATCACTGTACTGTTTAAATATGAACATACTAATGTATAACACTGAGGTTTGAGGAAGAGCTTAATAGCCTTTTATTTTTCTTTTACATGGCTGACAGCAGAGCTGATTGAAGGCATTTTAATGGGATAAGAAGCCTATGAGACCATTTAGTATTATTTATGTTCTATCCAAATGACCTGTTTTCAAAAGAATCTCTTCCAATGGATCGCCAAAATTCACCGTTCCTGCACCACAAATTACTTACTATTTTATTACTTTATGTTAGAGCATGTATTTGTGGATGCCCCATCCCTAGAAGTGTTCAAGGCCAGGTTGGATGGGGCTTTGAGCAACCTGGCCTAGTGAGAGGACTTCATTGCAGGGAGGTTGGAACTAAATGGTCTTTGAGGTCCCTTCCAACCCAAACCATATATCTCTATGATCACAAAATAACTAAAATCGCATGTTTTCAAGTATGATTGGTTAATATTACTTGTGCTGCTACAGCTAGAATGAGTATTTTTGAATGTCAAAAAATATATAGTGAATGCCTGTATATGAATAATGGATTGAAGACTAATGAAAGTTGATTTGTTTATTTTTGTATTTCAAGATGGAGAGTAAAATAACAGTCATTGAATATCCCTAGTATTATTTCCATTTAAATCAAAAGCCTGAAAGCAATTATTTGGCACAGTGCATACTAATAAAGAAACAAAATGACACAAGAAATAATTATTTGATTGCAAGAATAATTGCCTAGCTGACATTTGCAGAAAATAATAGAATTATCAATCTCTTCCTTATTAGTTCATGAAATTAGAGCTTGTGAGGCTTGAGGGACAGGGTGCAAAGTTACAGAAATTTTTGGTCTGGCCCTTTCTCACCTCTCCTTGCATACTTGCCCCACTGGAGATCTAGGTACAAGTATATTATCTGCTGCATTTTCAGATTCTTGTCAAGAAAGAGTAAATACAAGGAGTCTTGTTCTCCTTAATGCAGCTTCCCTTATTAATGGCTCACACTGGAAAAAGAATTGCCTGAAATCACTGGGGTGGTGCAGGACTTTGTCGCTTCAGTGTATGGAGGAGGCAGAATGCAAAAAAAGTAATGGGCCACCCTTCAGATCACTGCAGATATTGGACTCCCACCCAAGGCCACATTGTTTTTTTAGTATTGTCATCTGATAAATACACTGATTTTAAATTACAGAATTATTCCAAATAGTTTTTTTCCTTGTCTAGTAATACATTTATGAAGTACAACTGAAAAATGCGTATTTGGCTAACATATAATTAATAAATTACTGTGATTATGTATTTTGTAGTATAAAAATAAATGTTTTTTAATTTATCTGCACAGGAATCCTTGAATCAAATAATACATGGCCTCTGCTATTCTTAGGCTGTATGCCTAGGGCAGATTCTCATTAGATTATAAAAATTTAGCTTAGAAACAGAATATGTAATCTGTGCTTGAACATTGCTGCACCATTATACTTGTTGTGCTTTAGGCAGTCTGTTAAGTGTTTTGAGAATTCATCTCAAGGAGGCATACAAGTAGAGAAATGAGGTTTATAAGCAAGTAAACACTTAGTGAAAACAAATCAAAGAAAATATCTAATATCAAGAAGCACTTGAATTTACAAATGCTGATAGTGCCTCTCAGCATTGAGGAAATGAAGAATAAGGAGCAGGAAGACAGCCACTGACCACAGTGAACCCAAATGTAAAGGGCAGTAATCTAACCAGAGAGCTAGTACCACATCTTGCCTGACCTGTGCAAAAGTGATCTGTTAAAGGGATGTTAATTACAATAGCAGCTGCTAAATATATATACACACGCATATATATACATGTGTGTATGTATATATGCAATTATCCGAAAAAGTAATAAGTATCCTAAAATGTTCTAATATGTGCACTGCTTAGTGTTTTGGGGTTTGTCTAGACTTATCTGTTGTGACGTACTATACCACTTGTCTCACCATACACACAGATTTCTTTACAGGACCCCTCCAGGTGCAACTGTGTAGGCATGGCCACTGTAGTTCTGTTTAACCTGGCCTTTTGTCCCAAGAAGTGCCCTGATGGATCATTTTATCAGTACAAATCCATGATGTAACCATGAAATCTGTTAAATAAAATTCTGTTTGTTCTAGTGTAGTTAATCCTGCCTTCCTGAATGTTTATACAAAGCAAAAAAGGGTCTTCCAAAATAAGTGAGCAGATAAAAAAATAAGGTACCATTTTGGATGAAGGAAGACATTGTAAGGAAAGATGAATTTTTGTTCAACCATGTATTTATTAAAAGTATTTGATACTCGTAGTGTCAGCTTGCAAATCATCAGTTTTGTAAAAGTAAAATGTACATGGGTAGATTTTCACTGAGCGCTAGGCATGAGAGAGTAGATGAGGATAGATGAGAGAGTGGGGAGTAAAGGGGAGACTCCTCAGGGAGAAGGAGGATATGTAAGACATGTTGTAACATCAGGTGATGCTGTGCCAATCTGCAATGATGAGTACTCATTGGTATAAAATACTTCCTTCTTAGCTGTTATCTGAAAAATGTGAATTTATTTTACCGAGAAATTTATTTTACATTTGCACTTCTCATCACAAAACCTCAACAGCAAGGGGTCTGCACAAGGATGGGTCTGTGACTGATGTTCCTAACATGTTGCATCCAAGGAAGAGCCTGTTACTTACATCTTCTCCAGTTCTGGCATTTGTACTGCATTAACTGGACTACTCTGTAGCATGAGAATCCCACAATCAGTCAGGCTGGAAAAGAGCTCTGAGTTCATTGGGTCCGACCTGTGATCGAACAGCACCGTGCCAACCAGATCATGGCACTGAGTGCCACGTCCTATGTTCCCTTAAACACCTCCAGGAGCGGTGACTCCACCATCTGCCTGGGCAGCCCATCCCAGTGTCAGATCACCCTTTCTGTGAAGAAATTCCTCCTGCTGTCCAACCTAAACCTGCCCTGGCACAGGCTGTGGCTGTGTCCTCTTGTCCTGACGCTGGTTGTTGCCAGGAAAAGAGATGAACCCCGACCTGGGTACAACCTTGCAGGGAGTCGTGGGGTGTGGTAAGGTCACCCCTGAGCAATTCTCTCAGTATCGATCTGAGGCCACAAAGGCAATCAGGAGTTTATCCTTGTTTTTCCTGATTGAAGGAGGACAGAACAAGCAGCTCAAACGTTAGACATCCCCATCAACACCTGGGCATAAAAACATGGAAAATGGAGGGCTGGGAGAACCTTCACCAGCTCCCGGCATTTTCCGCTACTTATTCCGGGCACCTGTTTACGAAGGGAAACCTAGTTTGCCATGCTGATGGGTGTCACAGCAGGCTAAAACACCCCCGGGGCACTCTGGTGCAGATGTGGAGATGGAGTTCCCTCAGGGTTCTCTCAGGGTTCCCCTCAGGATTCCCTCAGAGTTCCCCTCGGCATTCCCTGAGTTCCCTCAGGGTTCCCCTCACTGTTCCCTCAGCGTTCCCTCAGTGTTTCCTTCAGCGTTCCCTCAGGATTCCCTCAGCGTTCTCTCAATGTTCCCCTCAGCGTTCCCTCAGTGTTTCCTTCAGCGTTCTCCTCAGCGTTCCCTGATAATTCCCTCAGCGCTCCCTTATAACCCCCTCAGCGTTCCCCTCAGGTTTCCCTCAGTGTTCCCGACCCTCCCTCTCCGGGCCAGCCGGGCCAGCCCCTGCGGCCCAGCGGGCAGGCGCGGGGTTGGCGCATGCGCGGTGCGGCTCTCCTTGGCGCAGGGCGAGCGCCAGGCCGCAAGGAGAGGGGTCGGGAGAAGGAGTGAGATCGGGAGAAGGAGTGGGATCGGGATCGTGGGTCCTGCCGCCGCCATGTTCCTGTGCGCTCCGCTGCGCGCCGCGGCAGCACGCTCGGTAAAGGAAGGGGGCAGTGCCCTCGGGGGTCGGGAAGGCCGAGGGAGGCCACGGCGGGGGGCTGGGAATGGGCGCTCGGCGGTGCCGGGAATCCAAGCCTAAATACCACGGACGTGCCGTCCCGGCTATTCTGCAGGAGCAGCCTGGTCCCCTCAGTGTTTTCAGCAGCAGGTCGTGTCGCCTCACCTGCTGTGTGGTTCCAGAGGATGGCTGCAGGCTTCCCCGGTCATGTGAGCTGTCCCGGCCCTGCAGCTGTTCCAGGCAGGTTGGATGGGCCTCGGAACAACTTGCCGTAGGGAAAGGTGTTCATGGCAGTGGGGTTGGAACAAGGTGATCTTTGAGGCCCCTTCCAGCCCAAACCATTCTGTGATTCTTCTGTAAGACATCTCAGCATTGCTCTAGGATTCAGTATAAATGTAACAATATAAAATTAAATTTGCTACGGAGTTATTACTTATGACATGATCATATTATCAAATTACCTTAGAAATACTGGCCAGAATCTAGAAACTTTAGCCTGTTTTGGCATGAGAGTGAGTACAGAGAATAGCTGAACAGAATTTGCATGTGGTTCTGTGTTCTCTTGGCATTTCAGGAATGTGTTTACATTTGCCCTTACGCCAGATCCCAGCACTCCGTTTGATAAAAGCTGAAGAAGCATGTAAATGCTCACTGGAGAAGAACTTCAGTAGTAATTACGGTTTCTACAAACTTAAAATTATATCAAGTAACAAATTGGAAAATTCTTCATTAAATGTTTGATGAGCGTTTTGTGTTCAAGGCACTTAAATTAACAGTGGCAGAGTTAAATCCTTTAATTTCTGCAGTTTCAATTGGTCAAGGGGGGAGTCAAGAGATTCACTCTCCTGATAGTACAGGAGAGCCCTTAATAGTCTCTTCTTGACTTAATTTGAATTATTAGTGATGGAAGTAGAGTTAATGGTTTGCAGCAAGAACATAAGTCAGACGGGTTCTGAAAGCAGCCACTAGCAGTGTGTGAATTATTAACACTGTATTTTGTTTGTAGGTAGGGCAGATCCGATACCTGCACAGAACAGCAGCGCGCAATGCCACTGGAGCCTTATTTGTGGTAAGTGATCTGCCTTACTGTAAGGGGGATGTGTAAGAGGAGTTTGGTGTGTGCTTTTTCTAATCTGCCTAAAAGCTTCTGGTGGGCAGAACTTTGCTACAGAAACCTGCTGGCATTTACAAAGAATTAGAAATTTATTATTAGAGTTGTGATGGAGTACCAAAAAGCTTTATTTTAGGGTTTGGCCTTGTGTTTCTTATATAGTGAAAACTCTGAATAGTTTGTATGGGATTGCAGATGAGACTTTGCTTTACTTCATTATAAACCAATTCTTATTTCCTTTATTTGTTTGGGTTATATGAGTTTGTAATTGAAGCTCATTAGACTTTTTGCAGGTGCAGTTTCTTGATTTCTGAAATGTGCTGCATAATCACCCTTAAGGTCAGGTCTGCATCCTGTTTATGGGAGTTGAAAAGTGCAATTCCTGTTCACCTTATATATGATAGAGTGTGTTGCACAATGACTCATAACTGAGGCCATCAGGCATTATTGTGGTAGTAGTAGTAGTGATTGCAAAAAATAAAAAGCCCTCGAATTTAAGTGTGTAAAGCAGCTGTGTTGTCTGTCTACCTCTGAAGAGAACCTGAAGCATCTTAAGAGAGGTGTATTCTATCCCATTCTGCTCCATTCAGAGCTTTAGCTAGTCTTTAGTTTAAGAGCTGAATAATTTGGCATTTTCCCATCATTTTTTAGAAATCGGGAATCAGAGAGCTGACCACTGTTGAAAACAGGTGCTCAAGCATTTTTGGACAGATTGTTGTTGTCCTTGCCTTTTTGCAGCTGTCTCTACAGCTTTAATCATAAAATGAAATTAATGGGATTACAGTATGTGCTTTGTATACTTTTCCAGAAATCTGAGCAGGCGTTGATGATTAATGGAGTGAGAGCTAGTAATCAAGGAATAGAGGAAACATTGCAGGCTGGTAATTTAGGAAGCTTCAAGTGCAGTTGGAGATTGGTGAAGACAGGCAAAAGGTGTCTTTGGGCACGCTAATGGATATTGATGCCTGACATATGAAGCTAGATAGCTTTGTAAATTTCTCCAGGAATTTTTCAAGATTTATGTAGCTGTTCAAATCATTTGCTGCAGGAATGAGCCCAAAAACAGAGAAAAGGAAGTAGAAAAGTTGAGTGTTTTGCAGCTGTTTATTTAATAGCATCATTGATGACTATTATTTTGCAACAGAATTTTTGCTAGAGGAGCATAGAAAATTGGAAATTGAAAATAGGAAATTGTTTCTGAGGTTTTTTCCTTGGGTTTTTTTGGTTTTGTTTGGTTGCTTGGTTTGTGGGGGATTTTTTTGGTGGTTTTTTCCCTCGTTTTTTAATTGCGTAATATTTGTTCTTCTGTGAAGTACAACAAAGTGGGAAGAAGACAGTTGAATGGCACTCTGCGTGTGTAATTGTTTACCCTGACTAAATTTCAGATGTTCCTTAACACTGCAAATTTCAAGGGAAACTTGTTATACTGGTTTGAAGTGAAGGCATTATTTTAATCAACACCAGCTGTTCATATACAATCAGAAAACGGGACTACCCCTGGATTTCTTTAGAGGAAAAAAAAATAATTTAAAGAAAAAGCAGATGAAGTGTCAAAGTTTGATTAAAAACTGCTTGTAGAGGAATAGCGGGCTTCCCTGGGAACAACTCTAACCTGTTGTGGTGGTCCTCTTCATGTGTTAGTTTACACACAAATGTCTTAGTTTCATTTTGCAGAGCATATTGGTGCTTCTTGTTGCACTTTCCACATGTAAAATCTATATACAAGGAAGGGAAATGTATACAGTGTATTTGTTTTGTACTTCCACCATTTTTAATTTAAGAGAGGTTTATATCTTGAGTTCTGCTGGAATAGAGAATGTAGGGTACTTCCCCTTTAGAGGAGAAGTAATAAATTTCTTTTCAGTGCTCATTTGATATGGATACTTAGGTTGTTGCCCTAAACATCTTCCCTGCAGATCACACAATTCCTTAGTTTTTGTTTAGAGTGCCTTGGACTGGTGTTTACTATGGCATCGATCAAGTTTCAGGCCACTTTTTTTGCAGTATACATGAAACTAAAATATTCTAATCATTGTACTGTAATTCTTCAGTGATCTTGAATAATTTTCTCTGTCAAGAAAGACAGATGATTACTGAAAAAAAGTAAAATAAAATGGCCCAGGTTGGTGTAGCAAAAACGAGGCAAGATGACCACCCAGCAGTCTTAGTGCCTTCCGTGGGAGTGTACCAGCATCTGTGGATTCGGTGGCCTTTGCAGTTCACATTTAAATAGGTTAAATAGGTTAGGCTGAATGCTGCAATACAGATGTGATACAGTAAAGATGTGAACGGAATGAAAACATTGTGTAAAACTTTTGGAAATTGGGGAGCATGAGGCAAGACTCAGAAAAAAAATGCATGGATGGTGTTTGACCTTTCTTTTCAACAAATTGCTGTAGTTGGTAAAGACATAATTGTTTGTACTCAGTTTGTGTATGGAGGAAACCTTAATATATCAGTTTATTTTCATAAGCATCTCTTATACAAGGAAAGAATGAAAGACCTGGGACTGTTAGAGAAGACAAGACTTGGGGGGGGGGATGTTATCAGTGTCTATAAATACCTGAAGGGAGGGTTCAAAGAGGATGGAGGTGAGCGCTTTTCAGTGGTGCCCAGGACTGGACCAGAGGTAATGGCCTCAGAGAACATCAGGGGACACTTTTTCACTGTAAGGGTGATGAAACACTGGTACAGGTTGCCCAGAGTGGTTGTGGAGTCTTCATTCTTGGATATATTTTCAGAAGCAGCCATCTGGACAGTCCTGGGCAAGCAGCTCTGGGTATTCTTTCCAATACTGTGGCCTTATTTCTTGCTCTCCAGAATCTGTATCATAAAAAAAGGTGGAAATGCTCCTGTGCCATTTAGGAGCAAGTAAGTGCATGCAAGTCTCAGACAACTGGTGCAGTGTCAGGAAGTGTAAGACTAGGGATATGTGATAAATTTCTAAATGCTCAGGAGGCCTAGAACTGTGTAAGCTCTCGATGAAAACTATCCAGCTCTCCATGGCACAGAATTACATAAGCCCTTTCAGGAAAATGGAAAACATAAAAGGTGGTATGATCTTATTTAGTGCTCACCTCTGTCGTAGCCCTCACAATAGATCGTGGAACCTTCCTACAGCTATCTCTGTAGCTTCCAATGTACAGTCTTTATTATTCTTCTACACATGCAGAGCATTTAAGGATATCAGTTTAGAGATGATACACTGAAAAGAACAGCTGCTCTAGACAAAGACAGAGATTTTAATAAATCAAATACACTTATTTGCAGAAAAAATTGAGATGAAGTACAATTGTAACTATCAAATATTACCAGTCTGAAATAAAATAGGCATGCAGATTTGAGAAGGAAAAGCTAAGTTATGGAAATATGTTTGAATCATGGATTTGACCAGTGCAGCTAAGACACAGAAAGGTCTGTAAGGGAAAAAATAATAAAAGTTGCACAGTATTTTCAATCATTTTTCTTCTATTGACCTTTTTGTGAGAACTTTCATTGAAATTGGTAGAATTTCACCCTCACCAATACTACATATAAGTTGTCAACTCCTTTATCTGGGTCAGTCAGAAATAGTAGCAGTTGTGCTCCTAAAAACTGTTTATGTTATCTTGTAAACCACACAATAAGCAATAAATAAATAAATACTTAATAAAATACTAGTGTGTTCAAAGGGTATCAGCTGTCTTTCTGTAATTCCTTTCATTAGGGGAAAGCTATCCTTGGTGGAGCAGTGTTTATCAACTGTAGTTTTTATATTTGACTTGAAACTGTGGTGAGGCTACATGCATTCAAATTGGTGGTGGCAGTAGTACTGTCTGCATTGGGATATAGACAGGATAAACAAAGGTAATTTCTGTCTAGACCAACATATGTAATTGAAGTATTTGCCCTTCCAATATTTCTATACTAAAATTTCTAAATCCAAGAATAGCTATGGACATACATTTTCTAAGTTCTCCACTGATGAAAGGCTTTCAGTATGCGAGTATCATGCAATGTTAAGATTTTTCATTAAATCCTTTGCTGCTCAGTAAGAGTGCAGTGTGGCAACTGCATAATCACCTTTGGTTACTGGAGGAAATGATCCAAGTGAAAATCAGTGCATGTGGCTTCTTTCTTCTAAATATATTTTTAGAAGTTTTATCATTAGCTGGTTGTGGATTACTTTTAACACAAAGCCTCAAATATAGCTTGCTTTTCCCCCCAGACCTTCCATTTAATTTGAAGATTTCTCAATTTGAAAATTGTGTAAAGTTTGGAATTAAACTTAACTACAGCTATTTAAAGGAAACCATAACAAGCTGCTTAGAGACAACTGAAAATTTTTTGCAGGAAGGTTTTCTGGTGGGTAATGATTTTCATCAGAACTAAGATTTTATTACAGGAAAATGTCGCTTTCTTCAAGACTTCCAAATTTATATCTGAAAATAGAACTAATTTCAGTTTGACATTTCCCTAGAAGACCACCTTAAAAATAAGTGATAGAATACCTTATTTTGGAAAACAATTTGGATATACTAATTAAAAATTCTGCTGCTTCTATTTTGATTCAGAATTGTATATAAAATTGAAGTGTTGAAATCCTTTACAAATCAAAAGAATATGTTTAAATGTATTAATAATGTGTGTTCAAATGTGCAGATGTTTTAGTTATATAGCAAGGTTCTTGAGAAATTTTGAAGTTTTTAAAATTAATGTTTCATGCTAAAAGAAAAAAGGGCTGTTTTAGTTTCTTATTTATTAAAGTATTAAACAGAGGACTCTTAATCTGCCTATTACCAGTTTGAACATAATTGTCAAACTGTATTAACAATGTCAAAAAATGTGTATTTTCATAACAACACTATTTCTCAATGAATAATTTTTAGTAGAAAATAACAGGAACAAGCAATTATTTTTAAGAGTGATTAAATAATTACTGGTATTTCTTATAACTTTTGCAAATATATTTAATCATTTGAGTATTATGACATTTTTACCTGGAATATATTGTTTTTATTCAAGCAACTCAACTGTAACTGTCTCATGAGATGTTTTACAACAGTAAATATGTCCTAAATAATTTCCTGAGAACCCATTTTTACACATTTTCCTTTTTTCCCCCCACTGAAGCACAGAGATAGTCCTGAAAATAATCCAGATACTCCATTTGAGTTCACACCTGAAAACCAAAAGGTATGCATACAAAAAAATGTTAAATGGACAGACTTTGTCTTTAGATCAGTACTGATTTGGTTTCCTTCTTTCCTTCCTTTCCTTTGTTTATGATCGCTTCTTTGCCTTTAAAAAGCGAATAGAAGCGATCATAAACAACTACCCAGAGGGACACAAGTCTGCAGCTGTCATGGCAGTACTGGATCTGGCCCAAAGACAGCATGGATGGTTGCCCATATCAGCTATGAACAAGGTATTTAGCACTTAAGTATCCTTCAAGCATAATTTTACTGTTTTCTTTAAATATCTTTCTAGAATATTTACATTTATTTGTCAAAGCGTGCTAACATGGGAATTTACATGTGGTGCAGAATTGTGAGAATTCCCTATAAGACTATGTTTTTAAAAATGAAAGGGAAAACTAACACAGGAAACTCAGGGCTTTGTTATTTACGTACTGTTAGCCCACTGCTAGAAACTACAGACAAAAGAAAAATATATGAGCGCTATTCAGATAGGCTCTTTTCCCAGCATCTTCACGGCAGTAGGAACAGAAGCTTCAAAGATTTTGTTCTTTGAATTTGAGGGAAAAAAAAAAGGTAATGGTGGGGGGGGCGTTTCCTCCTCCCAGATTTAGTGGCACTACACATATTGCCTGGCTTGTACATAATCTCTAGGTCCGTAAAGACTCTGCAGAGAAGTGTTAGTGTGGTAGATCTCAGGAGTGTTGTGTAATGTCTCCCAGCAAGTGCCTGTAAGACTTACCACATTATTTATTAAAATTGTTTCAAAATAAACAGGGAAGCAACTACACTGCTCCACACTGAGAGGTTGCATGACAGTAATAAAATACCAAGACATAAAAAAAAATTTCGTTTATATTCCTATGAGTATATCCACTGAATTTTGTGTTACAATCTGGCTTATCGGTTTTAAAGTGAAAAGTTTTAAATTCAGACAAGATACATTAAGTGAAGTTTGTGTTACAGAAACTACTGAAGGGGTTAAACATGCATTTAAAGAAGAGCAACTTACGTCTGCCACTGTTTCTACAGTGTAACATAAAGCCTCAAATCTCCATTAATGTTGTCAAAGTATTTTTGTTTATTTAAGTTTTAGAATGATTTTGTATTTAGAAGATCTTAAGCCTTTTAAGTGAACAAATATTTTCCATGATTTGTTGTTTGCCTGCTATAGAAACTGGAACGTAAAACAGTTACACTATTGAAACCAGAGCCAGTTCTCAATTTGAGCAGTTTGCCAGGGTTCCAGGTTAATGAGGTCAGGGATACTTGCAGCAGAACTGGCTCCATGGAGATGGTGCTTCACTCCCTATTTATTAGCTGTGACACCAGTCTGCAGATGTAGCCATGGTGTGTCACAGGACCTGAGGGACACCTACTCCGTAGGATTAGGTGAGTGGTACCAGGCTGTAAGTATTGCCTTACCAAAAGGCTTACGTGGGTCAGTGTGGGCAGACTTGCATAAGTTTGTTCATTCACAGAGCAGAAGTGCAGTGTTAGCTGGAGCTGGCACTGAAAGCTGAAACCCAGCTGACTCCTTGCATCTGCCTGTGTGTGACACTAGGTACGGAAGGGAAGTTGACTCCAGCTCCTCGCTGTGCTAATCCACGGCTTTGTGGAATTTATGCTCAAGCAGAGTGACGCCAGTCAGAGTAAAACTCAGGTGTCTGGTCGTGGCCCTTGGAATATATTTGTGCTTTGATACCCACCCCTTCCCTCTTACTTATCCATTACTACAAACAGAGAACAGGTGACTATATTGAAATGATTTGTTAAATGCCTTTACTGCTGCCCTGTGAGGATTCAATATAGCGTCTGTTTTCCCCATGTTACAGGTTGCTGAAGTTTTAGAAATGCCTCCCATGAGAGTGTATGAAGTAGCAACCTTCTACACCATGTACAATCGCAAACCTGTTGGCAAATACCATATTCAGGTCTGCACCACCACGCCATGCATGCTGCGAGACTCTGACAGCATTTTAGAAGCCATTAAGAAGAAACTTGGTATGACACAAATTTGTAATATACTTTTTGTATTTTTTTTACCTTTGGTTAAGGATACTGAAGTATAATTCTTCATAAGGTGGAAGAAAAACAGGCCTTGTTTGACATGGTAAGGTTCATATGGGCCCATCTCTCTAGCCTGTCAGGGTCCCTCTGGATGACAAACATGATGTTAACATAAGTTAGGAATTCTCCATGGAAAAAAGGTCAATTGAGAACGCTGCATCATATGGGATGTAAGGAGTAGTCATGGGTCTTGTGTGTGGGTTGGGATTTTTCCCTCGTTTTTGGGTGGTTATGGAGAGAAGACAGGATAAGATCGGGAACCATAATTCTTCCCCTTCCATGAAAAGCTAACATTTCCTAAGAACCAGTGGTTAAGAGCTGCAGAACAGCTGCTGAATATCTTGCATTTCATATATTCCATTGTCTGAAACAGGGTATTTAATTTGTCTTTGTTACTGCAAAGATAGCTTAATTTCAACTGAAACTCCTAAAGCAATAAGGATGACTCTGTAGCTTTTACTGAGACACAGGCTTTACTTAGACTTTTATTATTTACCCTCCCCATCCCTTCCTTCTAACAACTGGAGAAAAACTGCTTTTCAGCATTCATGCTTCCATGGAGTATTTTCTAGAGATCACTGTTCCTTTGACTAACTTGCATTTGGGGAAGGTCTGTATCGGTAGCAATAGAACAACAAGGTGCCATGGAAGCTAAGTATGTGTTCAGTAAATTACCCTTTGTGTATAAACTTGGAAGTTGTTTATGAATTTGCAGCTAGCAATGTCAATGCTTGGATCTTGTTAATTTGGGAATTTAATACTCAACACTGTATATTACCATTTCCTACCAGCACAGAGAAGCTGTTTCTGTGTTTTTGCATTCTGTTGTATTTATTACTAAAAATGTTCCTGAGTAGATCTGTTGTGTTTCTTAGAATTGTCATTTCATGGTTATTTCTCAATTATACCTATCAACAAGGTCTCAAAAATGTTATGTGAAAACTGACTTCATAGTTTATTAGAATCTTTTGTTTAAGGGAAACATTTTGGACTTATGTAAGAGGGTTTAACTGTGCAAGTGTTTGTAAGGCCAAAATATAAGTAACGTTATGTTTATGGAGTACTTAAGATTCATGCTGTATTCACCTTGTTCAATAACGATTGCTGAGCCTAATATTGTTTATTGGTTTAGGCATAAAAGTTGGGGAAACAACACCTGATAAACTCTTCACACTGATAGAAGTGGAATGTTTAGGTGCTTGCGTAAATGCACCAATGGTACAAATAAATGACAATTACTATGTAAGTATTACATTCCCTTTTAAAAGATTGAATTTCTTGGCTAGGTTACCTGTATTTTCAATTGTTCCAGATTCTGAAGTTTTATTCAAATTTCTATCGACAGGGACAACTTACAACCTAGAGCATCTTTTAGTTTAATGGCCTCTTCCTAGCACACTTCATCTGTATTGAGTGTATCCATGTTATTTTTTGTTTCAGTTACTATCTTGATTTATGTAAAAAGAATGATGCATTTTTGTGATAGCACTCTGCCCATAAATCTGAAATTTTTAAATAGGTATTTGATAAGCTTTTAAATGCACTTCAAAGCAGTCCTTTAAAAAGAATGGACTAGTTTAAAAAGTGTTCTCTTGAACTGTACCCACGATTTTTTTTTGTCACAGCTGACACCATTCTGCAGTGGCAGAGATCAGCTCACTAATATAACAGGGAAGCTGAAAACACAAACTCTTGTTGTACATGGCCAGCATCAACACTGTTGCCTTTTACATAATTTCTGCAACTATATATAAACAAAAAGTTTTAACATTAAAGTAACAGCAGGCTTTTTGATTTTCCTAATTTTTTAAACATGTATGTGTGTTAATGGATAGGATCCAAATTACCTGTGCAAGGGTCATACCTAAGAGAATCACTATCTGATAAATTCTGAGTGCTGCAGTTAGCATGATCTCTGACCCTTTTGGTTTTGTGAAAGATTTAATTATTTAATTTTTGTTTACAGGAAGATTTGACACCCAAAGATATTGAAGACATAATTGATGAGCTAAAGGCTGGCAAAGTTCCCAAGCCAGGCCCAAGGTATGCTCTATTTATATAATACTGGCCACCTACTTGAAGGCTGATCCTTCTAAGAAACTAAATTACTGTTCCAGTGATTTGAGGTTACCACCTACAGCTAAAAAGCATGAATTTATTTACCAAACAGAACTATATGCATTCAAAGCCAAAATGAACTGAAAAGAGCTGAGAATTTACATGTTCTTGATGACTGACCAGAGGAGCAGGAAACATGAAAACATCAATTCTAATTTGTCTTAGTATGTCATAGGTGAATAATGTTACCTGTTGGATTTTTTTGTCTAATCACTTAAACCAACAAATGCTTGTTGGTTGGCTGGTTGGGCTGTTTTCTCAAATTTCTGAGGAAAAAACAAGATTGGAAGTTTGTGAAAGGGTTACTATTGCTGAACTTTTCTTACCTGTTTTGGGTTTTTTTCCTTACTGTTTTTTCTTAGCCCAATGGTATGTTTTTGTCAATCGAGGAATTCTCCATGGGAAAAAGTCAATTGATAATGCTGCATATGGGTGTTACCTATTCCTATTGTTTCTAGAAAGATTTTTTTTGAATACAAGAATAGTAATCTTGGAACAGACACAGTTTCAAAAAACACAGGGAAGCATCTGTAACAAAAATATGACTGGATGCTGCCTGGCCAACCTGTAAATAAATATAAAACTAGTGTTCCTATCTTGCATTTCAGTTAGAAAATCATTTGTCACTACTTGAATTTGGAATCCTTTTATGAGTAGCATCACACTTTTTTCATGGATGAATGGAAAGAACAAAAAAATATAGTGGGTTCAGCCTTAACTCAGATTTGTAACTGTTTTTTACCAGTGATAAACAGAATCTGAGTTTATTACAATATCAGGAACAAGTAAAATTGCTTTCATTTTTCAGGAGTGGACGTTTTTCTTGTGAGCCAGCTGGTGGCCTTACTTCTCTGACTGAGCCACCCAAAGGACCAGGCTTTGGAGTTCGAGCTGACCTCTAAGGATTTTTGTAATATAAGATGAACTGTCTCAAAGGAATAAAGTATCTTCAATCTAAGTAAAATTATGTAAACTAATGTTTTGGGATGTTTTGTTTCCTTTTTTTTAAGGAATAATAATTAGAATATCTAACGTATCATGGTTTTTACTGCAAAGCTTAGTCGTAATTGCAGATTGGGAAGTGGTTCTGTAGACTGCAGAATGACTCACTGAAAGAGTCCACTTACAAACACTGACAGGTCAAAGTGGCGTCTTGATCTGTTGCTGAAAATTCTTTCAACTTTTTATAAGGTTCTTGGAAGAAGCAACAGAAGTCTCTAAACTTCAATGCTGGCAAACGCACAAGGAACAAAACTGAAAGGAGATTATCTGACAGAACTTCATCATGTTATTTTTATTTGCAGTTTATAAACACACACGTACAAACAGGAAAGGTTATCTGAGCCGTATTGTGTAAAAAAAACCCCATAATCTGGTAGGTTCAATAAGAAGTGATTCTTCTTGAGCTTAATTCTAAGTACCATACAGTGACCACGAAAAATGTGAAAATTCTTTTTATCATGTTACTAATGAAAACCCCCACACAGCAGTAGTACTCTACTGAAAGAACAGCAACAAGAAACAACTTCCTATACAAATTTGTTCAATACAGACAAGGTATGCAGCTGGAGGAAGACAGAATATGCTAGAACAGTTTAACGCATGGCTAAGGGTAATAATATTTGCAGTTCCTTCTTTGACCTTTCTTCTGTGTACCCGCTACTTTTAAGAACTAACATGTTTGAAATGGAGGCATTTCTCATGATATAAAAAAGCTGAAGATAATTTTGTAAAAAACTGATTGCATATTGATGCTTAATACCTATGTTTATAAAATTGGGCAAATGCTTTAGATGTATATACACCAGGCATACATTTCCATGTAAATTGGGAAATGTGGACACATCAGTCACCTTGAGACCATATTGTATCTGCTTCTTCTAAAATCTGCCATGGAACTTAAATTCTTACTACAATTAATGTGATAGATAGACCTTAACTGTATTACTTCTAGTTTTGGTCTATTTATTTTGGTAATCTGATTAACAGTACTTCCCCAAATGGTTCTCCCTCTTCTGAGTTAAATTTTAATTTTACAGATTCCCTGCATACTGACTATCTCATGTAGTCTGTTCATGCACAACCTTGATATAGTTAAAAAAGTAGTGTTACAGTTGGTAATTCTGAGAGCAAAATGGATCTGTAGATCATTTGTATTAACACCTTGCCAGCTCATCCATATTACTAAATTTATAAAACAAAACAATGCAACTGCATACAAATGGAAAAATAAATTTAGTAAATAAATGTCATGAGTGAAGCAGTTTCTCTATAAGTGTGAAAAGAAAATCTTGTATAGAAGTGTTAGAGAAAACAGCATATAGGAGAAAACAGTACAGGGCTTGAAATATTATCTGTCATTGAAAGTTCCTGAATGCTGTTCTGAAAGGTCATTCCATGTTTGTAATAGCCACCGGCCTTGCAGCAAGCCAGGCACCTGGCACTATGTGGCACTTCTCTAGACATGAGACAGACTCATTTTAGTATCCCAGTCTGACTAAGCTGTTTGCTCAACTATAACAACGAAGTTGTGTTCTGCTTCATACAGCCATACTTTATTCTAACCTGGTGTGAAAGGAGGTAACTATTTCTGAAGTACATGTTGAATGAAAATTAGTATTTTGCATGCATTGTGGAGCTCTCATGTTCTACAGATACTCATAGTTTTGTATGTAACTCTGAAATCAATGGGATTGCCTAATCATGTTGAAGGGAAACATAGTTTTAGACCTGCCAAGTTTCAAACTTCCAAGTATACAAACTCAAAGCTTTAGAATGGCAGACTTCTTCCATTTATACAGCCAGACAATTTGTGACCTTGTCCCACTTTTTGCCCCTGTTCATTCTATCTGTATATGAAAATTTTGATGTCTGTCTCATCAGCAGTTTCCCATTTGTTGAAGATTGCTACTGATGTTCCACAGACAAGTTGTCAGTCATTCTGATGCAACATGTAAGAGTCTGTCCATCACTCGACTAGAAAAGAATAATTTACATTATCCTTACTGTCTGGCAAAAATCTGATATATCACTGTTTAAACTGAATAGTGTAAGGCAGCTATAGGACTAAAATAATTGAAGAGAAAAAATCACCATTACTCTTCTCATCTTACCCAATTCATCAGATTAAGGTAAATGATCAAATAAAAAATTCACATCTTGCATTATTTCAGGTTTTGTTGAAATTTGAACATTTCAAACATCTAAGCTAGAAATACATATTCTGCAATACCTGTTACATGTAGTTGTTTACTATATACAAAATTGTTTTCACAAGGGTAACTTACGCAAGCCTATAATGAGAATTAACAAAGTCATCATTAGGCAAGAGTTGCAAAATAGTGAAGGAATTGTTATGTCCAAGTTCTCTTTTCTGGTCTTGAATAGCTGCAGATACTACCTTGTGCATGCTTTTACTAGCAGCAGAAAGTATATTTTACAAGTAGTAGAATATTTTAGGTAACAAATATTAACAGAACATAATTTTCAGTATCCTCAATAGCAGAGGGTTACTAATATTAACTGTGGGCAGTAGTGCTAACCTGTCAAATAATTACACACTGAAAATTCTGCAGTTCCAGTCTACCAGTTAACATCCTGGATTATAAGAGTACTGGGTGGTGAGTTAAGCAAAAAAATCAGTCAACTACAGCAAAAGTCAATACATTCCTGAAACTGGTAATGCAGCAGCTACAGAACTGATTCTGGTTTTAGTGGTCTTGTTTCCTCCTTCAATGAGGGAAAAATTAAAGAACTGACATACTATATTAAGTCTCTAAAAGTGAAGGAAAAAGAAGCAAAAGAAACTGGAGAAGAAAAAATACTACCTAGAGGTGATTTTAAAATAAGTACAGTCTTGAGAAAGGAAATTTGATTTAGAACACAAAAGCAGAAGGCACACAAAGCATCCACTGGACAGAGAGTGGGAGGTGCTGGTTCTTTCCTTTGCTGAAGACTGAAGAAAGTGTGAAGTAAAAAACTCTACTGGATAAACCAGGGACGTGTTTGGTGGTTGGGTAACAGGATTTTCATGGCCACCACACACTGCTAGAAGAATGTTATCTGGAAGTGTCATTAAACAGAAGCAGTTCCACCTGAGCAGAATGTCTGCTGGGCCCACTGGCTGACCCACCAGTTCTACTAAAGTCTGGTGCCTATGCTTTCACCTGCATGACATCCTGCAAGTTCTTGGGATCACAACTTTTGTACTGCAGTCTGAGATTTTCAGTCCTTCAGTTACTAGACTGAATTCAGCAATGACACTGTTCAGCCAGATGCTGAACGTCTTAAGACCAGCGGTTCACACACCTGGTAACACAGGATGTTTCACTGGAGAGGGCAGATCAAGGGAAGTGCTACACACGCCAACACTGTGCAGCTACAAAGGCATTTTGCAGCTCTGCTCTATGTAAAAGGGAGGGGCTTCTGCAGACAAGGGAAAGAAATTAATGTAGGGGTAGCAATTAGCAGTCAACTGACTGATGCTTTTCATTAGTCCAAACAGTTTTTCAGTTCCTGATAGATACTATTATCAGATCTTAACATCTGCTGCAGATGTTGCTCATGAGTGTCTTTCCCCCTTAGCTGCTGGTTGTGAACACCTCAACACACACTGAACTGCTGGAACCACACACTACTCATGAACAAGGATCAAAATGCAGAATCACAATGCTGTGCCACACCTGTAGCCTGTCATGTTTTAGAGTGTGAAGAGCTGTATATAATACTGTGAGAAGAAAAATTATTCTGCCTTGGGAAACAACTCTTACTCCACTTATGCTGACATTCTGTAGGCTGTCTACCCCTCAATCCGCTTGCCACCCAAGGGATGATCCCTGCAATCAACCTGACATGAAAGAATATGAAGTGAAGGCAACTCGCTTTGTTACATGGCCACGGATGCTCACAGACCTGCTCCTGACAGTACTCACTGTAAACTAACAGAATCAAATGGAAACGAAGCCAGCTGCTTCACAACACAAATGACCCATACCAGCATTTGTACAGTAAGACTGTGAAAGGAAATGAAAGAAGTCTGCCTAAATAGTAAGCTGTTGTACAGCATGCAAATATGAGAGATTTGTGATGCCATTCTCTACCCGTGCTGGTACCTAATGGGTGGAGATCTAAATATAAGGCAAGTCCACACAATAGGTGTCCTTAACCAAAGTAATCTTGTCATTCGGAAACAAAACCCTCTTCTCTGACTTGAATAGTAATATTAAGGATTTTCTGCACAGTAAGAGATGAAAATAATCCAGTAGTAGAGCGAGCACGGCAATTAAGACTATGCTAAAGGGCTTTGTTTAGCTGCTTTCTCAAAGTACGACACCTGGCTGCCCAACAATCTGTAGAACCTCCCAGAAACAGTGTGGAGAGTATTATCAAAGAAGATAATGCTGTACCCAAGAGTACATCACTAAACAGATTCCGTAAGTCTCGCCAGGTACTACTGTTTTAATAACCAGATGCAAAACCCTTCACGAGTGCAGATAAACCGACCCGTTTCCAAGGCTGCAACACAGGCTACAACGCCACTCTTACTTCTGAAACCACTTCTGATGCGTTTACATCTGGTTTCCTGGTGCAAGCAGGGTGCCACCTCGAAAAACGTGTCCGAACACCTGGAAGCCGCCCGGTCCCGCGGCTCCAGGCCTACCCCTGCCGCGAGAGAGC
>WBMV01009137.1:380044-467880 GCA_013396655.1 Campylorhamphus procurvoides | reverse complement strand
AGGAGGAGGGAGGGCAGGCAGCGGGCGGGGTGTTTGCAAGCCCCCGGCAGCGCCAGCGCCCGCAGCCGCGGCTGAGTCCTAGCCCCCGGGCACTGCGAGCGGCCCCCGCTCCCCTGCCCGGCCCCCGCGGCCACGCCGTGCACGGAGGGAGCCGGAGGCAGGAGCAGGAGGACGCGTCCCGCTGCCGCGCTCCCGGGAGCAGGTAAGGACCGGAGNGCCCGCCCGGCCGCCTGTCAGCGCGGCCCTGCCGCGGGGGGAGCCATGGCCGCCGCTGTCACCGCCCGGCTCCGGGCCCGGGGCCGGCAGCGCGCCGGGGAACGCAGGGGAGGCGGCGGCACAGGGGTGCGGAGCGCGGCATGGCAGCGTACACACACCCTTAGCACACACTACACACACGGGCACACGCACAGAGCACACACGCCCCGCCCCCGGGTCGGGAATTTCGGCTGCTCCCTGCCGCCGCCGGAGTTGCTCCGCCGGGGGCGGCCCCGCCGAGGCTGCTCGGCAGGATAACGCCTTCCCTCCCCTCCCTGCTTTCTCTGCCTTCTCCCTGCCCTCCCTGCCTTCCCTGCCTCCTTGCCAGCCGCCGGTGTGCAGCGAGCGCAGCGACTCGCGCGGCACAGGTGACAGACAGCAGGCAACAAAGGAAGGGCACGGAATGAGGGAATGCCAGGCGCAGTTGTACGGTTGTGCATTCTAGTTCCATCCTGAGGTGTCATTGATAATTGTCTTTTTTTTTTTTTTTCAGTATGTGTGTATGTCTTTTCCCAAAGGACTGTGTATCTGATAAGAAATGAAAGGTTTTGTGTTTGTTTTTTTCTTACTTCCAAATAAAATTAATAGTTTGCAGAATCACAGAATTAATCAGGTTGGAAAAGACCTCTGACATCATCGAGTCCAACCTATGACCCAATACCACCACATTAGCTGGACCATCCATGGCCAGTCTTTCCTTAAGCGCCTCCACCACCTCCCTGGGCAGCCTGTTCCAATACCAGTATTATTTAATATCGGTTTTATGAGCTTGAGCTCTTGTGGAAATTGCCTAGACACTGTCACTCTGTTCCATGCCTTTCTTCCATGGGCCGTGTGATGTGGAGGAAGGTCTGAATTTTATGCCTCTGAATTACAAGGTAATTCATGGGGTAAAGTGAGTCTTTAATGGAGAAAAGTGAGTGAGATGTGATCCTTATAGGAACAAAAAGCTATCGGACAGATGTGGAACAGTCCAAATGTACTTAGGTTCCAGGAAAAAACTGTCTAATCTTGGAACACAAGGAAAGGGTGAGATCATCATGTCTATAAGAAATCATTAACTTATTAAAATAATTCACTTTTATTGACATGTCCTCAATTGGCAGTGGGGGGCACTTCCTTCTCTCTAGTTTTGATGCAGTGAGGGTTTATGTGTTTTTCAGTATATAGTTGGTGGCAGCTTGATTGTCCAACAGTCTTAGTTGCTGTAGGTAGGGAAATGGTGAGCTACTCAAGAGGTGCTGTGCAGCTGCAAGGAGCCAAGCATCCTCTGCTTTCTTTCCTTCTTGAACTGTAATCCTTTGCTATAGTTAGTGGGTAAGAGTCCCCAGAGCAATAGATCTTAAGAATTACCAGAGGTTTTTTAACTGTTCTTACTCTTTGAGGCTTGTGAAGGTGTTGGGTGTTTCTCAGTTTTCTTCATTCTTTATAATGGAAATTCAGACTCCCAGCTGACCTTGTGACTTGATCAGCTGGGGACCTTAATCTCACCCTCTGTGAATTTAGTAGGTTTCTGTGCAAGCTTGAGAAACTGTCAGTTTGAATAAAATTGCAGGGTTTAAGGTACAGGAGAGTGCTTCTTCGGGAAGGTAATGGCAATCTCTTTGACTACCTCTGTCTTTTTACACCCCACCTTCCACTTAATATTTAAGTTTTCTGTACATGTCTTGCAAACTAAAATGTCAGGGAGTACCAGTGTTTTTCTCAGCACCCAGAGGTCAGTGGTGGCATTCTTGTGGTGATGTCAGGTTTTCACTGTATGTTATGTGAGCCCATTCCGCTTTCTCAGCTTTTCTTTAGTAATCATTGAGGGCAGGCACTTGTTCAGAGTGCCTTTGGTGCTTTCACAAAGGTGACAGCTAAGGCTTTCAGATATATATATTTCTACCTTTCCATTGCCATCTCTTTGTGTGTTGTTCTCTGACCCAGAGGATTATTCTAAATCATTTGTGAACTCTGAATACTACAGACATTAAAGCGTAGGACAGATGTTGTGTAAGAAAGCAAGCTCCATGCACCAAACTTGAATTCATGTAGGGTTTCTTCCAGCAGGCTTGCACAATAGGTAACTTCTTAGAGGAAAAGTCTTTAATGAGCAGGCTAAATGAATGTTTGTATGAGCCTTCCATGTTTGCTTGGCATTAGTTGCAGGAGGGACTGCTGTGTTACTGCTTACCTTAGGATTTAAAGCATGTACTGAAAATTGAATACCTGTGTTTCTAAATTAGTGGTCATCAATCATAGTGTGAAACAGCAGTTTCTTTGCACCCTTAGGTGTCTGTTTAAATAGAATGGCAATAAACCCCATAACCTGTTGCGGCTTGAACTTAAGTAGGTGGAGAGTCCTGGATATCCTTTTTTTTAATGGAAATATGGACACCTAGAAATGACTGAGCTAGAACTTCTTCCTCAGTATTGGGCATACAGACAGAACATCTAATTCAATTTTTTGAACTGATTTACCATGTTTAGATGGTCTTAGGCTGATGAAATTGCCTGGAAGACTGGTGCAGTTTGTCCTTGTTGAAATTGGAAAAAGCTATTGATCACAAAATAGGTAATGATTAACCTGCTACCACACTGTTAATATACACACTCAGAATAACTTCCTTTTGACATTTTTGGGGATCTTAATCTAATGAAGAAATGGGCTGGGCATGAATGTTTGGTGTTTCTTCTTTTCTGTGATCTATTATAGATGGAGTATTAGAAATGTTGATTGGTCATTTAGTCTCCAAATCAAACTATTTTTTTAACTACATCATTAGACGCTACTTAGACTCCAGTGACAGATGGTATGAAATAAATATTAGCACAAACTCAGTCTTGCATTTTGTGTTATTACGCTGAATGATTTTGTTAACAGAATCACAGAAGTCAGAGCCCTGCTAACATCTTAAGTTTTTTTCTTATCAGTTCATTATTCTAGAGAAGTCTTAGGAAGTTCTTCTATAAGCTTATGGAGACAGCTGAGGACCTTTATTGACACCTGGCTTAAAACCTAAATATTCATTTAAAGAGAGACTTGAAGCCCTTGAGAGTACAACTTTGCCTTGGCTTATTTTGGGTTGTCTCCCTGGATCTGACGAAGCATCCTTATGTCTGCTGCAACTGCTTTTCTCTTTAGCAAGCAAGAAATTAATAAATGCTCCTCAGTTCCATGGCTTCTACTCAGAGTGCTCTAGGTTAGTAATAAAGTCACAAGAGGATGGGTTTCACAGTGGTTTATGTTAGGAAAACCCATTAGCAATGTTAGAGACAGAATTGTGGGCTATATTAGAGACAAAAAGTAAAAGTGCAGGCTGAGGAGGAAAATTTGATTTTCTTCTCTGCTCCTATCATGTGCTTTCTACTTGCAAGTAGCCTGGTGGAGATGGAGAGTATTGGAAGAATTAATTTCTTGCCCTGTGTCTTGTATTTGTGAGGCTGGAAAACATCAGAGGTAGAAAGCAAGTTTTTCCCCTCTCTGAGCTTCTGGAGATATTAAATGCAACAGAAACCAAGTAATACTTATACATTTCCAGGAGTACTCTTGTGTTAGATCTTAGAGAGTTCCATTGCTTGATGACAGCAGAAGTGAGCTTGCTTATGTGAAGACATTTCTGTGATTTCTCTTCTCTTTCAAAGCTTTTTATATCAGTCCTACTTAATAGATCTCCGACTACTCAAACCTTTCAAACTGTCATAGCTAGATATCTTCCTTAGCTGGTTTGGGGAGATGTCTTCCCCTTGTTTATGTTTCCTTCAATAATGCATGCAACAGAGAATTAGCTGAGAGAAACCAACTTGCTGTGGTGCACTACACTGACCTGCTAATCTGGGTTCTTACTACTGATATAATGATAAAGAGAAAATGGAACTTCATTTAGTGATACAGTCTTTATAGCATGGGTAATGCTAATCCATTCATCTCTTTACTTCAAGAAGAAAGAGGTGTCTTGACAACTGTATTACCTTTTAAAAATAAATTAAAAAATCCTGTCATTTGTCTTGAAAATAACTGCTTCTTTTCTTTCCAGTCCTTTTGATTTTCCAGATGACACAGTAAAATATTAATGAAGGTTAATTGCAGTACTCACTGTAGTTTTACAGCTCTGAATAGTTATACTTGTCTGCAAACAGTATTCTGGTTGTTCTCTGTTTCCACTCCATCTGTTCCCTTGTGATCTCTTTTTCCTCCAGAGAAAAATTGTTTCCATAAAGGAACTGACAGTTTGTTGCACTGTAATTTTTGTGATATGTGGTGATGACCAAGAGGTGGCAATAAAGACTGTTGAATATTTTGCATGTCTTCACAATTTAGCCAGGTGAAAAACCTCTGTTACCTGGTTGGGAACCTGTGAGTAAGCCATGCTTGCTTTCTTTCCTGCACCTGCTGCTTTAGGTTCTCCTCGTGAATGGTAGCATTCATGCGCGCTGTTTTACCCATGCTGAATCGTGCTAAAGTTGAAGGACTGTGTGTAGGTGTTGGCAGTACATCCGTTTTTAGCCCATGAAGGGCCTTTTAGTGCTTTTAAGTAATGTTCTTTCTGTTGTTTCTTGCTGCAGATAAGTTGTGGGTTTCCTTAGTTTTAGTCTGATAAATTATTATTAGCTTATGAAGATATGAATAGAAATTACTGAGGTTGTAGTAATAATATATGTAATAGATATGAAGTTGCTTCTCTTGGAGATCTTTAGAAGGTTTCCAGAGGTAAAAAAGTTTCCTGTAGAAGGAGTTTAAAATCATTTGGCAATAGGCTTGCTTATCTTAAGTTTGGGGAAGTACTGATAGAAAGCCTTTTGAGTTCTTCTTTGATAGACTGTGCGTATGCAGTAGTCCTTCTTAATTGGCAAGGATCTACTTGGTTATGTCTTCAAGGAGTAACCAGTAGATCAGATCTGACGTTTACAATCTGACTTCTCCATTTAGTTTAAAGGGAGTATCATATTATACCAAACATATGTGCAGGTGCTTCCTTTGAACCCATAGCTCATCCTAAAAAAGACTGAAGAGGAAGCACCTGCGAACATACAAGTTTTTAAAATTGTACATTAAAAGGGTTGACTAATGGATTTTGCAAGAAGTCTCTTTGGCTCCTAAGAGCCAGAGTTCTTGGGCTAGTCTGTTCTATCCCTTCCCCAGAACAGACTTCTTCTTTGTAGAATCAAGGATCTCCTTTATTTTGAGAAGCTATTCAGAATAAAGGGAGATCCCTTCAGGCATCCTGGAAGCTTATCTATATATGATTCTAAGATGTGAAGTTGTTTTTCTATGGAAATGTTTATTTTGACACCTAGGTATGTCCCTCAGTAGTACGACGATGCTTGTATTCTATACAGCTGTCTTAATGATATGATTTAACTTGAGTCTGACATTCATACTCACGAGCCACGCAGGTTCTTCTGGACACTTGTGTAAGCATGCAACGGAATAAATGGTCTCCTGACTATGTAGCATTAGTTGCTAGAGAATGTGAAGACGCACACCTTTGCATATGCTGAACGTATCAGCCAGAGGAGAGAGCTGCCAGGAGAGTTGCTGCTGCTGGGGAAAAGAGCATCTGCATTTCTGATTCATGGGGCAGAATCAGACTAGTTGAGATCAGAAGGCACCTCTGAAGGTCATCTAGTCCACCCTCCAACTTGCTGCAGGCTCAGCTAGAGCAGATTGCTTATGGTCATGAGCAGTTGAACTTGACAAATAAAATGTTAAGTTCTAATTTTAGTTAGTCTGTTGGGTTTCCTTGCTGAACTTATTGTTGAAGGCTTGACAAATTATAAAACTGTCAAACTTTTTTTCTTCCAAATGTATAATAGAACTTCTTTTTAGCTGTTGTAGGTAATGTGTTTTTCCTGACTAATGTAATTTTTAATAGTCAAAGGATGCATTCTTCTTGTACTGCCTGTGTGTGGTAGTCTTGTAAAGCTGTGGTGTGTTCTACCAAGTTTTGCTATACAGATTCTTAATGAAGTCTTTCTTTTACTTAAGTGGCTAATTAATTGGTTGCGTAAGTAAGATTTCTTTCACATTTACCCTCTTAAAAATGCAGCTTCTGGTATCTTTTTTTTTTTAAAGAAAGAGAAGACAACGCCGTATATGTCAGAATTCTGTTTGTTGTTTGTACTAGAACTTACTTGAAAGAAGTCTCTTCCAGTGTTTGCAGCTCTCAGTAAACTTTTGAGTGAGAAAATGAAAGTGAAACAGCCTTCTTTTCTGTTGCTGAAGGAGAAATACAAAAAGTAGCTGAAGTATAAATTATTAGTAAGACCATTTCTCCAGAATTACAATTTGAATGTTGAGAACATTTGAAAAGAAAATATTTTTGATCTTTGAAAATTCTTTTAAGAAGAAAAACATTTATTCAAGAAGTTCTGTCTGTACCGTCATTCTGTTTGTTTCTTTCCAGTGCTTCCTTGCATACCAGCCAGCCTATGTAAGAACAGTAATGATAGTATCTTCCATGAAAAGACAAAGGGTTAATCTGAGAATAGAGAAATGCACTTGAGAGTAAGACAATACTGACAAACGTCCTTCAGATTCATCTTGGATTCTGGCACCAGTTGCTGTTCCTTACTGACCCACATGAAGGAGTGCAGGTAGAAATATTGTGAGTGGCTCAGAAGGAATGATGCCTCTTGTCACTCTGTGGGAGCAATTCCTGCCACAATGAAGTGGGAGTTAGTGTCTGACTTCTGAAAGGCAGGTTTATCACTGTTTGGGGAGAGGCAGTGCTTTTGTTTGGTTGTTGCTAATGCCAGGTGATAACCCTATTCTTAACTGTTTGTTTCTTACCCCAAACTGTGAAGGACCAGATGTAAGGGATCTGTGCCTGTAAGCATAAAGAGAAGCTTCAACAGAAATCTCTCAAGAGTCAGGGAGGATTTCCTGCTTTTAAATAATTTCTAATCATTTTATGATGAAAATATCATCTGGTTTATGTATGCAAGTTCCTCAAACTTCTAGCTTTGATAATTTAAACTATGTAATTTAAAATCAGATTTGTCATAAAATGTAAATGCTTTGAGTGCAGCACTTTTCTTGGTTATTAAGAGGAAATTGTATGATAAAATAGTGGTGATAGAATGATCTGCCTTTTTTTTTTGTAAGATAATACTGGCTTATTGATAAAGATTCTGCCATTTCTGTGCAATCCTGGGGTGCCATCGTGATATCAAATGTCCTACTGTTTTATGCTTTTCTGGAAAAACTAGCATTTTTCCAAGCCTGTTGTAAAAGTTATTAATTAAATAATTTAATTAATTAATTAATTATTAAACCCACATAAGACTGTGGGTTTGCAGGTTCATTTGTAATATATGTATCCAGTCTGCATGCTTCACTATTAAGCAAGTCCACAGCCCTTCAAAAACTTCTCTGAAATAATGATAATTCTGTAATCTTAAACTGGAAGGACTTCTGTGCTGAAAGTTTATTCTGAATATAAACATCTGTACTACTGAGGAATAAATCAGAGAGCATGTATTGTAAAGACAGTTTCTTGGGCCTGAGTGTTTCTTTTACTAAAGAACTAATAGTTAGGACTTCAGACTTGTGAAACTGTTTCTGTTCAAAAATAAAAATTAAGAAATCACAGTATTTGATCTTATGTTTTTGTTCCTTCAGGTACCTTCTCATTGAGTGCTTTCCTATTTCCAACTGTCTGTTTATATCAAATATTCTTTTGGGATCCCTGTTGCAAAGCACCATCTTCCCCACTTGACTGTTTTCAGAGTTGTGCCATCCTGTCAGTTCACGCCATGCTTGTCAACGTGGGTTTTTTTCAGCCTAAGTAACATTATGTAAACAGATTAATTCCCATTGCTTTTTGAAAATTTTTTTTCTAAGTCAGGAAAGAATTCAGTGTCCTAAGAGGGAGCTGGACAGGAGTCAGCTGGGGGAAGAATTCATCCACACTTTACTTCTTTTGCTTCCTGCCTTTTTTCAGCACCTTCCAGGGTCTTTGATGGCAGTCTGTTGGTGTCTTCTTTTGGATGGTGCTTGAAGCAGATGGTTTTACCCAGGTTTAGGGTCCTTGAATCTAACTGATGATTTGAGAGTGTCTGGTCCTTTGACACTTTTTGGATACTTGGTCTTCAGTATTTAGTATATTGCTGTGAGGTGTTAAAATAGAGTCTAGCACCCTAATTTTCTTTAGTTCTTCCCTGTTCAGTTACCTATGTGGAAGAACATTAAAGGTCATTTATAGATATCTGGGATCCTTTTGTTTCTTTTCTTCTGTCATGTTCTGTTAATAACTTTTAGGTCTTACATGCCAAGCAGTATTCAGTTGGTTGACATAGCACCTGCAAGGATATTTTGACAAAATGTTAGTTTTTAGTTTTTTTTTTTTTTATTTTTCAGCGCCTTAGAAAGACATGAACAGCAATTACTTCCGTACGAGTTTAGAAGTGTGATACCAGCAAACTGCTTTGACCTTTTTTTTCATAATCCTCTCGTGTGGAGTGACATTTATGGTGGGAGGTCTCAATCTATTTGAGACTGGAAACTTCAGAGAAAGTGCAAGGAAGGAAATGGGAGGAGAGTGTTGCAGAAGAAGTGAAACGAGTGCTTCTTGTTTGTATTTGCATGCCCTCTCACCGTGACACTGCTGTGTCAGAAATGCAGTCTGCCCTGTATCTGCACAGAACAATTGGGTCATGAGTTGATTTTTTTTTTTTAGTTGGGACTCTACTTTGAGATGAACAGTATAGATCTCTCAGATAAACTGCATTTGTACAGTCTAGGATACTGCTTCAAGTGGAGTCCTGTGGCAGAAGCTGAAATGAGTTCTCTAATTTAGGAGGAGGTTACAGGTAAAAAGGGTCCCATCTTGATAGTTGAACAATGGCCCTGAAAATTACCAGTTTTCAGTCTGTTTTGGAATTTGTGTGAGATACAGGCTTTTGAGTACTTGCCAAGTGTTCCTCACATGTGGGTATCTGCTTTGAGACTCTTTTACCTTTTTCCTTCAGTAGTGGTAGTAGGAGAGGGGAGTTGTTTGCAGAAGTTCAAACTGAAGTCACTAGTACCTATGATCTGACCAAGTATAAAGTACTATCTAATGTGAAATAATCTGAAAAATAAAGTTCTTTAATGTGACAAGTCCAGTGAATTGGTCAAACTTCTGATTTCATTATTTCTGTGAGCTTAAGTTGCCATCTGTAAAATGAAGGAAATAACGCATTTTCATCTTCCAGCAATATTGTGAAAATAAACTAATGTTTGTGGAGGGAGAGAGATCATAACTCTTATTCTCAGTTTTGATTTATGGATAGTAGGTAAGGTGATGTCAGGGATACATACTGCTTTTTTATTTAGGATGTTGTTAAAATTTTAAAAAAACAGACATTTTCATGCTGTTAAGAAGATAGAAATCAAGGCAAGCTGAAATCGCAGGGAATTGTGTTGAGAGTGACAAATAGGTGCTCTTTCTCCGGAAGCAAGTGAATCCACTTGCTGCAGCTGTTTGTGATCAGTGGTTCCTCAGAACCTCAGCAGATTGTCCGTATGTTGGTTTTATTCTGACATGTAGATTTTTGAATTTTAGTTAAAAAATGTGTGAGGCAGGAGACGTCTAACTCCAGTAAGAGTTTCGGTCCTTACTTGGTTGACATGTGAATTAATTGTAGTTGCAAGAAAACCTTCAGAAAGATGTGCAAGTGTATTTCTAATGATGAGCTGTGACATGAAAGAGGAGCCATCTCTTGCTTGGATGCAGCTGTTAATGAAGCATGATCTCTCTGTAATTTATGAACCTATAATACCTTTAAAATTCAAGTCAATCCAAGTAGCAAAGCTCAAAGGCATATTGGGATGTGATATTTTCAGTCTGTGAATAGGATTTTGTAAATTAAATTTTGGGCCAAAGGTTTTTCTCCTTCTATAGTGTGCTGCTTGCAAAATGCTGCTGCATGATTTATAGGTGCCTACAGTTAGTCAGGAATAGGAAGGTTTGTACTTTATTTCTTTTACTGTGTTTTCCTGATCCAGTAACAACCTCAGCTTGTTCTTTGCAAGGTACAAAAGCTGAGAATGTATGACTGACTGGATAACTGAGAGACTTAAGGGCCATTTCAAGGTCATCTAACCTCACCTATGCTTTAATTGTATGAACAGTGAAGTTTTTGTATTGTTGATAAGCTTATACTTAGTTTAAAAAAAGGGGGGGGAAGAGAATAAAACTGAATCAGAAAACTTGAGATTCAGTCACTTTCTTTAATAGAGTGTATTTGTTAGAAAGAAGTTGACAAGTCTAGGTGCTACTATTACCACAGAAATAAATCGAAGGGTATTGTGGAATTTGTGAAACTTAACACCTGAAAACCAAACATAGGTAAATTCAGGCAACTAAAATAAGGATTTGGGTAGGAGGCCAGGGTCCTATACAGGCAAGTGCAGCAAAACCCCTGCAAAGGTTTTGTTTGTTTTCTGCATAGGAAAGCGTTGTATGTCCTCTCATTTTTTTTCCTCTTCCTAGTAGAAATTCCTAGACTATGAGATACGTTCCTTATTTTGGTAGGAAGTAGTGGTGAGTTCCAGCTGAAGTATTGGAAAATCTTTCTTGCTACCTAAGTGGTGACTGTTTTTTAGGCACTTCATCCTAGCACTGTGTAGTGTAGTCTGGCATGCAATGAGTAGGTACTTCAGAGTATATTAAAAGCTCTTCTGGAGATTTTGAGTAGTCACTGCCCATACCAGTTTCACTGTTATACTGTATTCTATAAAGGACACCTTTATAAAATGAAGCTCAAATGAATAGTTTACTTTTCTTATTGCAGTGAGATTTGTGCAAGTGGGATCTCAAGTATCTTAAGCATTTCAAATTAAAATGTAGAAACACTCTCTGACAGGACAGTGGGTTTAGTAGTCCATTCCATTTATTAGCTAGTATCTGAGGAGTCTCCTAAAAACACATCTCCAACTTGTCTCCTGGCATATGTTTCTGAAAGGTGTGTTTATTAGGCTGATGTTTTGTTTCCTTTGATTTTTAGTGTATCCTCTTATATCTGCTAGGGAGACTTGCTACAGGAGAGGAGTAAGGCACTGGGTCTGAGGTGGTTGCACAATAGGTGCAGCAAAGAAAGGAGCAGAACTAATCTCAGCATTGCATGTTCTAGCCACAGTCTACTCAAGTATTGTGCAAATCTTAAACGAAAATTGTAATAAAAAATAACTTCTCACTTCTGGACCAAGAGTGTTTGGTCATATTTTTATTGTCAAATGCTGTAAAATCTGCCAAATTTGTGACTCATGTCCATGCTGGGTACTGCATTTGCACTTAATACAGCAACAGACTGTTGCCTTAGGCACCGTTAGTTTGAGACTGCACATTGGAGCTCAGTTCTTTGATCATAACCCTGACACTGGAATCCGCATGCATGGAACCGTTGCAATCATGTGAAAAGACCTTGTGAATATTTTCCAAATAAAAATGTTCTTGTCACCTTTCATCTGTAAAAGCCCCTGCATGTATCATTCAGTCAGTGTTCTCTCCAACATACCAAATTGGTATGCTACCTGAAGCCAGTAATGTTTAGTAATATGTTTGCTGATTACTGCTAGAGAATTGAATTGTGAATACAAGGAGACACCATGAAGTGCAGGGCAAAAAGTGCCTAGTAGATTGTTCTATTTATTGTATTTTAGAGTATTACAGTGTACACTATGTAGAGGGAATAGTGATGATTAAAATATAGTCTCGAATCACACAGTGTACACAAATAGCCTTTATTTAATCTTTTCTTATGCAGAATGTGTTTTCCTTTAAGCTTGTAAAGGATAATAAGGTTCTAGCCTGCAGCAGGAGGCAGGCTTGGCAGTAGGGGTGCACTGCAGTGAATGTTTAGTCCATTATGGCTGCATATGTCTAATGTATTATCAGCTTTTGGGAAAAATGTTATACTCTAGATCTCATACCTACTCAACTTCGACTTAAGTGGAAATGTTCTGTAATCCTGCTTAGCAGTAACATGCATGTTGGACTTCAGCAGCACGCTCATTTGCTAAATGTTTGAGAGGAAGTATTTTTGGGGGGGATCTGCCTAACACTGTTTTCATAGAACATAAAACTATTTCTGCTCAAATGAAGCTTTTAATAACCCTTTCATTGTAAAGATCAAGTAAACTGCTGAAATTATTAGAGAATAGCTGTGTTTATGTAGTCCTCTGCAGTGAAGATCTTGGTACAAAGACTGGTGTTTTTGTGGCTGCAGTCACTCTGAAATTGACCTTTCAGAACAGTATTTTCTATAATATTCTGATAAGATTTTTGAGTGCATGCCCTGGGCAATGTCCCATCCTTTACCATCATTTTGACATTCTCATAAGACATCAGCAGTGTTTAAGACGTCGTTTCTACAGGTATGTCTGTCCAAGGAGGTAGGAAAACTGACCACAGTAGTAAGCTTGTCATTCTCCATTAAAATGAAAAGGCTATGGAATGGTTGTGCGTTTTTACAGGGCCATGTGAATGGCAAGACTAAAGAATTTTGGTTTGTGTTCTGTGATCTTGGGGGAAAAAATTCTTGTGTGTTGATTATGGAGTCTCTTGTGCTCTCCTCCCAAGCTTAATTTCTTCCTACTTGATCTCAAGTTTTTCTGTCTGCTGCTTCCTCATCACAGTCACATTCTGTCATTTAACTAATCTGAAGCTTTAGTCTTCACAGACACACTTCCGTTTGTGAAATTTACATGTGAATATACAGACATGTTCTTTTTATACATGTAGTCTTTAAATTCCCAACCTAGAAAAGCCCAGGCCTCTATTACTGGACTTCAGCGCCCTCTTACTCTGTGTTGTAACCTGAATGGTCTCTTTCCCCACAGTCCCAAATTGCCGGTCTTGTGCCTCTTAGCACATCCTCAGCCTCTAACCAAAATATCCCAAGTAATCTCTTGTTATGTCTGAAGCCCTTTTTTCTTAACTGGACACTCTCAGTGAAAAGGTAGATGTTGATCTGCTAACAAGTGCATTTATCAGGAGCTGTTTCATTGTATACCAGTAGGTTCTGTTTGAGTAACTATGTATAAAAGCAGTGAATTCTGTAAGAAAAAAAGATTGACAGTGATGTTATATCTTTCATCACACGTTTCATTTAGCATTAGTAATGCTGGAGTTAGTTAACCTCTCTTTTGGAAAGAAATCACTTCTCTAAGCTGTTTGCTGAAGGATGCTTTTGTGCAGGGTGCTTTTGTTGTGAAATAAAATACTGAAGTAATTTACACTTTCCTGATAAGAAAAGAACAGAGTTCTTAGTTAAATGAATACCTTTTTGCTAATACCTTTTTGCTTAAATTCTGCTCCTTACGGTATTTAAAAATACCAGTTTTCTGTAGATTTTTGGTCCTTTGTACTGCACTCATTCCCTTTCTCCCAGTGTGTTAACCTCATCTGTCTTTGACACACTCCCACCAGAATGCAGATAACATTTGGTATGGCTAGGCGTGAGCTACCTACATACTTCTTAATTAGCCAGCGTGTACATACGGGTTGGCCAGCTGGCTTTCTCTGAACAGAATATGTAATGCTGGCTTTTGCCTGCCTTTCTCTCAGTTCAGCTGTTCTTAGACATCTCTTATACTCATGCACCGACTTTTTTTTTCTTTTCCATTACAGACTCTTGATAGCTTTGAGATCTAGATAATTTCAAAATAAACTCTGTAGAAACAAAGTCTTAGGGGTGGGAAGGAGAAGATTGCTAAGAGGAAATCAGGTCAGTCTCTTAGTTTGAATCAGTGAGTGTCCTCTCCCCTCACTGTAGTTCAGTGTGCTCTCTGTGGTTTCAGAGCTTGATTGCTGCTCTTTTGAGCTGAGAGATGTGTTTAGGAATGTGCTGAATGCGCTCCAGCCTTTAATGTGCATTTAGTACATGGAACTGAACTAGAAATAGTCCAGAGCAAATCTGCTAAATGTGACTAGTATAAATTCTGAATTTTTGCTGCCAGCTGTTCCATTCTACAGATCCGCTCTTGATAATTCTTTACTTCTTGCTAATGTAGACGTAGCCTTAGCTGTCATGTTCAGTAGTTTAATTTTATCAGAACATTCTGAAGCTCTTCTGTCAGCTATTTATAGAAGAAACTTGGGACAGTTGATACACTGTTTCCCAGTCTGGAGTAAATCCTTATTGGAAGTGAGAGATATTTTTCTTTTTTTTTTTCTCTGCAGATGAAATAACATATGGGAAATACAGGATCAGAGAGGTAGTTGGGAAGCTTGCCTTATTCTAGATTCTAGACTTTTTAAATGTAAATGCTTTCTAGAGGACAAGGCTTGATGTGATGTCTTGGACATTAACCCATCTAGTACTCATCCTCTCATAGAAGTTCAGTGTTGTGCCCCCTGGACATGGCATAGTAGTTGGCAGTCAGCTGTACAACAGGGCTACCAAAGAAAGCCCTGCCTAAGTATCATGTAACATTTTGCTTTATGTGTTATGGGAAGATATGAAGGAATAAGACAGTAAGTATTCTCTGTAAACCAGAAAGGGAACAAGGAGTTCTGTCAGCACCAGAACTAACGATGCTTAATTGCTTAGCAATTTATGTCTTGTGGTTGATTGACTCAGGTAATGTGCAGGTCTCAATTGACTCAAAAGTCCCCTATGACTATGGGAAGAGAAGAAAAATGGTTTATAAAGGCCATCTCATGTGGGCTTTTCTTATAGGCAGTATGGCATGAAACTCATATTGAAACCTTTCCTTGGGGAAAAGAGTGATGGATTATTGTTATGATTATTCACTAGCCACCTTTTTCCGCTAAATTTGCAAGTGCTTTTGAAAACTTCACACTGCTGTCAAATTTAAAGAAAATCCATCTATAGGCTTAAAAGTCATTGGTGAATCACACATATGCATGTAATACAAACACATGGGCCTCAGTTTATCAGAAGACTGGGCTGAAAGTACTGCATGAGAGAACTTGAATTCTCTGGGGTTTTGTACGTAGGTAAAGGCAAGCCCTTTCGTCAGTGCTAGATGTAAGCTTATACAAATACAGTAACTTGTTGGTATTAGAGATTTACTATATGCCTAATTTTCTGTAGCTCGTTGTATCTGAGATTCTGGAGGTTGGTGGGGGGAGCTTGTTTGTTTATTGACCAGGTTTTTTAATATGAAATAATCCTAGCTTTTTATGTCACCGCCTGTAGATCTGTCTAAATACTTACCTTTGTTACTTTAAGGACGAAATAGAATTTTTTAGTTCCTTTAGTTGAAAAATGATTGAGAGGAAAGATTAACAGTGTTTCAAATAGTAGAACACTGACAACTAGTAATGAATGTGCAGGAAAGATGTCGAAACATAAAATCAGAATATCTCATTTTGTTATGTGCAGAGACATTTCTTTAGTAGGAAGCAGATTCTGTTTTATTGAAAAACTTGAAATAGATCCGTTTGTCAGAGAAAAAGCACAGCTGTGCCAGTGTGTCAGATGAAAAGTGATGGCGTTGCTTGTTGTGACAGAGGAGAATAATTTGAATCTAAAGAGTTTAACTTTTAATTTAGGGTTCTGGTGATTTGAAATGTGCTATCAAGACTGCCTAATAAACCAGTAATTGCATTAAGAAACAGCCCTGGAGGAAACTCAAAGCAGACAGATCTAGGTTTCCCTTGAAGACCCTGTGAATGTTCTACGTTTTCCTTTTGAATGCAAATATTTGTGCTTAGAACGAGAGTTGAAATTGCACTGAACTGCAGGGAAACAAAAATAAAATTAAAATGTCATCAAAATCACTTCTTCAGGTGAGAATTTTATTGTTATATATATGCTACGTAATCACAGGTTGAATAGTTTCCTTGATTTTTGGATCATAGTGATATCTTAAAAAATCTGCCCTTTATGAAAATTGTTTTTTTCTCAAGTATTTGAAGCATTTGTCAGTTTGAAAAGTATTTTACGCAGAGATTGTGCAATAGCAGTCTGGTACATAAAACACTTAATGAAAATACTGCTGTGTGCCAGTGTGATAGTTGTAGTGATTTTGCTTTGATAATCCAGTATGTGATGTTCAGTTTTAATGAACTTCCAAAGCAGTTTTCTTTCCAAAACATAATTGGCTTGGGCTGAAGAATTTCATGAATTCACATTTAATTTTGATCACAGAGTCATATAATGGGTCAGGTTGGAAGGGACCACAGTGGGTCATCTGCTCCAACCTCCCTGCTCAAGCAGGATCATCCCAGAGCACATTGTGTCGAGATGGTTCTGGAATCTCTCCAGTGAGGGAGACTCCACAGCCTCTCCAGGCAGCCTGTTCCAGTGCATGGTCACTTGCACAGTAAAGAAGTTCATCATATTCAGGTGAAACTTCCTGTACATGAGTTTCTACCTGTAGATCATTTAATAAAGAAAATGGAAATATCGAATGCTTTCTGTTTTCATTTACCCATACTTGTGTATTATTTGAGCTAACTGTATTATTTAAAAATACTTTAAATTTACTTTGGAAGTGTTGTCATAGTCCTGTTGCCCTTATGCAATACCTTCAGCTTGAGGCTGGGCTTTTTATGGTCTGCCATTTAAAAAAATAAACTGTTGCTTCAGAGGATATGCAGGAAGGCCAGGCCTTTGGTGAAAGAGAACTCTAGTTCAGTTACTGTGGTTTAGCCCCTGCTGGTGAGGCAAATAAGAGCAATGGAGCCAAGCCTAAGGTAATACATTTTACTAAGCTCATGAAGTTGGACTTATTGCTGTGATAGACCAGAGAATAGCATATGAAACCAGGCAAGGAAAAGAAGCAAAGCAGGAATGGAGGTAGTTTCAGGGAATCAAGTTGCATTAAAATAGGAGGGAAAGGTATCAGTAGCATATGCAATGAGAAATATTTTGATGAAGAGGAGTAAGTTCTACATGTTGATCCTTTTTAAAGTAGTTCTAATAGTGGTGGTGTATACGATGGGAATTGTTACAAATGAAACTTAAAGGAGTTATTTGAGAGGCTGACTGAGCAAAAGCAGATTTATTACTTGTGCCACTTTCTAAACCTACGGAAACAGATACTTGCTGCTATGATAATATGCTATGTATGGTCTAATTAGCACAGTAGTAATTTCCTGTGAGGGTAGTAACTTGTTGCATCTTTTAGGATTAAGAAATGTGTTTGTAAGCTACAAGAAACTCATTCTAGAGTACTCTCCATTGAACAAATAACCATTTTTCTTCCTGCAGCTGTTATGAAAAGCAAGTAAAAAGAAAGGCAAATAACCATGTGCTTTGATGTCCATTAAAATTGAGCAATTACTCTCTGTATCAGTAGGGCTGTATAAATCTTATTGACACTACATAAATGAAGGGAATAATGTTTCTTTTGTCTTGGGTAAGAGTAGAACGGTAAGAATTTCACAATAGTGTATCTTTTAGAATAGTGGAGACAAGATTCAGGTTACTGAATATGAGATAGTTTCTAATTAGGCTCTTCCTGTTCTTCATAAGCTTGTGGTTAGTTTAAAAACCCCAGCAAAACAAAACAAATACCCCTCAGACATGTATGAAAGGAAGGAAAAGGATCTTTGTGCAACATTTCCTACTCTTCTGACTTTAGGATTGAGGATTTTGAACTTTCCTTCCCCTCTGTTTTTTCACCTTCTGTTCTGGAATATTAGGAAAGTAAGATCTTACATTGTTGTATACAACAGTATTAGTCTTGGCCATATTCTGTCAGGGAGTTTTCTGTAGGTAAGGTCTCATGGGGGATGGATGGGTGGGCAGGATGTAGAAATCTGTTTGATATCAACATTTTGTATGTCAGGTCTAATACACAAAAGTGGTTTTCTCAAAGCCATCTGCCAAACAGAAAATACCAGTTTCTGTTGTTAACTATGTCAAACCAAAATAGTCTCCCTGGTCCTGTAACAACAGCAAAAGCAACAATAGAAATGTTGCACCTGAAACAATGACTTGCTGAGACATAAAATTGCTACAACACAGTAAGTCTGTGATCACATAAATATTTGCAACATAATACATCAACTCAAAAACACCCATAAAATGTCACTAGCTTTAAAGTGCCATCAAACACAGTTTTACTTTTCATGTGACCTTTCCTCTCAGGCACTCTTAAAAGAAGGTTGGCTCTTCACGCTGTGAAAGAGCCAAGTCAGACCTTTTCCATTATGTGAACCTGTAATGACATTTGTTTGGTGTACCCCGGAGATGAAACACTACAGAGCTCTTGGAGCTTTATGACAGTGGTTTATGTGATTAATTTGATAGACAGTGAAAATTAAGGATTCTAGTTCCAGGTCTAAGCTTCAGAAGATTTTTTCTTCTAACAGATATCTCTTGATCCAGCAGAAAGAATAGTAAATCACCAAGGCTTGACCTTCTTTCCATATCAGTTTGTGTAGACAGTGTTTCAGTTTCCCAGGCTAGAAAGCTTAATTTTTCTTCCCAGTGTTGCCAGAAGTGATCTTGTGCATCTTCCTAATCTTAAAATTGAGATACTGAACCTGTGGATGTATTAAAATAGCCAGAAGTGTTAAGTGTGTCAAAAAGGTAAGTTAGAGGGATAAGGTAGTTCAGCTGCTGACTTGGTGGTCTTCTGATGACATTGTGCCCAGCAGCAGCCATGTTAGATCTTTTGGGGTTTTGCCCCAGGGTTTAAGCTGCACGAGTGGGATGCTTGAAGTCAGGTGTCATTATTAGTCTTCTTTTTTGGGGTACTATTCAAATAGCTCTGCTACCATCTGCAGTAATGTTTTGTCCTGAAATGACACTGCAGTGTGTGTATTTATGTAATGTTGTTTGTTTGTTTTTCAGACACAGGATGAACCCACTGATACAAAATACAGCTAGCTAAACAGCTATAAAATGCCCAAATTTGGGTCTACAAAAACAGTTCAAGTTGAAAATTCTGACAGTGATAGCACCATGGTGGAAAAAACAACTGCAAGAAAGGTAACAAAATTATATTCATGTCCATTTAATTTCAATGAAGTAGAGCATGTGTCATGATTTTTGTTGCTGTAATGTAAAGAAGTAAATATGAATGTGTGTTCTGATATCTTGAGTGCAGAAAAAATATAATTTACTTTTTACGTGACTTTGAAGTAAGGGACAGAATTTATGCCTATTACTGTAATTTGCAACAGTTCAAAGGGTAGCTGGATGCTTTGGTTTTATTTGATATAAGTTAGTGTATAGTTTCCATATCTTAGCTGATATGAAGTCTTTATACACTCATAATGTACAACAGGATTCATATTTTAGTTAAAGTGTCTTATTCTTCATAACAAACACGCAAAACATTTTTGAAGGCCAGTGACAGAGCACAGACCAATGAACAAATGCAAGTTTCTTATATTCCTTTGTAACACGGGGACTTGTTCCCTCTCTTAAGGAGAGTTTGAAAGCCAAATGCTGCAGAAGGGTCGAGACAAGGGAGTCCCCTTTAAAATTGTACAATCCATCTTGGAGAATGAAGGAATGTGGGAAGTCCAGCGATGCTGAAGGGTGGTTTGTTGTTTATAGATATGAAGTATCCCATAATTTTCAAACTTCTGCAGCCAAGGCTGCAAATAACGCAGTTCTGTGATTTGTCTGCCTAGTACACTTGTACAATACACCATGGGTTTATCTGTGGTCCTAGTGAGGAACAGACGCTGGAATAATATTCTGCATTGGGAATGATGGTTTACATGTATATTGTCCTAAGGAGAGTGAATCCATTTATCTCCCAATGGTCTTTAAAACTGTATTCTCTAGAAGAGGGTTTTGTGTGTGTGTGGTCATACTTACTTTTTGTTGAAACCTGTACTGTCTGTAAGACCATTTGATGAATGGATGTAAGACAAGAAGAGATTAAAAAGAGAAGAAAATATTAGAGAAGATTCAGCATCTACTTGAAACTGTTTGTATTCCAGAAAACATTAATGGAAAATTTTAGACTTTTTAGTCTCTTCCCAGTTTGTTTTATGGGTCCCAGTAAAGTGAGGCCAAGGTAGTTGTTTCTGCTAACTCTGATGAACTACTTAGGTAAGAAGAGGAAGATAACAGTAAAAGGGGGAAAGGAAATCTGCTTACTAGTAAAGGGATGAAATAATGTTGGGATGGGTTTTTTTTGTTTGGGGTTTTTTGGGTTTTTTTTCCTGGTCCTTTTTTGGGTTATGGTCAAGTTAATTGAAGTGTCATTCAGTACTGGGAAAGGAGGGAATGTCTGCAGCCTACAACCAGCAAGAATAAGAAGGCCATTTCAGTGAAATTTAGTGGTATTAAATACTCTCTTTCTATTTCTACAGTTGTAAATAAGCTAGTTTTTGTAAAGATTTTAGGTTATTTATTTAACAAAAAAAAAATTCAACCTTTATAAACTCAATTCATTGTCTTGACACTTTACTATTTCTAATAAAACCACAACTTTTGACACAAGAAAATTTTGGAAGACATAATCAGCTGTTGTTCATGCTAGGAAAGCTGAATTGTGTCAGTTTCTTCAAGCTTTGTGTTTATAATAGAAAAAAATTAAAATATGTAGTACAGACATTATTTTCATCTTTTGTTCACTTTTATCAACACAAAAATAGCAGATTTGCTGAAATGTGTCAGTTTTTAGTTTTCCTTTTCCCTGTTTCTTTGCTAAAGATATGACTTGAAATGCTTAGAGTGCATTTGTTTGTAGGTTTGAGCATATAGAAATAGATTATTATATTCTTGTAGTGCCCTAATATTCCTGTATTCAGATTTTTAGCATAGTAAGTACAGTTTGATAGTTTTTGTCATATTTTGACAAGAATGTTAAATAGTCACTTAAACAGTCACATACCTGTTCTTTAACACATGGACAATTGTCAGAGGTGTTTAGCTGGCCTTTGATGAATATGCACTCTTTCCCCTATACTTGAAAAAATAGACAAGATATTGCCAAAATGTAATCATTTAAATTCAGTTGAGAAAATTATTTAAAATTCAACAGCAGTAGTCTGAAGGTTGAGCAACAGAAAATCGTGAAGGTAAATCTTTATTACATACGCAAACATAGAACTCTGAAGTAAAGTTTGACCAGGCCACATCAACAGTGTTAATTTTAATGAAAAACCTTTAGGAAGTAGTGGAAATTTCTGTAAAAGAAATAAGGATTTTTCTCAATACATAAATATTTGCAACAATAAATTTGAAAGCAATAGTCCTTGAAGTATTAGAACTTACTATGAAAAATGTTACGGATTTGTTATCTAATGTAAATGATGTGAGAAAGTACTGAAGTCTAATGTGAAATAATGTTAATACAAAATAGTGCATCTCACAAGTGAACAGCAATGTTAAAGGACAGACTCCCTAAAAAAAAATCCTTATTCTTCTCAAAATAAAAACTAAATGACATAAGACTATTCTAATGGCTAACATACTAAGAACTAAAAAGACTTGCAGGGTTTGGTTTTCCTTCCACAGTTGTTTAGCTTGTTCTGGTTGTGCAGTTGCCTGAGGAATGTAGTGAAGTTACTGCTATTATGAGAGTTAATCTTTCATATTTGTCCAGAAGTTAATGTTTGTTATGCTGTTTTAACAACCAGTGAATAGCTAGTTGAATCAGCTACACATTCATGTCTTCTGAGAACTTTAAAAAGTCATTAGGAATAATATTCCTCTTAATAACATGAATCTATGTCATACCTGTTTTATAGTACATGTATTTTTATTTCAGTTGCTCATCTTGGGAGCATAAAATAAAAAAAAACAACAAAGCAACACTGTAGGAGTGTGTACAGCAGCTAGACTATTTAATGTTTGCATGAGCTACTTTACAAACATAAGAACATAATGAAATTGTAATTTATCTGAATTTATAGTTTAGAACTTCCATGGCCAAACTCAGGAAGTAAATGATAGATATGTCATCCAAAGTAGAAACACATTTGAAGTTTGTAAGAATTAATTCTCGCCTTAGAAGAGTCCAACAATAGTGCCCAAAGCCATTTAATACCATACAGAACACGCTTCAGTATGTAATTATCTTTGATAGGCAGAAAAAGAATGCTTATTCTCTCAGGGCTCAGTACATCTGCTAGATTATATGGCTCTCTGTTGTCTCTTTTTGTGTCTTGTCATTGATTATGGCACTACCAGACAATAGAGCTGGAATGGGATATCAAGAAATTGTCCAGGCTGCTGTTTGTCAGCTTTCTGAGACAGTTTCTGCTGCACAGATTAAAAATATGTTCCTCATCATGGCGCGCTAGTATGGTTTTGTTGACAGAGAAAATTCTTCCTTGTTACTACGTCCTCCAGTGAGGCATATATTAAATGTCGAGACATGCAGATCCAGTTCATCCATTTGCCCCAGAGTAGAATACGCTGTACTTGGTTCTTGACAGATGTTTGCCAGACCTTTTCTTTAAAGACTTGCCTGATGGAAATTTCTTTCTCCTTGGGCAGTTTATTCTGATACTTAATTATGCTGACTGGCATAGAGTTAGATACTTAGTAGAAGGATGAATAACTTTTTCTTGTCTCCTGTTGCAGTCTAAAGCCATTGAATGTTCTCTAACTGTAGTGGACATGGAAAGTATGTAATACCTTTCACTTTGGAGCAGTAGTTTATGTATCTCAACATTACCCTGTCTTGTTTTGTCTGATTAACAGTTTTCACTTCAGATTAATGAAGCTCTTTAGAAAGTCCACAGATACAAGTTACAAGTTGTTTTATAAAACACCTCAACTTCTTTTTAGGTTGCTTCCATGGATCACATTAAGCTAATACACAAATATATTGATGCTGAATTTTGAACCTTGCTTTGGAGCTTGAAAAAGAGATGCCTGTGCTGTTCGTGGTGACCAGGAGTAGTTGGAACAGTGAATGCTCACTCTTTAAAAACAGAGTACCTGTTCTAACCTGCAGGGCTTGCTGCTTCCTCTTGCCTTCCTTTGCTTGAAGTTGGATCCAGGAGTCCATTAAGAGTTTTCTAGCTTTTAACGTGGTGTTCTGTGATTGTACAGTAATTTATCATTTGTAGAACCTTGTTTTTATCCTGGCTTTTCCAGGTTTTTTTTGTATTTAGACTGCTTTTCAAATTAGTAATTTTGCTTTCCCTTTGCCAGTGCTCTTTGCTTCTTCTTTTCCAGTTGTGATGATATCTGCATATTTAATTGTATCTCTATTTGAGCATTATCATGGAAAATGCTAAATAGCATTGACTTTGTACAGACTTCTCAAACACCCTGTTCATTGCAGCTTTTGAATTGGAAAGTCTGCCAGTGATGGTGGCTGAATGTTTACTTCCACAATAGCTAAGGAACAGAATATTCTCCTTTTTTTCAGTTCCTGTGTATTCTGTGTATAGCCTGGTTTTTCATTTTTACTGTATCTTAATTTGTCTGAAAGTATGCATTTTGAACTGTCCTAATTAGATCATCACAAAATTTATATTCAGTGATTATTCAAAAACCAGTGAATCCGTCATAAGGCCTATATGCCGTTTAAGAATAAGAATAGTTGTAAAACTGTCAAATTATTTAAGCAGCTTGTGTCTTTGTGAGCACCCACCAATGTATTTTAGTGATGAATACCCAAAATAAGTGATTCTTTTAAAGGATTACCAACTGCAAAAAGTTTTTCTTCTAAAGAACAAGTTGAAACCAATGTTTCCTGCTTAGGAATTTTAAATTATTTATAGTTGATCCTTTCCACTGCATAGTACATAATATAAGGTAATATTCTAGAGAAAGCAATAAAACTTTTATGCTATTTTATCATATTGTGGAAAATTTACATACCATGCAAGTGAGAAATAATTGGATTGTTTGGAGTGAGGTATAAGAGAGCTGTTGGTGAAATTGGGCTCAAGTGAGGAACTTGTATCTGTAGTGGAAGAGATCGGAAAGGGCTTCATGGAGTTTGGATCTGCTCTTGTCAGCTTACCAGATGCATTTACAAATGATGACTTGTGTTAGATGGATTAGCTTCTTTCATAAGTTACACCACTGTATTTCCCAAGGGCTTAGGGGAGTCTTAAGAGGTTTTAGATTTTTTTGTTCCAGCTTATAAGAAAAAGAGTGGGTGAGCATGGTTGTATTTTGGGGGTTTGGGAAAGGGTTGGCTTTGGTTTTGATGTGTGGGTTTTATTCTCTGTTTTAGTTTGGGGTTTCGATTTTTTGAGTTTATAAACTTGGAGTGAAGATAGGTAGTCTCTGGGGCATCAACCTTTATACTTCAGGAATTCTCTTGACAAAGACTGATCTCTTCCTTGTGGTTTCCCTGGTACAGACATTTGTCTTCTGAAGTTTGCAGATTTATTTTTTTTTTAATCACTTCTGCCAAACTTTTTGGCAGCAGTTTGAACTCAGAGTGTCAGATGATATCTTTTTACCTGTATTCTAAAAAAAAAAAAAAAAAGAAAAGTGCCTTTGAGAACAGTACCTCTACTTGGAGTTATTTTCTAGTTTTTCTTCAAACAGAATAAATCTTCTAACTACTTGCTTCAGAAGTACCAAGGAGCAGCCTTTTTGTTTACACTGATTGGCAAGTCAGTGTATGTTCTTCTTCTATATTTAGGAAATTAATTTATTAGTGATTTCATCTGATCATCTGTTAAGAATGATATAAAGCTGTGGAGTTGTGATAGCTGACATAGCTGGATAGTGTGTTTCTGCAGAATGTAATGAACAGAAAACATGGTGTCCCTGCATTGCATCTTGATTAATAGGTTAAAATACTGGGGTTTGCAGAGGGTTCTCTCAAGCAGTCTTCTCACTAACCTGGTATCTTTTATATTCTTTCCTCCTATATTAGCAAAGTAAGTAAGCATAAGTTAATGTTGTGCCTGTTCATGTTTTTTCTCTTATTTATTCTGAAATATGGTCTGTAAGTCAAAATCTCCAGATTTTGTACCAATAGTTTGTACCTCTTTTTTCTAAATTTGCTACGAGTTTAAAAAGTTTTTTTGAAGATTCTCTAAAATGAAACACTACAGTATTATTGTTGAAATAGAAAGGGGCTTCTCAATGGATGGATTATGGGGTGGGAGTGGAGGCAGGGGAAAGTTGTTAGGGGGTTTTTTTGTTGTTGCTGTGTTACTGTTCACAGTCTGAATTGCAGTGTGGGCTTTTAATGTGCTTTTACTGGGATCATCTTGGTCAGGGAAGGAAATTGGGATTGTTGTCAAGACTTAGCAAATTCTTGTTCATTATGTGTTGTTCCTTTACTTATTAATTAAGGCTTGAATAATGAACACCAGTTCTACAGTGATGTATCAGAAAGGAAAAATAACACTAATTAAATTAGAGGTTACTTACTTAAAAACAAAAGAAATGGTACTGATTGTTTTTATTAAGGCTAATTTAAAAGTTGATTCAAAAACTTTATAATATGCATACTTGAACACAAGCACATATATTCTTACAATAGCAGTCTTTTCAGTCTGTGTACATTATAAGACTCTTCTGCTTTATGCAAAAATTATTTAGTATACTTTTTATTTATATTAGAGCAAGGACAAGATTGCATCCTACAGCAAAACTCCAAAAGTGGATAGGAGTGATGTGGGGAAAGAGATGAAAGAAAAGTCTTCCATGAAACGTAAACTTCCTTTTACTATTAGTCCATCCAGAAACGAAGATCGCAATTCAGACACAGGTAGAACCTTTTTATTTTCTTAACTAATTATTTGTTGGTCAAATATGTCCTAATTAATAAGTTGTATATTATGTTTTTATATTTTTTCCCCTTTGAGAAGGATACTGAGTATAAAAGTTGCTTGCTTGCTTCTGATTGTTCCATCTCAGTCTGATAGGCTCTCGTCCTGTCGTTAGCAATGTCCAGTGTGCCTCCACAGTTTATCTATATTTGTTGTTTCTTAACCTCATTCTTTTGCTTTCTTTTCATTGTCATTTCTAGAGGTTAATTTGTTTAAACTCGTAAACTGATGAAAAAAATCAAGTGCCTTGATTTGAGACGCAGCTGTCAGCCTTTCCATAGCCATGTTTTGGGGGAAGGAGAGTGGGAAAGACTGGTGGATGTACTGTCCTTCATATAAAAGAAAAGGTTGCTAGGGTTACAGAGCTAACTAAACTAGCCATGGAGAGTGCACTTTTCTTTCAGTTCAAGTTCCTATGATCTCTCTCTTCAGGATACCTTTTTTGCACAGGCTAGTAGTCTTTCCTAGCTTAAGCTTATTCTATTGGAACTGATTACAAGACTTCAAAAAACCATTCTTAACATGGCTCTTTTCAAATCAAGATGGAGGGATCTGGATACATTCCAAGAGTACAGCTACCTCTGAATTTAGGTAATTAGCTATCTGTGTCATTGTTCAGTACTAGTTCTGTTTGTAACCAAAAAACATCCATGCCCTGTGGAAGGTCACCAGAAGGCATGTTCTCCAAATTTCTCAAAGGCTCAGTACTACAGTTTTTTATACTGTGCTTATTGTATATTTGAATATTTTCATAAAAAGGCACTTCCCCTTAATGTGCTTAGATTTAAATGCAAGACAGAAGTATGTACCTCAGTAAGTGTTTAATTATTGTCTAGGTGTGATTTCGTGCAGAAGATTCGGCTCTTGGATAATACATACAGGTCTTTGTAAAGAAAATGGTATGAAGCCCAAACTTGAAATAGTCACATTACAAAACACTACTCTTGGCTTTAGTTCTGTTTTCAGTGGTTTTACAGCATTCTAGAGTCTTACAGTATTCATGATACCACTTGATTCTGAAAAGATCATGTATAAATTAGAAGTATGCTCCCAGCATCTGCTTTATTAAATTTTTTGCTTGGTATTAGACCATAACTATTTTTCATAATGGAAAGAAATATATGTAGATGTAATATTTAGCATTTATTGAATGTTTTTTATTGTTGAAAGTCTTATGTCATCTCTCCCCACCCCATCAATTTTAAATAAGTCATGGTCACAGCATCTTGTAAGGTAACACAAGGTAATTCTTTGCGTCTTTGCTATAGTGTCTACTGTCACAGTTGCAACAAATAAGACTGATTAGTCTAGGCACTTAGACATGCACAGCAAGTCAATGCTCACACTACAAAATCTTTTTGTTGCAAGTCGTAGCAGGGAGATGGAATGAACCGTTCAAGTAGGGGCAAGAAATACTCAACAGTAGCAAACATTACAGCTTATTGTGCCTTTCATTTTTACTGAGGTAAGGAGGTAGGGGCAACTGCCCTGTTTCACAGGGAAGAAACTTGGTACATAAGGTTTCCAGAAACTTTAGGGCAGGAACTTTACTAGGATGACAGACTGTCCCTATAATACTGATTCTGTACCTAAGCAATTAGACCGGTAGGAATTAAGCATTTAGATTGTGCCAAGTTTGTCACTGACGTGATTAGGAGTGACATCAGTGATCATGAAATGCAGTGCTGCATCTGACACAAACTTGGCATTATACATGGAAGAGCTTTGATGTCAGTGAACTAAACTGTTACCTCTGACAGAAGTGTCTCCCTGATAACTATGTACAGAGAATGGCAAATGTTGAGAAGGAAGAAAGTTTTCGGAGATGAGATGTAATAGGAGACAGAGGGGAAAAAGAAGAGGTGATGAAAAGCTTCTTACCAGCTAGTAGTGCTAAAAAATAAAAGCCCTCAGATTTCTTCCTACAGTTTGTGAAAATCTGTTTTGTTATTTTAGAAAAATGGTTAAAGGTTGTGTGTACAATTCATAATTGAAAATATTCAGAGGAAATGTGTGGTACTACTCTATTCTTCCACTCTCTGTTGCAGTTTCAGGATGTATTTTATCCTTTTCCAGTAGATTCAGTTTTAATAGCCTTCCAGTATGAGGGGTTTTTTCAGAGTTCAGCATTTCTTATGATTTTGCTAAATAGTTTCTCTGTATCAGCTGATAAGGTTCTAGCTCCAGGATATTTTGTAAATTAAGATTTAATGGTTTTTCCTAATTTTTGTAAAAATTTCCCCTGCAGTTCACCTCTTTCTCCTTTTTCTGGTAGACTTTTTTTGTTTCTGGTCTTGTCTAAAAGTGGCAAGTGATAATGAACACAGACAGCCAAACTGAACATTAACTTAATGTGGAAATATTTTTTTTTATTTGATGTTCACAACACTACACATAAAGTACCTATTACATCCAATCAATTTTGGCGAGACTGAAATTAAACGCCATTTGTAGTGTCCTGTAAGAGTCTAGTACAGTTATAGCCCACCTATTTATTTAGATGTATTTTTTTTACCTAAGAAACTGGTGCAATACATTAGTATTAAATAATTTAAGATTTAGCCTGAGCTAAATCTTTAGCCATTAGGACTGAGTCCAGTGCCTAAAGGTAGTCATGCAGTGCCAGCTGAGATGGCTGCAGTAGCTTCAAGGTCTGCACAGGTCTGGAAGATAATGTGAATCCCAGGAGACCTGTGGCCTTCTGAAGGGGCCTGAACTGAGGGCTCCCTTATGACATCCTCATTCTTCGGTCAGAGCAACCACAAAAAGCTAATACAGTATATACATATACTGCGGACAAATATATTTATGCTGCAGTATAGCTTTAACCTTTACGTAAGTAAATCTTAAGGATGAGTCTACATGCAAACTTTGATTGAGACTGGTGGGTTTGGTGGTGGAAGGAGAAGCATTTTTCATAGCTCTTAAAATAAATTTTCTGATTTGAAGTCTCCCAATCTCAAAGATAATTCGATTAAAAAGCCACCAGTTATTTAGCCTACGTAAAAAAAAGAAAAAAAAAATCTGGTTAGTTTTAAATAACCTCTGATGTGATTATCCAAATAAGAACAACAGGCAAGTGTTGATATTGCAAAGGTCAAATTTGTTTTCTTTGTCTGCTTTATTAGTCTAAAGAAATTTGAATTTTTCATAATAATTAAACATAACTGCAGATTGTAAAAATATTTTGATTGTGAAGATAGTCTTGTTATATAGTTGATTTTTCAGAAAGAATAATGAGTTACAATTACACTGAGTGTGGTAATTTGTTGAGCTTTCTTGGAAATTACATTTGCCAGATTTTCTGTTTATAGTAGCATCTTGGTTTTGTTTTCTGACCCCTTCAGTTTTTTAAAGTAGCCCAAACATGGCACCGTCATACTTCTTTTAGCACTTGGTTGACATCCAGGAGAGCAAAACGGCTGACCTCTTTATGTTGCAGGGGTACATCAGAGTAACACAACTCCTGTACTTGTGCATCCCGGAGTTACAGTTAGTGGGGCTGTTGAAGTGATAGTTTACACACTGCTTGCTGGATTTGAACTTACTGTTCAACTGTAATGAGTTTCTTTAATTGTTGTTTGGGCTTAAGACAGGAAGGTGGAGAAGATTTTGTGTGTGGTGTTTGGTTCGGTTAGATAAATATGGCATCAACTTGATTAATTAGGTATCACAGTAGTACCTTGATATATCTACATGGTTCAGTGCATTGTGAACTCTCCTCATCACATTGTAAGATTTCTTGTTCCCTGAGCATAGAAAGCAGCAGTCAGTCATGATGTGTTTCTCTTTAAAATACGTTCAGGAAGGTTGCCATAATCAGAGCTCAGTAATTCTGTCTCTCAGCTTCATCATCTGCAGAATTGATCATCTTGACCTGTCTTTTGCAGTTGTTAGCAATGAACATACTAGTCTTTTGTTGTGTATCATTCAGTCCTATAACTTCCTTAGAAGCACTTACTTCAGGCAGTTCATATTTTAACTTCACATGGTCCTATTTCTTAATCCTGTTACTCCTTACAATTTGGACTATGGTGCGATTCTTTCACATGAAAACAGACTGTCATGAGCCCTAATATTTGAATTTGGCCTTTAGTTTTATTTCCTTTATCCACTAAGGTGTTTATTTTACCAAATGAAATTCTCAGTTAGGGTTTTTTTTGTCTTTAGAAGTCCATATGTTACATTATTTAATAATTTAGTTTCCTAAAACATTTAGAAATTATTTTACTGGGAGTTTGTAATTTATCCAATCTAGAAAACAAAAATAAAGTAAGGAAAAAGAAACAACAATCAAGCAAGCAAACAAAAAACCCAGCTACATTATTGTTTGCCTTGGGATCTGTCAGGCATAAGTTGTCCTAAAATAATCACCGGTGTTTTTGATGTTTCTCATGCCAGAACATCTAAGTACTGTGAGTGGATTTCATGAAGCCCTTCTGCAAATGAATGCTTACATGGTCCTCAATCACTGTTTCACATAACTTGACTATTTTGAAATAATTTTTTAAGTGTTAGGTGAAAAGGTTATGTTGCAGAAGGAAAATACTGGAAAGGATATTGTCCAGATAGATTTGGCTGCCATATTATGAAGTTTATTTAATCAATATGATTGAACATGAAGCCACTTTGAAGAGTGTTGATTTTTATTTTTTTAATAAAGAGTAAAAAGTTCCCTCATGTTTTGTTTCTAACTGCGAAAGTATACCAAAAGGTGACAATAATCTGAATGTAAAAGAAGGTATTTGTAGTCCATAGACTTTGAAAACAAAATGCTCAAAATCTTAAAAAGAAAAAAAAAGCCGCAAAACCCAAGCCAAGTAATTGACTTCAACAGTCAATTTTATACCTGAAATTCTATATGAACTTAATTTCTTAAACTGATATTTTTCCCTATAAGGGAAGTTATTGCTGTTGAAAATGTAGAAACATCAAGTACATAGCTGTGAGAAGGTTTCTGTTACCACAAGATAAAGAATAGCTAAAAAGTTGAAGTTCCTAAATGTTAAGTTGATCTTCTCCTGTTAAAGTGCATTGTATTGTATGATGTTATTCTTGGAGAATTTAATTATTTAATTTTATATCTTTTACATTATTTTATTTGATATGCCCTACTCCCTTCCTTTTGCTTCCTTCCATCCCTTTTGTCCTGCATTATATACATGAGATATGTGGGTGGAGGGAAACAACAGTCCTGTATAGGGCAAACTACAGTAAAAGAATTATCAGGTGCACCTGCTATACTCTTGAGACTTTTTTAGGTTTTTTGTTAATCATATTAATTTAGTTTATTGAACTGTTTAGATTTACTGAAAACACAGAGGAAACCTCATACCGATTTTAATAAAATTGTCTTCTTTGGTAAGGGCATGATTACAGTATAATTTGTTGAGAAAAAAATATAGTCTTATTTGGTACTTTTAGTTGGTAAGATCTAAAAATACTTTTCAAAATACTGTGTTAATAAGGTGTAATAGAAGAACAGTTTACCTCACCACTGAAATGCAACACTACACATGAAATGGGAATTAATTGCACTGACTTAAAAAAACAAAAAAAAAACCCAAAACCAAAACAACCCCAAAACCCAGACAACCCCAATGGAAAAAATTGCCTGGAAAAGTACATTGTGTAGTTAAAAAGTTAGATGATCAGGAGATTTATTTCACTTAATTTGATATATTATTTTCTCAAGCTGAGTATACCTGTAAAATTGTAAGGAAAAATTCAGAATGAAAATTAATGTGTTCTTCAAGAAAAAATCAGTAACTAGCATAAGCTAAGAAACAGCAGAACAAGCTAGATGAACTGAAATACATTGTTTTGACGGAAGTACTAAATTAGCCAATAAAAAAGTATGCTATACATTATCCTTGGAGAGAGGACAGCATATTTACAGTAAAAGGTTGAAAGTACAATTTTATTATAGGAGTTTTTTGTTTATTTTCCTATGCAAATATTTTTATCAAGCGGTCAACAGTGTTGGTTTGAATATTGAGTGAATTCTTCAGGTATTCAGGACTGAGATGCATGCAGTTTAAAAATACCAATTGCTTCTGTAAAAGAGGTCTTGTTTCCTTCTTAAATACGATGGATAATTTTATAGAGGTTACTTTAATAGGTACATGGGTCTGTAGCTTTCCATTCTTTAAATAGTCTTGCTTGCAGTTGTTTAGTCTATAAAATCATTTATTTCTTATATGGAATTCAAGATGAGAACTGTTGATGTGCCTTCCTGTGCCCCAAGAGCATGGCATTACTGGAGCTTGTGTGTGTGATCAAGGTTAGAAGATGAGATTTAGAGAAGAAGTCAGAGAAGTAATTTAAAAAAAATTAGTGAAACAAGGAAGAGTGCAGAAGTGGAGAAAATTAAATGATACCTAGGAATCTCAAAGGGACTTAAGCTTCTAATTTGTAATTCTTATTAATTTTTATCTCTCTCCAGAAGGTCAGTTAAGTTTTTTTTAGTGAAGTCGTATTAAGATTTTCTGCTTTTGCAAATGGCAGGTTTCTTGGCTTTGGTGGGGGTTTTTTGTGTTTTTTTTTTTAATTCTCTCTTTTTTTGTGTGTGTTTTTTGTTTGTTTGGGGTGGTGTTTTTTTTGTTTCAGTTTGGCTTTTTGGAGCTTTTTTTTTGGATGTGATTGTTCAGATGTGTAATTTTAGCTCCTGGTTTAAAACTTGGACATGAAACATTAAACAACTTTTGTAAATATTGATAAAAGGAAAGAAGTTATGTATATAAAATAGCTGTGTGTTTTTGAAGGATTTGAATTTTGTAGAAGAAATTGCTTTAAGATGAAATAACAGGATGAGTCTGAGAGAAACAATCTTTTAATTAACTACTTAGCAGATACCAGTATTAAAAAGTCTTCCTAATTTTTAACATGGTATCTTGAGAGAAGTAGAATAGATTGTAGTATAAGATCTGTATTCAAGGCCAAAAAATGACCAACTGATCTTACAGAATGTTTTAAGCACCTGACTTTCATCTCAAAATTAAAGTTGTGACATACCCAGGCCTTCCTGCTGTGAAACAGATTTTTCATCTTTTAGCATTTTTTAGTAATCCTGCTTACAGCTTTAAGTGCTTTAATTCAGTAGCTTGTTATCCTAATATGATTAGAACAGGTAACCAACACTAATGCAAATGCAGTAAATTGGAGGTATAATTTCTGGTTTTCATCACCTGCCACCTGTCACCAGTTTACATACCTTAAATGGATGGGTTTGATTCTAGAAAAATATTTTGACAGAACAGCTGTTTGAGTTTTTAAATATTCCTATTTCCAGAGAAGGAAGGTCCGGAGAAAAAGAAAATGAAGAAGGATGCTGGAAATAAGAAATCAGCACCAGTTAGCATTCTTTTTGGTTATCCTCTGTCAGAGCGCAAACAGATGGCACTTCTCATGCAGATGACAGCAAGAGACAACAGTCCAGGTGATCTTTGCTTCCTCTTGCGTGTTTAAGTCTGCCCAGTCAGAATATTCTGAACCCTGATGTTTTTCAGCAATCCTTGATTTTTTGGGCACTTTTTAAATCATTTGTAATTCTGTTAAAACTCTTTATTTTGCATAGGCAAGTAATTTGGTGAGAAATTTTTGACCTTCTGCATTTGTGTGTGAAGCTTTGCATTACGATAGGTGTAAAAATTGAAAATTTCTTTTGTTCCTTTGGTTATTTTTGCCTCTCAGGCATTGTTCTGTATGCATTGTGTAAAAAATGAAATGTTTCCCTTTTTTCACGAAGTTTAGCTACTATCTCATTGTCTCAGTTTGGAGCAGGATTTTTTAATTTAGGAGAAAATGGGATAATTTCCTTAGGATTTTATGGGAGGGGGGAGGCATCTTGTTTTTAATTCATGACTTCAATCTGTCCTTAGTCTAGCTGTATTTAAAAATCTTTGTGTATGTTGTACAGGTGGGAAGATTTTACAGAATTACTATTTAAAATTGAGTGGCTGGGTTTCCTTAAGGAACTATCCAGTCCACCCAAAACCATTTGTGTTGGCACAGGTGAGGAATTGTGTGGAGTACGATACCCAGGCAGTAATTCCTTAAACTGGCATCCCACTACATAAAAATATAGTGGAATTGTGCTGGAGGAGGGAGAAGCAGGGTAGATGCTAATCTTCATGATCATGCCTTGTCTCGATTCAACAGAATTTATACCAGAGTTATGTGAACCTTGTAGTTTGGTTAGACTTTATCTGTTCTTGAAACCTGCTTTAAAAAATGGTAAGATTTTGCAAAATTCCCTTTTTCATGTTGAAAATAGACACTGTGTTAATATATGGGAAATGTGAAATATGTCTTTTATTTACATATAATTATTCACTCTTTACTTCACCTCATTTTAATTAACCTATGGTGATCACTTAAAAACTTATTTTGTAGATTCCACCTTAAATCATTCCTTACAAACAACGCCAACGCAAAAGAAAACTCCAACTTCTTCTTCAAGACAAAAAGACAAGGTTAACAAGAGAAATGAACGAGGGGAAACGCCTCTACATATGGCAGCAATTCGAGGGGATGTTAAACAGGTCAAGGAGCTAATCAGATTAGGTGCAAATGTGAATGTAAAAGATTTTGCAGGTAAGTTAATACATGTTCTCTTAACTGTATGAATTAAAAGTAATGCTGAAGTTGTTAACAGAGGTTTCCTTTCAGCTCATGTTGTATGCAAATATTAAAAATACAACTTAGTAGAAATTCTCAAATCATGTTTTTATTTCCAATGGCAGTGGTGGTCCTGGGACTCTACCGTACATAGTGTATTATTAGACCAGTATATTAATGCCCAGAGGTTTCAGTTGAATCCAGGGCCTTTGCATAATGGGTATTTGCAGAAATACGTGTGCACACTTGCTGAACTTTGTAGAATTATTCTGGGCAGGGTCAGGTAGTGGGATTGTAGGCTGTGTGAGGAGATGCAAAGTTTAGTAATGGTGAAAGGGTGATATATATTGTCTTCTCACTGGGACAGCTAATGTGCACCAAAGCAGATGAGTTTGCACTTGTCATCTAGTCCTGCCAGATTAAGGATAGTTTTGGTATGTCAGTAGTTGCTCTGATTTTGGCACTGATTCATGAGGTTAAGTTTCAGCATGTACAATATTTTTAGGTTTGTGGGTCAAAATGATTATAGTGAGAATTATGCTCTCAGTGGGAACGGTTGAGGTGAGCTGAGGTGGCAGATCCCTCTGGGAGAAACTGAGAACTATGTGGCACAATTAGTTGGCAGCTCAAACTTGACATAAAGAGAAGATATTAACGAAATGAACAAAAGTCTTGATTTTAGGTAAGAAACAGATCAGTAATTTCTGATTTGGTTTGCAGAGGGTAGTTGAATTTGTACGTGAAGGTAAGGCTGCCCAAGGCTGGCATGTGAAGGAAGAAAGGTAGCAGAACACTGCAAGACCTTCAGAGGAGTTGAGAGGAGAGATGAGAAGAACTTGTTGACAAGAGCAATTTTAGAAAAGAGGGGGAGGTTCACGGTAAGACAGGCCCATAGAAATCTCACGTAGAATAGAAATGTTTCAGGAGATGTTGTGGTGGGTTAACCTTGGCTGGCTGTCAGTCACCGAGCTGCTTTCTTACTTACTCTCCTCAACAAGTCAGGCAGAGAAAATAAGGTGGAAGAAACATGCCTTGTGGGTCAAGTTAAATACCATTTTAATAAGCAAAGCAAAAGCTGTATGTGCAAGCTAAGGAAGAAGAGGAATTCTTTGACTACTTTCCATCAGCAATCAAATATTCAGTCACTTCCCAGGAAGTAGTTGTAACAGTTGCTTGAAAAAATGAACACCATTACCTATGAACACCCTTCCTTCCGTCTCCGTTCGCTGAGCTCTTATTGCTGACCATGACATCAGGTAGTATGGAATATACCTTTGGGTCAGTTTAGATCTACTGTCCTGGCTTTGTCCCCTCTCAACCTGTTGTGCAGAGGAGAGGAAAAACCGTGACTTTACAAGCACTGTTCAGCAGTAGCCAAAACACTGGTGTGCAGTGAATAGCCACAAATGCAACGGGCTACTCTGAAGGAAGCTAACTTTGTAGCTTCATCCCAGCCTGACTTAGTACAGATGTTTAATTTTAAAGTCAAGTGAAAGGAGGAGAACAGTGGCTGAGAGCTGGTTGTACGAATCAGGTGGGAGCAAGTCGTTGGAGACTTCATTCAAAACTCTGGAGGAGGTGTTTGGGATCAAGTGAGATACTTTTCCATTGGTAATCCAAAGTTAGAAGCAGAAGTAGCTGAACTTCAAAATCCTATGCAGAGGAAGAAGTCAAGAAGAGGGGGAGGATTGAAGCAGTGAGTCATGAGTGGAGAAAAGTAGGAATTCAGGATGCAGTGAAGTTTAGAGAATTAAGAGGTTTGTAGTTAAGAATTTGGCAGAACTAGAGGAGCAGAAAATGAATTACCAATGGAGGAAGTAACCCTGCTCATGGGATATCTGCCAGAATGATACTGCTGTGTGAGAACAAGAGGAAAGGAAACAGATGTTGAGAGCAAGCCAGGACTAGAGTTGGCAGGCTGGACATTGTTACAGGATGAAAAGGCAAAGCAGTAAAACATGGAGAAAAATTAATTACGGGGAGAATTAATAAGGGAGGAAAAAGACACGGATCAGAGGGCTGCGAGCAGAAGAGGGTCATTGTGTTGGGTGAGTGCTAAAAGGGGAAATGACACGAAAATGTCAAGAAGGAGGTGGCAGCCAGACAGTGTTGGAAGTGAGTGACCCAAGTGATGATCGGAGAGGAAATTTAGCATATGAAGATCAGTAAGAAGTGTTTTGCTGTAGAATAACTTAGAAGGTTATCTCTTTTTAACTTTTTTTTCTGCCTTTTTTTAGTGGTTTTTTTTTTTTAAATGAGTGGCAGTTGGGAAGTTGAATGAAACATAAAGGTGAGAAATCACATTAGCGAGGGATTAGATAAGGTAGGGGTTTCTTGTACCTCCTCCTCATGGATGTACAAGATCACTACTGATCAGACACAGAGTTCAAGTGAATAACCTCTTCCAGACTTGCACTGGTTATGTTGGGAACAAAAGCTGAATGCCTCCCCAGAACTAGGCTTTGAGAAGGCATCCACAGCAGACTAGAATCAGGGCAGCTGTGAAGTGGAAGTTGTCATGTTAGGGAGCGGAAATAGAGGTAAGGAATCTAGTATGTGCAGGTTGGTTGTCATCTTCAGTTGAGGCTCTGCTACAGAAAGTGAGCACTGAACTGCAGATTATCACTGTGGAAATCAAAATTGCAAAAAATTATTAGTGTTGTAGGAAATACCAGGCGTAAGTTCTTTGTGAGTATTTATTTATACCTTATTATCTAGCGACTGAATGTTGTTAGTGATTTCTAGTACGTGGTCAGTAGCTCCAAAGGAGCACGGGTTATGGTAATTTGCCATACTTATCCTTTCCAACAGTGTTTTTTTCAAACTGTTTCCACATAGAATAATGTTATTTATATATCCCTAACACTATTCAAATGTTCACTAGTCAAAGAAATTCTAACATGTTTAGCCTAGGGATTATGTGCCAGATTTTGTCTTTTACTGTTTGGTTCATGATTTCAATGTTCAGTTTAATCACAGAAAAATTTGGAATTTGGCATGAGGCTTAAATTTGATAAAGCATGTATTGTTCATCATATGGATGGTATTACTCACATTGTGAGTTTATTTTGAAATGTTTAGAGGCAATAGATATGTATAGCAGAGGAGAAGAGACCCAAACTTAAGTCTTGGGCCTTTCAGTCTTAGACTTTCCACTCTTCTCTACAGGCTGGACACCGCTGCATGAGGCTTGTAATGGTGGTTACTACGATGTTGCCAAGGTCCTGATAGCAGCTGGAGCTGATGTGAACACGCAGGGCTTGGATGATGATACACCACTTCATGATTCTGCTAGTAGTGGGCATAGAAATGTGAGTTCTGTGTAGTGTACCTGGTTTGAAAAGCTCAGTCTTTAAAATGAGTTCCAACTGTCTGCCTTGTGGTCATCTGGTTTTATAATTCCGCTTGTTGTGGTTTTGGGAGCATCTCAGAGTTGTTGTGATTGTCTTTGTTTTGTCTTGCTTTTCATTGAACTTCTGTTGCCAGATGTTTTCTACCAGTATCTGTTTCCTTAAATATTTCTTATTAAATAAACATTTTAATTACTTTCTTTTCTTATTAAATAAACATTTTAATTACTTTCTTTTGAGACTTCTACTGTATAGAATTCTCAAAAGAAAAATGTCTCCAAACAGTATACTGTGGATTTGTATGTATTATATATATATCTTTAAATATCTATAAATACGTATATCCTGTATTTCTTTTTTATATGTTGCTCATGGCATTGAAATAGAGAATCGAGATGTATATATATTCTGAATAATTTTTTTTTAAACTTACCAATAAGCACTTAAAATAAATGGAGCACTGTATTTTACATTAATTTCTAAATCTGTTCTTGATTACTGCTAATAAGATGCAGAAATTGCTCCACTTCCCTTTGTATCTGTTCTGTGTCATTACCGTGTGTATAATCTGTTGTATAAAGTAAAAAGTAGAAAACATCCTTCCAAACAAGGTGTTCAGTTACAAAGGTTTTTTCTGGAAAAGCCAGAGAAATTAACAATCTGATTGTGATTTTTTTTTTAATTAACTGTTTAGTAACTGCTTCTTATAAGTAACTAAACAAAAGTGGGTCTTCAAACTTGCATGAAATTGAAGTAAAGTTTTGGAGAACAGGACCTCTTGCTTCTTTGGTCTCAGTATAAGTATCTGTGACCATCTCACTGACATTATGTATCAGAGTAATTCTGAAGTTTCCTGTTAAGATACCATTGTCTGCTGAATTGCCACATTCTTAGCACATAGGACAGAAAAAAAGGAGTTAATTTTGGGTACTGTGCTAACAGTGGAATGGCCTTGATGTCATTGTAGCATTAACAATTTCTCGGCTTTTATGGATAGAGAAATTGCTGATTTTGATGTATGGTATGGAACTGGGATTGGGGGTAGTTTGTTCCTCCAGTAATATACTTGGATCTCTCTCGTCTTTTTGGAAATGCTTTGAAACCAGTAGTATTGCTGCTTGTAAAACTTTGCCTGTTCCTTAGAGTTAAGTGTTATAAAATTTGGAGCAAGAAGGTGAAACAAGTACAGAGGAGTAGAAAGCTTGGTAGGTGAGGAACCAGATGGGTTGTGTGAAGAAACACTAGAACAGCAAGAACAAAAGGCCACTGTTGTTTTCCTTTATACTTGATGCTATGTCTGTGTAACATAGGTCTTCCCCTTTAGTTCTTTTAATGAGCAGGCCATGTATACCGGAACTTTGCATTCTAGTTCCTGAAGTCTTGCTTTCCAGTCTGAGTTTCATAGGCTGGAGTTAGGATTGTGTATCATGTTATCCACATTTTGTGTGTGCAACAGATTTTTATGCTGGTCAAGTAAGATGTTGTGGAAAACCAAAACATTAATTTATTTCGTGCTGCAGATTGTGAAGCTGTTGCTTCGACATGGTGGAAATCCATTTCAAGCCAATAAGCATGGGGAGAGACCTGTTGATGTGGCTGAAACTGAAGAGCTGGAAATGCTGTTGAAAAGGGAAGTGCCCATCTCTGATGATGAGGACAGTTGCTCAGGTAAAAGGAGCTATTTAATTGCATACTTTATCATTTTTCCTGAAGTTAGGTGGCTTTAATCTTTTCCATAGTGTTAGCTATTAAGACTTGCTGCGGATTGCTATTGCTAAGGTTGTTTTTCAGTCTTAATTTTAGAGTTAGTTTTTAATTTTTCAGTTGAATTATCTGAAATGTTTATTTTGACTTCATTTTATTTTTCTCTCTGGCTTTAATAAACCCTTCCCACTTTCCAAATCAACTCTGTCTCAGAGTGGTGGTTTTACCAGAAAAAGATACAGAGGAAAATACCATATTTGTTATGATACAAAGTGTTTTCTGAGAGGTCTTCTTGAGGAAAAATATCCCCCAAGTCACTTATTTCCCATCTGTAGTAGGTGAATCAGGAGTTAGTATCTTACATGTATAACTTAGTTACACTCAGCGAAGAAAAGTCTCTGCCAGTGGGGGAACCACTGATTTCTGAAGGCAACCAGATAGGTAACTCCTTGTGTGGAGGCAGTAATTCTTGGCTCCTGCTGTGTTTCTGTGGCTTAAGAAGTATGTAACGCTTTTGTGGCGCAAAAAGATCTGTTGTCTCCTCAGAAGCAAAAGATTCTTGACCATGAGTAGCTTGCTTCAGTGCCAGGAGCTTTTCGTTTTGCTTTCGCAGAATCTTCAGGATTTCAATTTCTTTTAGCTAAAAGAAATGAGATAGATGGAAAACTGTCTGAATGTCCAAAGGATGGTAATTAGTGACACAAAGTAGTTGGAGGCCAATAACTGGCCTCAGACCTCAGGGTTCAATACTGAGTCCAGTCTTGTTTAACATCTTCATTAATGTTTGGGGTAGTGTACTATGAGGAAATTTCCTGATGACACAAAACTGAGGAGTGGCTGATGCACCAGAGGGTTGTGCTGCCATCCAGAGGAACCTCAGTGTGTTGGAGAAATGGGATGATGGATATCTGATGTAGTTCAACAGGGAGAAATGTGAAGTCCTGCACCTGGAGAGCAACAACCCCTGGGCACCAGCGCAGACTGGGATCTCACCAGCTGGGAAAGCAGCTTTGCAGAACAGGCCCTGTGGGTCCTGGTGGACACCAAGGTGATGGTGAACTGGCAATGTGCCCTTGTTACAAAGGCCAGTGGTATCCTGGGCTGAATTAGGAGGAGTGTTGCCAGCAGGTCGGGAGGGGTGATCCTTCCCCTCTGCTCAGCACTGGTGAGGCCACAGTTGCAGTTCTGCATCCATTTCTGGGCTCGTTGTTATGAGAGAGACATTGGACATACTGAAGAGAGTCCAGTGAAGGGCCACAAAGATGATGAAAAGACTGGAGCATCTGTCCTGTGAGGAAAGGTTGAGAGAGCAGAGACCATTCAGCCTGGAGAAGAGAAGGCTCAGGGCTATCTTATTTGATGTGTACAAATACATGAGGGGAGGGTGCAAAGAGGATAGAGCTGGGCTCTTTGCAGTGGTGCCCAGAGACAGGAACAGAGGCAGTGGGCACAACTTGAAGCTCAGAAATGCCATGAAACAGTTTTTTACTGTGAAGGTGAGTCAGCACTGGCACAGGTTGTCCAGGGAAGCTGTGGACTCACTGTCCTTGAAGCTACTCAAGGACATGGTCCTGAGCAACCGTCTCTGGATGGCCTAGCTTGAGAGATTGCGGTTGAACAAGATGATCTCCAGAGGTCCTTTCCAACTTCAAACATTCTGTGATTTGTGAAAAGTACATCAGGAAGAGCATCATGTCATGTGATTATGAAAGCTGGTTTCTCTTTCCTGAACAAATAAATAAATAAACCCCAACTAAACAATCAAATGAAAACAAACAAAACCAAACCCCTAGGAATGTTTTCTATTCAAAACTTCATTATGCTTCAAGAAAAAAACCCATGTCATATTGCCCTTTGTTTTAATGTAGTGTTAACTCTTTCATTGTTAGAGGAATAACCTGTGTGTGGTCCTGTGGTTTTAGGGGGCATTTGTGGCATTGCTCCACAGAATCTACTTCAACTTAGTGAAATCATTAATCTTAAGAAAAATATTTTTACATGTGTGTAGTAGAAAGTCGCTACTATTTAGCAATTAATCCCTCAACAGTCTGACTGTGCATGGTATTGCTTAGTTTCCATGGGCTGGTTGCCAAGGGAAGTGGGATGTTCTTTGCAGTTTCTCAAGAAGTCTGGTTTATAGAATAGGTGATCCATCTCCTGTGCTTCCATTGCTTTACCTTTGGTCATTAAGAAGTAAGCTCTCTGATGTGTTTGGAATGAGGAAAGTTTGTTAAGAACAAAGGAAATAGAGACACAGAAGAGAGAAGCAGCAACTGCCTTGTAGGAGAAGGGTGAAGGGCAAGCTACAAGGAGCGGTTAGAGTTAAGGCGGGAAGATGATGGATGAGGGGGGAATGTGTAAAAAGCTGGTAGTGCAGAGCTGGTAATATGTTCTGGGTGATACAGACAGTATAGAAGATAACAGGGACTTCTGGGTTATATTTTGTTGATACTGTGTGGTTGAATGTCAAGTACCTGAGAAGCCTGTTGTCAGGGTGTAAGTCTTAATCAGTGTGTACTGGCAGTTGTTCCACAGAGGGTCTTACTGAAAATGAGAGGGGATCTTGCAGCAGAACATTTTTGTTTCTCATTAGAATTTCTAATGTATGAAAACTGCTTCATCACTTTCCTTACACTACAATTTCAAATTCTTCTGCCAGTTTTAGTTCAGGATGTCAAATCTCTAGTCCACAGTGCTGCATATTGCAATCCTGAGTTCTTTTTAAAAAGCAAACTGATAGATTCAGCTGAAGAGGCTTGGCTTGGAACCTTTTTTGGAGGGAGCAATACAGCCAGAAATACTTGTTAGGGTTTTTTGAGTTCTAGATTTTCATATGAGCAGGTTGTGATAACACTCCATATGTTCCCTAAAGCCTCATTTTAGGAACAGTTGAGAGTCTTTTATTTTGGACTTTCAAGTCCAAGACATGCTTGTTCCAATACTATGCACTCACACAGCAACGACCGGTTGCAGTGAATTGTAGTATACTCTGCTTTAGGTTGTCCATATCAGGTGCATAAAGATTCATGAGGGAATTTCTTTATTGTGTGTTTAAAGTATTTTTTTCCTTTTCTTCATTTGTGTAGAAGTATGGCTGCTGAACTGAACCGTTTTGTCCTGAAGTGTGAAGTGTGTCCCATCAGCATTCAACTAATTTTTGCTTTTCTTACCCTAGATTCTGAAGAAGCTCCATCTGTAAATCCTTCCAGTGTAGATGGGAATGTTGATTCAGAAGCAGAAAAGGACCCTGTGGCCAACAAAAGCAAACAAGTGGTCCCTAGTAAGGCACCACTCCCATCTGCTCTTGATGAGTATGAGTTTAAAGATGATGATGAAGATGAAATGAAAAAAATGATTGACGACAAACATATTCTTAGAAAAGACGTACGGAGAGAGGATGAGACTGAAGTTGAAAAGACCAGCTTATTTGTGAAGCAAGAAAAAGTGGTGTTTTCAAAGCCATTTAAAGGCAAAAAGCAGAAGTCATCAAGAGTTTTGTATTCAAGTTCTGAAAGTTCAGATGAAGAAATACTTCAGGACAAGAAGATAGTCTCTCCTTGCTCTGTTTCAGAGACATCAAATTCTGATGTCAGAGCAAAGAAAGAATATATGGAACACAAACAAAAAGGCAAGGTTAAAAGGAAAGTAAAAAATCAGAGCAAAAATAAAGAGAATCAAGAAGTAAAGCAAGAAAAAGAAAATGCTAGAGTAACAAATATAGCTCCTTCTGGGTTAGATTCTTTAGATAAAGCTAGAGAAGAAGAAACCTTTAAGAAGTCTTTCACTTCAAAAGAAGATTCTTCTTTACATCTATTTCATATCACTGCTGGAAAATCTCCGAAGCATCCCTGTGGATTAAGTGAAAAGCAATCAACACCACTAAAGCAAGAAAACACCAAAACTTGTTTATCGCCAGGAGGTTCTGAAATAACGTTGCAGTCTGAATTAGTTCGGTATGATCACAATACTGATTCTGATTATTTAGTAGAAAGCTCTAGTGGCAAATCCAGCAAACACAAAGAAAAAAGCAAGCATCATCAAAAAGATTTTCACTCGGAATTTGGTGAAAAAGCTAGTCCTAAAATTAAAGAGGAAGATAATAGCTCAACATTTGAGAATTCAGAGTATACTTTGAGAAAGATTGACAAGGAAGGTAAAACACTTAAAAAGCATAAATTAAAGCACAAAGAAAGAGAAAAGGAAAAACACAAAAAGGAACAGGATGGGGAGAAGGAAAAATATAAACATAAAGATAACGTTAAAGAAGTTCAAAGAAGTATTGAGTTTGACCGAGAATTTTGGAAAGAGAACTTTTTCAAAAGTGATGAAAATGAAGATGCGTTGTTAAACACCGAACATGAATCTCTTTCTTCAGACAGAAAATCAAAGCTAGAAAGAGCTGTGGCAAAAGAAGATAAATCAGCTAAGGAGAGACAGTTCCAGAAAGAAAGAAATGCTAAAGAGGAGAGAGAGAAAAACAAAAAGGAAAATGAGAAGTTTCTCAAAGATGAAAAAATAAAAGATAATAAAGAAGAAAAAGAAATTATGCTTGCAGATAAAGAACTGGAATTGTTCTGTTATGGAGTTAAGGATGAGGCAGGCAGCATGCATTTAATAGAAAGAGAAACAGACATGGAAAAGCAGGAAAAGAATTTAAAGGAAAATAAAGAAAAGACTGAAAAGCGAACCTCAGCCAAAGAAAAAGAAGTTGAAAAGATAGAAAGAAAACATGGAGAAAAAGAGAAAAAACTAAAGCATGAATACAAGATGGAGAAAGAAAAAGCAGAAGTAAATGAAAGTACAGAGAAAGTAAAGGAGAAGCCCAGTTTTCAGCAAGCAGAAAGATGCCATAAGGAAAATGATAAAGTAAAAAGCATGGGTACTCTTAAAAAACTTGATGACAAAGAAAGAAATAAAGAAAAATCTGATAAGAAGCATGACAAAGAAAAGGCCGATAAAGACAGACATTGGGCTGAAAGCAAAGAAAAACACTCTACTGAAAGAAAAGTCAAACAGTCTGAAAAAGAATCTGAATATACTAAAGTAGAAAAAAATAGAACTAAAGAAAAGGAATTTGAAAAGAAAGACAAATCCAAAGACAAGGAGATCTCATCATTAGCAAACTCAAAACACATGCAAGAGGAAAGGAGATGCAGTATTACAGAAAGTAATAAAACAGTGCATGACAAACTGTCATCTTTGAAAGAAAAACCAAAAGATGATTTGTTGAAAACTCCAGATGGTAGAGAGAAAGATAAAAAAGATAAAGACATAGACCGATACAAAGAGAGAGACAAGCATAAAGATAAACTGCATCAAAGTAGCATACTTAAACTAAAACTTGAACATGAGAAACTTAAGCCCAAACCAGCTCCTGCACCGAAGGATGCTCGACCTAAAGAAAAAAGATTAGTCAATGATGATTTAATGCAAACTAGTTTTGAAAGAATGCTCAGCCTTAAAGATCTGGAAATAGAGCAGTGGCATAGAAAACATAAAGAAAAAATAAAACAGAAGGAGAAGGAACGTTTAAGAAACCGCAGTTGTTTAGAACTTAACAAAATGAGGGAAAAACCAAAACACTCATTAGCTGAAGTAAAAAGCAAAGAACTGATTCGTTCAAAAAGTTCAGAGTTGCCAGATGTTTGTACGAAGGAAAAACAACAGAAAGATGCTACAAGTAATAGATCGCAGTCAGTAGATACCAGAAGTGTCAGTGTTATAAAGCCATCATTGGCTTTAGACAATTTAAATAGATCCCCCAAATCAGAAAGTGAAAAGATGGGTCTGAGCTCCAGGTCAGTGTCCATGGTGTCTGTTGCAAGCTCTGAGGATTCTTGCCATACCACAGTAACTACTCCAAGGCCTGTAATTGAGTATGATTCAGACTTTATGCTAGAAAGTTCTGATTCCCAAATGTCTTTTTCACAATCACCCTTTTTGGCAAGTGCCAAATCACCAGCCCTTCTCGAGAAAGAGACCGATGGTCTTGCTGAGTTGCCAGATCGCATTAAGCCACCTTTTGCAAACAGGCTTCCACCAATGTATATAAGATCAGCATCTGTTGAAGATGTTAAATTGGTTTTAAATGAGTGTAGACCTGTTATAGAGGTTCGAAGATGCAGCATGCCTGCTGCTGTTTCTGAACACAGCAAGCAGCCTCGAATATCAGAAGAAAATAACCAGATTGCTTTGCCATCAATTCAGACTTGTGCTAGCACTTCTCCTAAAGCAGAACTACCGTGTGGCATGCTTGAAAGAGATTTTCAAAGTAGTATGACTATTCAGCAGTCAAACTTCACATCATCTCCAAATGGAGCTGTTAGCAACAAGCAGGTAACGACGGGGACGAGTACTGTTAAAAATACTGCTCAAATGAGCCCTTCAGAAGACTCTAATATGCATTTGGAACCATGTAGTCAAAGTGGTGTGACTCAGCAAACCAAACCGTGGGATGTGCCTTTTGACAGACTTAATTCATTAAACAATGAGTTTAACAGCTCAGGTTGTGGTATATCAGAGCAAGATACCACCAGTGTTATAACAGTGCATAATTCTGAAAGCAGGGCATTAAAAGAGCAACAAGTAACTGAATTTTTGCCTCAGCATGCTGAAATTAAGGGAAGTTCCAGTTCTCAAGAATCTGCATCATTTTTGCCTTCACAGTCACCTTGTTCTTTACCTATCCAGCCACTGCCAGTTGTGTCTAAACACATTTTACCAGGCATTAGTAGTCAAGATTCATCATTTGTACAACAACAAAATCTAGTTCAAACTACAACTTCTACTTTGGATACAGACACTACTAGTACTGGAGAGCTGGAAAATGCTTTCTTCCCTTCAAACATTAAGAAGACTGACACACCTGTTGCTCTTTATTCTGAATGCTCTACAAAGGATGTTTCGCAGAGCTGTGAAAGGGTGAATGATTTACCAGTGATACCATTAGAGAAAGATACTCCTGAAAGTGATAGCAGTTCACAGTTAAATGTGAATTCCTATACATTCAGTAAGGTTGGTTGTAAAAATGCTCTGAGCGAAGTGGATAGTAACACACCAGATACTTCAGATATTAGAAATGAAAAAGACCAACAAGAAAAGTTTGTCTCAGTGCATGTTGTTGATAGTAAAGCCAGTGCTGACCTCTGTGAACTAAGTTCAAGAATGTCAAAGGGAATTACGAATGATTCAGCTAATAAACCCTCCTGCATTGCAGATAGTGTGCTGGCAGATGATCCATCACAGTACTCCTCTTTATCTAATTTGGAAAATAGTTCACAACAGATTACACAGGAAGAGGTGCATAAATACAGCCAAACAGTTAAAGTAGAAGATGAAATTGCTGAGGATCAGAAGGTGGAACTGCAAGAAGTACCTCAAAGAATCACGAGGAACAGAGCAAATTTGCTCGCTAACCAAGGCAAGCAGAATCCTCTTGGCTGCACACAAACACCAGAAAAAGAGTCTGAATCATCAGCATCTCTGAAATCAAGGATTAGATTAACTGAGGACGATGATGCTCAGGTACATCATCCACGTAAAAGAAAAGTGTCACGTGTGCCTCAGCCTGTGCAAGCAAACCCTTCTTTACTGCAGGCCAAGGAGAAAACCCAGCAGTCGCTGGCAGCTATTGTTGATTCTTTGAAACTTGAAGAGATTCAGCCATACAGTTCTGACAGAGCAAACCCCTATTTTGAATACTTGCACATAAGGAAGAAAATAGAAGAGAAGCGTAAATTACTGTGCAGTGTTATTCCTCAGGCGCCTCAATATTATGATGAATACGTGACCTTCAATGGCTCATACCTATTGGATGGCAATCCCTTGAGCAAGATATGCATCCCAACTGTAAGTAACACGGTCTTTAAATATACAGTACAGTTAAAGGCATGTTTTTGTTTTATTTTTGTAACTTCGTGTTCTTCCTAACTTGTTTCTGAATATTCTGCTGAAAATAGTAAGTTGACATATGTCAAATTAATATTGACTAATAAGGTCATATTTAAAAGCCCTATTCAGTGAAAATGTAAACAGTGGTTTCAGAGTCACTATTGAAGAAACCACATATGACACCTGTAAAAAGCACAAAGACAAATACTGTATTTTAAAGTACATAGTAATGTAAAGCCTGTGCTTTCAAAAGTGAAGTCAGATACTGAGAACTTCTATGAATTTCTGCTGTCAATAATTTGGTTAAAACTAATTATTCAAAGCTGTTTCATTTGGAGGGAGGTGGATGTGCACTGCTTCAAAATATTAAGTCCATCACTGGAAGTTTTAAGTAGTGTCTGCTAGTTATCTCAAAAGCAGCATGTGTAATCTGCTGTGTCTTGGCTTTTGTAGGCTATCAATTTAAAGTGTGCAGTATTTTATTTAATAATGTAAAGTTGTTTTCCTTTTCACTGGAGAACATCCATAGTTCATGGACACTTGTTTTGTTCTAAGCTCTCCCTTTCTCAATGGACTAGTCTTTATGACAGCTCATTTAAGATAACTTGATCTTATTTGAGAATAAAAATGCTTTATCTTTTTCCAGTGGAGTTGAAGCTTTTTTGAATTATGCAATGAACAGAAATATAGTGTGTAAATTTAAAGGTATGTTTTGCATCATTCTGGAGGTAGTCCTAGTTCTGTTATAACCTGCCCTCATTTTTCCATTCTGTCCCCTGTGTCTGCCCAAGAGAGTTAATACGCGTATTGTCTTGATGTTAAATAAGTTATCTCATATTTGTTGGTGACCACCATTCTTTGAAATTAGTAGGTCAGTTATAATCTGAGAAAAGAGATGGGTAAGATGACCCTTTTCCTTGGTTTGTAAGTGAACCAGTGTATAGTAAGCTTTGCCACAATGTACCAAGCTGTCAGCCTCCCCAAGTCTACAAATCTTTCTCTGTAGGAGTTGCAGCTTCTGTAACATCTTTGTCACTGGAGGCAGAGAGTTGTTTTTTTTTTCTCTATAGCAGCTGCTAGTCAAGTACATACTGTTTCCAAGCTACAGCTTACTGCTTTGGCATCACACTTCAATGCTTAATTTGGGATAGGCAGAACGTAGAGAAGCATGGCATATATTTTGCCCTGACCTATTTTTCACCTGAGTGACAGAATTCATTTCTCTGTCATAAATGACAGTGTGTGTAGACACTATAAGGAGGGGAGAGTTATTGACTTGATATTAAAGCGCTGCTTTATACTTCCTTCCTGTCTTTCTTGCTGTGTATAATAGGGACTCTGCAGTTCATGAATATAAGTTTAGGTAGTGGAGTGCAAATTGCTGGGTAACAGATTTGGAAAACAGAGATGGATGCATACTCCCCATTCTCAATGGTTTCCAATTACTTGTTGAAAGGAAAACCCTCTTTAATAAAAATTGATAAAAACATGAATATGTAACTGAAGGATTACTGTTATTGATATTTCTCTCATTTAGATATCTGCATTGCTTCTCTATGTGTTCATGTTCTGGTGATAATCATGTTTTAAAATGTTACTTTTTTTGTGTATTTTTTGATGGTCCTGTTAATCTTTTACAGTTGGAGTGAGAACAGGTGGAGCTTTTTATTCCAAGCTATTAGAATCTAAAAGGAAGAAAAAAAATTCATAGAAGTCAAAATAAATTATTAGGAAAATTACATTTATTTTCATTAGGATTAAAGTGTTAGAAAACAGCATGAGTTTTATTCTAAAGAAGATGTTCCAAGCATTTCAGTTTTGTTTGTCTGAAAAATTGTCTCAGATGTGTCTTAAGTGCTTTGTTAAATTATTGTCACTTGTGGAAATAGACAATATTGGTAAAATTTCTCATATTTCTTTCCAGGAAAAAGATACTGATGAAAAAATCATTAGTAGTTTGGATTTAACTTCTCTGCAAAGCTTGCTTATGTATACAATTTAATAATTTTGTCACCATTGAAAATCACAATCATAACAGTTCCTATTACAAATATTATAAAAAGGAGTATGGCTAAACCAGAGAACATTTCATTCTCAGAAATGGGTGTGTTTGTATTGTACACATTGTCCAACAGTGTGAAAATGAGCATTATGTCTAGTCTCTCTACAGTGGTGAAATACGAATAACATATTTATAATGTTATGCCTGTAATGCAGAATTTAATAAGCAACTGTAAAGTAACCTTTTTGTTGAGTTTGTTTTACAGTTTTTTCCTTTGAGTCTCTAATTTTCTTTTAACTTTTGCCTCATAAATTTACATAGGGTACAAGAAAGCAGATACTCTGGTGTTTTAGATATCCTCTGTGTGGAGGGAGGTCTATGAGAAGCCAATGTATTTAGCTCTGACACTCTGAAACTCAGAATAGTTTGTGTAACATACTGTTCTCTGCATTGGAATTTTAATGATGTGTTATAGTTTATCTGATGAACTTCAGACATCCTGTAGGTGGGAACCAGAAGATGGTATGCTAAAATTTGATTTCCGCAGCCTTGTTTATATGTTGTAATTTATAACCTGTATCACCTAAGGCTGTAAGGGTATTCATGTATGGATTGTGGCTTCCCTCTCACCACTGCAAACACAGAGCACAAGATAGGAGACATCGGGTCAGTTCAAAATCAAATTAAACAATTCTGAATCTCTAACACAGTAAATTTAAATTGTACTTGGCTATGATGCCTTTCAGATTGCTCCATTGGTACATTCTGTGGGGTTCAGTCATCTTTATCTGTACTGTGTCCTGAGATGATTCATTGCCAGCTTCCAATGGCTATCTAGCAGATGCAGATACATTTCTAGTGAAAGGGTTTCTGTCCAGTCTCTCTGGCATTGCTGTAGAAACTTAAGTGGTAAAACCTGCTTTTAGGGGTGTTACCAGAAACTTGTTTCCTAAATGCATTAGAGCAGGCCAGTTATTTGGATGACTTAGATGTAGAGAGGTTTGTAGTGGGCACAAGTGAGGATTGAAGTTTATAGAGTGAAGGGTTAGTGTTTTTGTTGTAGGTGGTTTGAGGGAGACAAGGCATGCAAGAAACTTTGTTAATCGATTTTCCTGTGAGGTGGGGGTGAATCTCTTGAACCTTAGCTGTTGAAGGGGAGCAGAGGCAAACGGCTGGTTCTGTCTGGTTTTCTGGGTCATTTCTCAGACCAGGAACAGAGAATGTTCTGAAGCAAGCAGGACCCCTTTGTTTCCCTCTCTTCTGTATGGAGCCTGGGCCCTTAGGAAACTAGTGTGCTAACTTTAGTTATCTTAAAACCTGAGGGCATCTTTTCCTTGTGGAGTTCCATTTCACACTCTGTTCTTGCAAGTCCAGCCTATGCTTTTGTGGTCTCCTTACTGACAGTCTCTCTGACTGGAAGGTCCAAGAGACTCCTCTGGCTGTTCTTGCCCTGAAACCTTTAACTTAGACTTTATGGTCTCAGAGAAACCAGTTTCCTTTGTCCAAATCCTATGGTGGTTCACAAATTGGGATTTCCAGCAGGTGGTGTGAGACTACCCAAATCCTGTTTTTGGGCTCTAAGTATCCAAGTCTCACTCTTTCCATATTTCCAAGAAGAGAGGAAAAAAACGATCATTCCATAAATGACGGTAACCAAACTCAGCCCTGTATTTAGCTGTAGGTTTTGGCAGATGGTCTTGGGCTGGGCTGGAGTGAAGCATTTATGGGTGTATCCCGCGGCTGTGGTGATCCCTGTGGTCACGGAGACCTGCACAGGTCAGAACATAATCTGCTTTGTTCAGGGCTGAACAAAATCTACTGTGACTCTGCAGGAACAGACTTCTCCACATTGAAATAAAAGACTACACACGTTTGCTGTCCAGATGATCCAGTCCTTTCCAGGTGTTTTCTACAGTGTTGATTCTTGGTTTTGTTGTGAAATTAAACAGTCTGTAAATCTAAGGGAATAACATTTGANATTCTCCCCCTCTACTCTGCCCTCCTGCGACCCCACCTGGACTTCTGCATCCGGCCCTGGGGTCCCCACTATAGGAAAGACTTGGACCTGTTGGAACAGGTGCAGAGAAGGCCATGAAGATGATCAGAAGGATGGAGTACCTCTCCTATGAGGAAAAGCTGAGAGAGCTGGGGTTGTTCTGCCTAGAAAAGAGAAGGCTCCAGGGAGACCTTACAGCAGCTTTCCAGTACTTAAAGGAAGCTTATATAAAAGATAGAGAAAGACTTTTANGGCCAGGTTGGATGGGGCTCTGAGCAACTTGATATAATGGGTGGGCACCCCTGCCCATGGCAAGGTGGTGGGAATGAGATGATGTTTAAGGTCCCTTCCAATCTAGGCCATTCTGTGACTCTGATTCTGTGACATTGTTCAGATGATATGGATGCTTGCCAACTCTGAAATTTTTATTTCTGAAAAATTCAGGTGCAAAAATTCAAAGGATATTTATAGACAGATTGTCTTGTCTTGCTTCTTATGCTGTGTACTTCTCTGTAAGCAAAAGTAACAAGATTTTTGGGAGATCTTTTTGGGGTTGTTAAAGCTTCATATTACTATAAGCCTCATGTCTTTTTTTATTGAGTGACTGACAGCACTGTTGTACTGTGCCATGAATGCAAAGTTTTTAGGAAAAACTAGGCTGCAGTTTGTCTCAGGCTAACCTAAAATACACTGATACCCATTATGATTGCAGCAGATTATTCCAGTACATGTTTGTGGTTNGTGCTGACAGTGACTGGTTAAAAGTATTAAACAGCTTAAAATGACATTTTCCTTGGGTTTATTAATTTTATAGTAGAGAATCCTTAAAACCTTTTATTGCCAATACACTGAAGTCACATAATTAAGGGAAAGTAAAAAACTCCTATTTTCCAAAAAAAATACCTTGCTTATGGTTTGTTGGGGTTTGAATAGATCATATAGGCAATGCTAAACATATTCAAATACATATTCACTATATTATTTATACGATATTATACTTTTTCCACAGATTACTCCACCTCCATCACTGTCAGACCCACTTAAGGAACTATTTAAACAACAGGAGGTTGTAAGGATGAAACTACGCTTACAGCACAGTATTGAAAGGGTAAGAATAATTTTTTCTTATTTCCCAAATTTAAGCTTTGGTTTTTTTCTTTTTCAGTGAACAGACACTACATTTTTCTCACTTTAACAAAGTTTTAGAAATAATCTGCTTTCTACTCAAAGTTATGAATTGGAGAAGCTTGTAAATGGGGGGAAAAAATTGTTTGGACAACTCTTAGCAGAATACTCAAAGTCAGTAAAATAGCAGCTTTTTCCTGTTAGTTGCTCGAAGCTGTGACCCAGATTTATCCCAGAGGCAGTGGGAAGAAAGCTTCAAACTATAGTTTTGAAAGTTAATCATGGTTCTAGACTTCAGAACCAAATAGATGGAGTTAAAAGAATTTAAGAAATAGTAAATTCTGTATTGAGAGAAGGCGTGTAGCTCTAAGACTAAAATATTTTTGCAGTATTCTGCTGGTAAAAACTGCCTAAAATTATATTAGAACTACATCTGTAGGCATCGCTGAGTTTGAACACAGAAGAAGAGAAAATATTCCTGCTTTAGGAGTATTCATTTTTTTTAGGTTGCCCAAACATTTTTTCTTGGCAGCCTTGCTTTAAATGTTACTATTCTGAGCCAGATTGCTTGTGGACACAGGCAGGACCCCTTTCTGACATACCATGTGCCTTGGGTATTTCCACACACTTACACAAGCACCTCATCAAAACCCCAGTGTGATAGTTTTTCAGGTGATGATTTCACTGTGGCTTAAACCAGTTGAGGGAATGATTTTACTTGAATTTGATATTTCAATATAAAGCCTGGTATAAAATAAGCGCAAAGATTGTAAACGTGGTTAAGTTCTGATAGAAAAGTAATCAGTTGTAACCAAAAGCAGTGTGGCCAACAGGTTGAGGAAGGTGATTCTCCCCCTCTACTCTGCCCTCCTGCGACCCCACCTGGACTTCTGCATCCGGCCCTGGGGTCCCCACTATAGGAAAGACTTGGACCTGTTGGAACAGGTGCAGAGAAGGCCATGAAGATGATCAGAAGGATGGAGTACCTCTCCTATGAGGAAAAGCTGAGAGAGCTGGGGTTGTTCTGCCTAGAAAAGAGAAGGCTCCAGGGAGACCTTACAGCAGCTTTCCAGTACTTAAAGGAAGCTTATATAAAAGATAGAGAAAGACTTTTAACACAGGCAGGTAGTGATAGGACAAGGGGGTATGGTTTTAAACTAAAGAAGGAGAGATTTGGATTAGGTGTTAGGAAGAAATTTTTTACTGTGAGAGTGGTGAGGCACTGAAACAGGTTGCCCAGGGAAGTTGTGGATGTGCCACCCCTGGAAGCATTCAAGGCCAGGCTGAATGGGGCTCTGAGCAAACTGGTCTAGTTGGAGGTGTTCTTGCCCATGGCAGGAGGTTGGAACTAGATGATCTTTAAGGTCCCTTACAACCCAAACCACTCTATGATTCTAACCAAACAAAATATTCTCCTTTCCCTATTTTCCAAAAAACAGGAAATACATTGTAATCTTATAATCCACCTTCTTTTATTTTGATAAAAATTATAGCTATTATATTGCAGAGCAGTAAACATATATATGTGATTTTATGTCTTACAAAATTACTCATATTTTTACTTATTTTGCTCAAATAGGCTGTTCTTCAAATGAAATCCACTTTATACTTGTGTAAGTCAAGTGAGATGTTTTTTTGTCTCAGTTTAGGAAAGAATCTTTATCCAGTTGTGAAGTTAGAGTTTCTGCATGCTATTTAAAAAAAACAAACCAACCCAAAACAATTAAATTACCATTGAAATTGTATTTCTTCTTCAGTTTGCTTGGCTGTTTTGCCTGGCATGACAGGCATGTGACAAAAATCTTCATATAGTCAAGACTCACAAAACTATATCCAAACCCTGTTTCTCCTCATACCTTTTGGCTTTCACCACCTTTGTTAAATAGGACTTGCCTCACTAAGTGGAAAGTCTGGGCATGACATTGATGCATCAGTGGGGGCTGAGGCTAAGGAGAAGGGGTTTTCAACTGACATTCACGGGACTCTTTGCATCATTAAATTGAAATTTTGGATTTTGTTAGAAGAGCAACCCTTCCTGCCCCCAACTGCCTATTTCTAACACTGTTCAGAAGTGTAAGCCCTAAAAAGAAGCGTTTAAGTAAATGGATGATTTTTTGACTGTTTCAATTTACCAAATGCATATTTGTATGTTGGTGTTTTCCTCAATTAGGAGAAGCTTATTGTCTCTAACGAGCAAGAGGTTCTGCGCGTCCATTACCGAGCTGCGCGAACGCTGGCGAATCAAACACTGCCCTTCAGTGCCTGCACTGTGCTCCTGGATGCCGAGGTGTATAACGTGCCTCTGGATGCTCAGGTAGAGAGGGGTGTTCCGGAATTGCGGGCTAAAAGGTCTCTCCGGCCTGACTCAAGTGAAGCATTTGGAGAGAATTGTGTTCCCATAGTGAAATTGTCGTTGATTTGCCTGGAATTAAGGTTTTGCTCACTGTAGCTTGTTACTTATATTGGGTCTCATTTGGGTGTGCAGTGACAAGAGGATATGGGTGTAGGTATGTCTTTTTCTGTTTTGTACTGTGTCTGGTTTGTTTTCACCTCCAGAAACTGAGATGGATACAATGAGAACATTACTCTGCTGATCTTTATGAAAACAAATTTCAATCATAAACAGAACATGTTTCAGAAGCTTACAAATATGGCTTAAATGAGAACAAAGAAGTTACCAGAATATAAGATCATGTCTCTCAGTAATCCAGAGAAATGGAATGCAGCAGTGTGTGAAGTGATGAAGTTAGTTTTTGAAATTTGGAAAGGTTTTGCAGAGATATCTACTTTATACTTTCTTCCTCTGTATAAGGCAGCCATTAGAACTGTTCATTAAAAAACAGATGACCAACGGTGAAATGTTGAACTCTACCAGACGAAATTATTTTTTTCAAAATCACCTCAAGCTCCATATTATTTACATGTGCCATGTTACTTATGTGTTCAGTGTTGGTATTTAGCCCTGATTAAATCATAAAATAAGCAATGTACATTATAATCTGCATACCTTTTATGGACTGTCACTCAAAAGTTGGCTGCAGCTCTGTCTCTAAGAGAATATAATCTCTTGTATTTTGTGAACAGTTCTTCTAACTAACAAAAATGGAAATAGCATTCAGCACCTGCTTCAGTGATTGTGAGGAGCACATAGTGCAAGGAAGAAATGTTGATGTTTTGGATATAATAAAAGTGTTAATGCATTGGGTGTTGGGCATTTTAAAGTGAAATACATTTCCAATATATGTGAAATTCTGCTTTAGTCCTGGAGTCCCCCATAGAATTATTACAGCTTCCAGAGTTTCTTCAGTCTGTTCGTATGTTTTTCCCCATCTTTAAAGAACTAGAGCTATGCCCAGTGAGGTGATTCAGCAGGAGTCAGCAGTGTACAGAGAATGTATTGTTGCCCCATTTTAAGCTTCAAATTGATAAATTTTTAAACCATCATTTCCTTAGTAAATCTAACTGATAGGGCAAAACCGAGATTTTTCTCTTCCAAAGTTCCGAATGTCCTTTGCTTTTCTTTTGACCCAGTTTAGTGGCCATGACATTTTCAGAAATGTGAAATACGTGAGTTGTGCATATAGCTGCATTTTTGTAGTTAACATTTTACAATTGATTTTGAGTTAGCTGATTTTGTATTTGAATTTTGCGAAACAAAAGGAATCTTTCTAGGGGGAGAAGTTGTTGAGGTGCTGTGTGTGCCCCCCAAGTATTCCTCTTTTTTTTGACCATCTATATATTAACAAGAACAGTAGTAAAATGCCTCTCCTGCTCCCTCACTATTTCAACAGCTTTGTGTTTCAGTCTGTGGTAATTTTTCTTACAAAATTAAATCATTGCATATAACATGCAGCAAATTATTAAATATATTTTTAATTGTAATTGAAATAAATATTTTAAACTACCAATTTTATGATTTGATTCAAATTTTTTTAATGTGAAGAATGTAGATGCACAAGAAAATATTCTCTTGTAATGCATTCTGCCATTTCCCTATTACCCCATTAGCAACTCTTAATTTTGTTCTACAGTGAAGAAAATTTCTGATGAAATTTTTCTTGTATTTGAACAGATAGCTGAGAAAGAATTTTTAAGCTAAAATCTTGTTTATTTTACAAGAAAGTGACCACCTCAGAGTTGTTTTTATGGACCTTAGGGTCTTTGGAGGCTTGCCATTACAGCTGCATAGATGTTGAGGGCTGTCCTTTGCAGTCATGCAAAGGGCTAAACTAAAGAACTGTGCGGAAAAATGCCCAACTCTTTGGTGAACAGACAGTTAGCTGGTCACAGCTCACATAAATGCCTCCAGCCCAGGGTCAGGAGATCAGTGTTCTGGAGGGCTCTTTGTGGAAGAAGCCTGTTCAGCTGTCCTTCACATCTGAAATCTCTGCTGTTTTCTAGAAATGTCAATCTTTGCACATTTGGGCTTTTTTTATTTCCTGTGCTTCCCATTGCTAAGTGTACAAATCCCTGCAGTGTCTTCTTTTCTCCCTAAAAGAGTAACAGCAGCTTGTTCTATTTGGTGATTATTATTTAAACATTAGATTGGCATAGTCTGGCTTTAGGACTATGTATCTAGTTTCTCACAATGGGCAGATGTGACATTCCAGGTTCTTATGAAACAGTTGAAATTTTAAAAATAACTTTCAGTAAGCAGGACATAAGACAGGTCTGCTCACGTTTTTTAATCTCATTTTGGAGATTTTGATGGTGAAAATATTTTTTTATTACTGCATTGAATACATGGAAGGCTGCTTAAGTTTTCTTTTATTAATGTTTTTGCTTTTTCCTGAGGGAATATTAATTTAGTTTGTTACTGAATTTTAAAGAGAACAGAGCGATAGTAATTTGATGGAAGGATCTCACTTGTATTAGTTAAAATTTTAAGGCACTAATCTTTAAACTTCCTGCTCTAAATTTAAAAAATAGAGCACAGTAAATAGCTTGAGGGAATCTGAAACTACACATTTTTAGTGAGCAGCTGGCTTGCAGTGGAAGTGGTGGTCAACATTTAAGCTTATAAATACCTCAATACTTTGAGTTTATTTTTCTGTCATTGTTTGTGGGATTGTTCATTGTTTATTTCCCACAGAGTAGGTTTTGTGTTTTAAAGTATGTTTAAGATTGAATCATCAAGTAATTTAGAATTTGAATAAATCTTTGCTTTTTGCAGACTGATGACAGCAAAACATCAGTGAGGGATCGGTTCAATGCAAGACAATTTATGTCATGGCTACAGGACGTGGATGATAAGTTTGACAAGTTAAAGGTACACTGCTTTGTCTTTCCACTTTAACAAAACAAACCCAAAACTAATGTCACTATGAGGATGAGATGAATTTATAGTAGATCTGTGTGCAATATCATAGGCTTTTGTAGAGGTTTTAAGGGCAACACGAAGTCTGGGAGTATAAAGAAAACTAACCTTTGCTGCCATGTAGTGAAATGGAATAATCTGCAAATTTCTCAGTACGTACTGGGGGAATTACTTATTATCACCACGGGGGCTCTTAGATATATTTCCTGTTTTCAAACTTGTTGCGTTATTTTTTCAAATATTGGAATAACTTTTTTTCTCAATTTTAAAATAGACGTGCCTTTTGATGAGGCAGCAGCACGAAGCAGCGGCGCTGAATGCGGTACAGAGACTGGAGTGGCAGCTTAAACTGCAAGAACTTGATCCTGCTACATACAAATCTATCAGCATTTATGAAATTCAGGAGTTTTATGTTCCTCTTGTTGATGTTAATGATGACTTTGAACTGACACCAATATGACAGTTAGCATCTTCTGGCTCACCCTTCCCCTTGGACAGCTAGAGACTGAGGTGCAGGGATACGCAAAGGTGTTTTTCTTTAAGACAGAGCACTTAATTCTGTGGAATACAACCTTTCTCAATAACTCACGTGTTCCTTCAGAGAAGTGTGGCACAGAATCTTGTTCAAACACAGAAGACGGATGCAAATTTTAAATTCAGATTCTCAGTAAATGCTGTTATCTGTATTGTAAAATTGCCTGTAGCTTTAGGGCTTATTGCTGAAAAAAATGACAAAACCTGGAGAGTTAACAGCGCAGGAAGCTGTTAATAACTAAAACATCCACTGAAAACCAAATGATACTTGCAGTCTGCTATAAAGCTTTGTATTACAAAATTTCAGTAACAGTTAAACTCCCACAGAAAAATGATGAAAAAGCCTGTGGAAGAAAATGTAAGACTTGGAGGAAAAGAGTCAATCTTATTATGTTTTGTAAATTACTGTACAAATTTCTTTTTGGAAAAAGATGTAATATTGTCTTCATTTTTAAATAATTTATTTTATACATATTGTGCAAATGTAAATAGTCTTGTAATTAATGTTCAAACCTGTATAAAATAGACATTTTAACTGTAAAACTGTTTTTGTCTAATGTTTTATTGGACCAAAGTTGTACTTTTTATTATGTGTAGTGTGTTCCTGGTTGGCAGTTCCTTTTTGTATGGCATGCGTTTTGATTTAGCTGTTTGTTTCATCACCATAACTGTAAAAGAATTGAACTGTATTGCATGCTTCACAGGACTCTTAACTTCTTTCCTTCAATAACTGATACCCAAACAATTGTAATATTTACAAAATCATATTTCATATTAGTCTGCTGTTGTAATGCAATACCTATGACTTCCTATACTGAAAATATTTTTGTGTAAAACAAAAAACCCCTTTTGCTTATATGGTGGTCTCGTAATAGAGCCTATTTTTTCCAACAAAATGCCTTTGAATTAAAATTCTTAAATTGTATATCGTCTATTTTAATATTAATCTATGGAAGGGATATGTAAATAGTTGTAAATATAATATTTAATAAATTTTATTGGTCATGTTATTAGTTGGAATTTCTTAATATCATTAACACCTGGTACATTGAAACAGTATTCCTGGAATATGTAAGGAGGCTCGATGGAAAACTAAAGCCAAAAAAAAATCCCCATGTTGTGAAATTTAATGCTTTTTTTATTCTTAGTACTGTTAATGAGCAGATGGTTAATTATTTATGAGTAGGAGGTTACAGAGGTTCATGAAAAAGATTTGTTACCCTCCAGTCCATAAATTATTCAAGAATGCATGGTATGTGATGTCTGTGAAATCATTTCTGAAAGAAATGAGGCTTGTGCAGGAGACCTTGTTACCCAGAAAAGAGATATTAAGCCCCTGGTTTGAACTGATTTTTAATGAGTAGGTGAGCTACTACAGAGGACTTAATCCTTGTCCTTGTGTGAAGGCCCAGGGTGCCTTTCCTGGGGCAGAGAGCAAACGGGCAGTGAAAAGGAGACTGTATGGACAGCAGGCTCCTTCCCACCTGCACACCTCTGCTAGTACCAGTCAAGAATAAAGAGTTAACTCGAGCACAGTAAAGCCAATTCATATGTAGTTCCTGCCCTGTAACTTTTTTTCCACTTTCACTTTGTTAGGTACTTGTGGAAGGAGTTGCTCCTGCTTTTATTACAGGAATATCTTCCTGACATCACTGAGAATTGCAAATGTGCTGAGGAACCAGCAAATTTCTTCTGAAAGTAAAATATTCTTCTGAATGTAGCTGTAAATTTTTAAAATGCTGCAGAAATCTTTATTTTCTGTTTAAAAAGACGTGGGGAAAATGGATAAAGCTGCAAAGTGTTAACAACTAGTAAGTGCGTACAAGTTACTTCCATCAGATACTTATTAGAGTAATAAGTAACATACGTGGCTGGAAGTGGGAGAAGTAGGAGATGAACAATTAAAGTCTTGCACAAAGAAAAGATAAACTGGGTTGCAGAAGTGTTGGCTGTAACAGAAAATAGGCTGGTGACAAAAATACTAGGGATGCAGGAGACAGTGAAATGATAATAATAATGACAGTGAAATAATAATGGCTTCTCTGTCTTGAGTCCAGGGTTTGTTCCAGTCTTTTTTCCCCCCCAAGTTTACTCTGTTGTTTAAGGACACGCTGCTGTGGCTTTCCCTGGAGCAGGATGGCGGGGGAAGGAGGGGTGAGCCGAAACACAACAGGAACTCGCGGGGACGATTGGTCCTTACTGCCCTCGCCAGGGACTCGCCGTCTCCTGGGATGCCCCAGGGCTGCTCCGAGTTCCTGGGTACCAAGCCAGCTTCCCCCTGTGTTTCTCTCGTTTCCTTTATCCCCTGGAGCTCGGCCCGCAGGAGGATACCGCCGTGTCTGAGGTCCTGGCGAGGCTGTCCGTGTGTCCCTGCCTCCCGCGGGCACCTCTGCTGTGCCCAGGCTTCGCGAGGGGAGCTCACCGCGGGGCTCCTGCAGCCTGCCCCGCCTGCTCCCGGCCCTTCCTCCTCCTCCTCCTCCTCCCCTGCTCAGCACCGCCCGCCGGGGCGGAGGGTGCCCCGAGGCGGGGCGAGGCAGTGCAGTGCAGCCAGGCCGCCGCCCCGCATTGCCCGCCGCACAGCGGACCGGGGGGCCGAGACCCGCGGCTGTCTCTGAGCCTGATCCTGTTCTGCCTCTGCTCCTGGTCCTGCTGGTGCTGCCCCCGGAGCGCGGGGCCCGGCCCGCAGCGCCGCCCGGTGAGCACCGCGGGGAGCCCCGGCCGGGAGAGGGAGCGGGAGGAGGAGGAGGAGGAGGCGGCGGAGCCGTGGCTGCTCCTTTGTGGTAGGAAAGTTTCGGCGCGGCCGCCCTGCCCGCCCGCCTGCCTGAGGAGCGGGAGGAGACCCCCGTGCCCTGGCGGGGCCGCCCTCCCACAGCCCGGCCCTGCCGCCGCCGGGGCCCGGCCGAGCGAGGGTCGAGGGGCCGCGGGGGCTCTGCGCCAGCCGGAGCGGGGCCGAGGTGTGCGGGGGGCTCCCTGTGGGGATGCGGGGCCGAGGTGTGCGGGGGGCTCCCTGTGGGGATGCGGGGCCCTGGGGGCTCCCTGTGGGGCTGGGAGGGGGCGTGGGGCCGGCCGGGGAAACGCGCCGCGTCGGCCCCGCTCGGCTCCCCCGGCCCCGCACACATGGTTATCCTTAATAACCACGGTGAGGAAGGCTCATCGGGCGCAGGCCCTGCATGCCCGGAGCGTGCCTTCTTTACGTGTCGGCTTGGGTTTCTGCTTTCATAGAAACCCAAGGAAGTTTTCTGGATGTTGCTCGTTGGGACTGCAGGGTTTCTTAGGTCGTAAAGCAGGGAAACATTTCTGGATACCAAAAGAAACTCAGTGCCCCACTAGCATATTTTTCCCTCTGAGGAGAACAATACAGGCTCACTGTAAGCCTGCCCAAACATGGGCTGCCTTTTATTATGTATTGGTACAGTGCCTAGTGCAGAAGGGTCCTCTTTTGGCTGGGTTCATGTGCCAAACACAAGGAGGAACTCGGTGGCACGCTGCTGACCGTGATACATTTGTCACAAATACCACCTGCCGACAGGCTGGGATTTCACAAAGGCAGAAAGGTGGAATGCTTTGAACAAACCCGATTCCTCTGTCTGTTTGAAGTAGCAGATGCTCATCGTCCCAGGTTGACTTCAGTCACTTGTGTGGCTCTTGAAAGTTGTGTCGTTCAAAGTCTCTGCTACTTTTTTATTTTTTAATGTTGGTGTCTGCTTTTNAGGAGGAGGAGGAGGCGGCGGAGCCGTGGCTGCTCCTTTGTGGTAGGAAAGTTTCGGCGCGGCCGCCCTGCCCGCCCGCCTGCCTGAGGAGCGGGAGGAGACCCCCGTGCCCTGGCGGGGCCGCCCTCCCACAGCCCGGCCCTGCCGCCGCCGGGGCCCGGCCGAGCGAGGGTCGAGGGGCCGCGGGGGCTCTGCGCCAGCCGGAGCGGGGCCGAGGTGTGCGGGGGGCTCCCTGTGGGGATGCGGGGCCGAGGTGTGCGGGGGGCTCCCTGTGGGGATGCGGGGCCCTGGGGGCTCCCTGTGGGGCTGGGAGGGGGCGTGGGGCCGGCCGGGGAAACGCGCCGCGTCGGCCCCGCTCGGCTCCCCCGGCCCCGCACACATGGTTATCCTTAATAACCACGGTGAGGAAGGCTCATCGGGCGCAGGCCCTGCATGCCCGGAGCGTGCCTTCTTTACGTGTCGGCTTGGGTTTCTGCTTTCATAGAAACCCAAGGAAGTTTTCTGGATGTTGCTCGTTGGGACTGCAGGGTTTCTTAGGTCGTAAAGCAGGGAAACATTTCTGGATACCAAAAGAAACTCAGTGCCCCACTAGCATATTTTTCCCTCTGAGGAGAACAATACAGGCTCACTGTAAGCCTGCCCAAACATGGGCTGCCTTTTATTATGTATTGGTACAGTGCCTAGTGCAGAAGGGTCCTCTTTTGGCTGGGTTCATGTGCCAAACACAAGGAGGAACTCGGTGGCACGCTGCTGACCGTGATACATTTGTCACAAATACCACCTGCCGACAGGCTGGGATTTCACAAAGGCAGAAAGGTGGAATGCTTTGAACAAACCCGATTCCTCTGTCTGTTTGAAGTAGCAGATGCTCATCGTCCCAGGTTGACTTCAGTCACTTGTGTGGCTCTTGAAAGTTGTGTCGTTCAAAGTCTCTGCTACTTTTTTATTTTTTAATGTTGGTGTCTGCTTTTTTGTTGTGTTTTGTTGGGTTTTTTTTTAAAGAAGTTAACTTTGTGATGGAGTTGAAAGCCTGTGTGAGAGACATCTAACAGTCGGTGTGAAAACAACTGCCTGTCTGCATTAAAGATGACAAGGCAACTTACCTTGTCGTAAAAGGCTGCTGTATGGCTTTGGTCCTAAACACCTGTGTGTGCCTGTAGCCGGAGGAGATATTACATGACATCAATCTGTCTACTTTAAGTGTTTACAGAGTTAGGTCTTCACTGGTGGGTCTTCTCATCTGAGGCATATTTTTATCCTTGCTGCTTGTAGGCGATCACATTTGATATTGCAAACTTGAGATTGTTCACCTTGAATTTATTGTGATTTGGATCCAAAGGTGCAGTAGCAGAAAGGTTTTAACTAACAAGTTAGCTGGAGGAGGAGGGGCTGGGTTTGTTTTTAAGCACCCCAATTTGACCCTTTTTTTAAATATTTGTCTTTATTGAAGGAATTGCAAGGGGAAAGGGAAGTAGGATTTAACTTGTGTTCCAATAGTTCTTTTCAGTTGCTGGTTTTTATTTCAGTGCTGGTTCAAGTACTTGTGAAAATTGCTCACCTGCAGGAACCATGAGGTCGCAGTACATCACGGCACCCACGGTCACTGTCCTCCTGTTCCTGCTGTGGATCCCGCTGTCGACAGGCTGCAATAAGGCTCTCTGTGCTAGCGACGTCAGTAAATGCCTGATACAGGTACCAGTTGTGTTTCCTTTGTTTGCTTTTGAGTGTTCAAGAAACAGTTCTGAAGCTGTGTCTTGAAAAGATACAGAGATACAAATAACAGGTATTTTGTTAAGTAGTGACTCTTTAAAGAGGTTAATTTGACCTCCTGCCTATATAGAATGCAGATTAACTACCATTGTGTAGACAGATAATACCAAGTGCATGTTTCTTTTTTATGATGGAAACCTTTTCCGGCCAAGGATTATGATTGCTGGATTATTGTGTAGAAGCCACTACAAGTCACACTGTTAGTTTTCAGTCTCTTTCTTCTTTATTAGTGATATTGTGAACAAGCAGCAATATGAAACAGATGTTTTATTAGAAGGGTTTCTTTGGTCAACAGTCATTTTTTTAAAAGACATCTGCAATACCAGAAGTTCAAATGTGCTTACAATCTTTCCATATCTGTCTCAGATGTTCCCCTTAACTTGCAATTTGTCCACTTTCTTAAATCTCAGGCAAAGGGCCAGGAATTGATACCTGATGCTCTTCATAACACCAGGTTTGTACAGTCAATTAGAAGATGCCTAAAAACCGAGCCAAATACTTAGGAGTTGAACTGGCAGGAAATAGATGTTAAATCCAGATGCCACTTTGGACTCACTGTGTATCTGTCTGCAGTGAAAGAAACAGACTGAGACCAGGTTGCTCTTCTTAAAGGAAGAGTTGAGGTCCAGTGTGCAGCAGAATGAAAGCACCTTTTCCAGCAAAATCGCAAGCAGTTCTGAGCAGTGCTGGTAACTACCCAGTATTTGTTTACTAATGGTATATTGAGCATGCTTCTTGACTCCAGATTGAAAAAAAAAAAGGAGGCTTTATGTGGTCGGCTGCAGCTTCCTTAAAAGAAACTCTTTCCTTCTGCCTCTTTGTAGACTGGAAATGCAATAACAGCACAAATGTCATATGGCAGTAATATGTGAGTGCTTACTGTAAATGTATGGTCACAGCCTGAAAAGAGGCACAGAAGTGGCCTGAAGCATTTCCATGTTTACTCCGTTTTACTGACTTCCGTTTGAAATTTGTCTGGTTTACAAATAAAAGTACTTTCCATACTCACTCACAAATCCATCCTGTGGAACAAAGACTGACTGTAGGCTGAACTCTCTTCTTTCTGGCTTCTGCACTGTCATTGCTCTAAAAATAATAAAAAATAATTGCTGCTTCTTCTAGACCCAGCACAGTTGGTGGAGTTCTTAAATACAGGAGCAAGAAAGAGGCTTCTGATTGTTACTTTTTCAAACTGAGCACCAGTGGTTGCTGGCATGTTGGATTTTGTGCACTGTGAGAAACTGGTGCACTTACAAGTCCCTTCCCTTCCGTTTTTTGAAATCACCTCCAGGATTGAAATCTTTAAGAAGTAAAATGCTAATTGTGGCATCGGATGTACAAGGCACTTATATAGTAAATGCTATAGATTTGCTGGTTCAGGGGAGAGCTGTTGGTCCAGATGCTGGATTTTGGTCCTGGAAGCTGTTGGTCTGCTACTTGTTTTTCTGCAAGCAAAGGGAAGAACAGGGAAGATGTAGTGTCTCCTTCTCTGCTGCCACTGATGGAGTCCACCATCTGTGAAAGCAGAGACATCTGCTTCACGAGTAATCATCACTTATCGAGTCAAGCTTGAGACAGCCAGCATGTAGACTTTATGAACTAGTCTGAATAGAGTACAGCCCAGGCATTAATGAAACTGGAGTGCCTACTCAGCTGGCAATAAATGGCTGAGGCCCAGTGCTGTATGGAGGTGGTTCACACAACTGTGCCTTCCTTGGTTATGTCGGCATCTCTGCAACACAGTCCTATGCATGCAGAAAGGCCGCTGAATGAACTGCTTTACTTGTGGTAGGTGTTTTCCCTCTTACTTTGTACAGGTGATGTGGAGCCCCTTTTTAAAGCATTCCCCTAACATAAAAATCATATGCAATTCTCTGAGACCCTAAAGTAGCCCAGGTCATGTGAGTTGTGTGCAGTTGTGGGGGAATGACACTGTTGATTTCCACTGTCTGGCTGCTGTCTTCCCGCAAACAGGCCTGACTTACCAGTCAGTATTCATTCTTTATAGAAGAACAGATCAGGTCAGACTAGTCTGATTGTGGATATGAAGTATCCTAAAGCTTTGACTTAAAGCAGTTTTCGTCTTTCTTCTTGGCTTTTTTGTTTTGTTTGTTTTAAATCTTCAGCACTGTTGTGGCAGAAGCACTGCACTGGTACGTGAAGTGCATGTTATTTCCTGGATAGGTGTGCAAGTAGAGTATATCCATGTATTTTTTTCCCCTCTAAATTCTTCTGGATAAATCTGAACTTAAAATACTGTGTTGAGTGAGGTTGCTTGACTATCGTGTGACATTTTTCCCTCACCAACTTTTATCACTGTTCAAGTTCAGCAAAATCCAAAAATCCAAGAATTCCATTATCTTGAAACCAAGATAATGCCACTTGGAGACAACTGGGGAAGCAAACAGATTGTTAATGTTTGTCATCTGCATCTGTGTGCAGAAAGTGAGGCTGCCTGTCCTCCAGACATAATGAGACAAGAGACCTGCACTCTCAAAAAGCATACGGTTAGCATAAATATTTTTACCAGCATGGCTAGAAGTCAGTACAGTCATTACTGCCACTCCTTAGGAGCTGCTCTGCTTAAGAGTGGTCCCTACATAAATATTTACTTTGTTAGATCCAGAACAGTGCCTGAAATCAACAACTTGAATGGATTCAGCTTTCTCTTTACATCTTGAGGCTCTCCCTTCATTGGTGCTTCTCTTTTTTCTGTAAGTAAAGAACTGTAAGAAAATAGCCTCAGGCATCTCTTTGCATAAGCTCAGCCTTCCTTAAGAAACTTCATTGTTTCCTGTAGTTTTTGAAGGAGTTGTGGATAAGACTTGGGAATGTAGAGAGTGGGTGCACAAAATTAGTTTCCTTGAAGGCTCTGAACGTGGCTCCTTCCCATGTCTCTGGGATTGGGTATTGGAGTCAGTAAGTGGCTATTTCCTTGCTTTTTGGGTGGGCCACTGAGCCCTGGTTGCTCACGATGTGTGTGTTGCAGTATTTACTGTAGCACATCTGTTGATGACTTGGACGAGTGGGTTGTTTTGATGTTTCCATGTGTGGAGGAGATGAAAAGGCCAGTTACGCTCGCTGGGCGGAGTGGAGGCATGTGTTGTGTCCTTGCAACATGGAGGAAATCCTTGAAGGCAGAAACCTCTAGGATGAGACGTTCCCACAATTGTTCGTAGCAAACGGGTTTGAGGCGAGTCCCAGGTTGGCTCTTGCAGCACAGAGCTACCTGCAGGAGTCAGGCTGGGGTGGTATGTCCATGCTGGGCTAGAAGCCGAGCTTTGCTGTCTCATCTGCAACAGTTCTTTAAACGCCTGGTGTGTGTAGGTGTATAGATGGGGCTATAATTCAGGCGCGGATTTCCGATCCTTCCAAAGAGAGGTTGTTTTGCAGGGTTTCCTCTCCCGAATGCTGCGTACCTGCAGCCACCTCAGCTGCTGTGGTGTCATTCCAATTAAAATCTCTTTTCTTTTTTGTCTTCTTCGCCTCTTGTTAATCATGTCTACAAACTTGTCAGCCTGAAAGGATTTCCAAGATCTTTTAGCCCCGTGGTATGAAATAAATGCCACTCCATAACTTCAGGGCTTAGGCATCTAAAAATCACTTTCAGTGTGCGTGTTGTAGCTGTAGTATGTAGTGCAGTTGGGTTAACAAAACAGTGCTGGCTGGTTTGCTTCCAGGAGGTTGTCTGTTATTAAACTGTTCTAGGGGAAAAAAAAACAGCTAGCTCTTTTTCTTGCACTCCCCTTTCCAGTTTGCAGAGATGTTTCCAATGCCTTCAGGTCCCTGAACCAAGAAAATAGTCCCTGTCATTCCAAGGAAGCTTTGGAAAAAATTCAGATGTTAAATACCTTGTAAAATTATTTGTTTGCTCTGTGGAGCAGAAGTATATTTGTTGTACAAACATGCCTGCTTCCTATTTAATGCTGTGTTTTTAGACTGAGGCTTATTTCTTGCCTAGCAAAATACATTCTCCAATGCACCTTCAGTAGTTCAGCTTGGGAATTTGCCAAGTTGACTTATGAGTAATATTTTCTTCCACTGACGCCTTACCACCCCCAGCTATCAACAAGGAACGTTTCTCATTCAGCCTCACTTCACCCACGTCTCATGTAAGCATTCTTTTAAAAAGATGTATCCTGTACCAGTATCCAGTGTGGATGAGTCAGGCAGAAGGACTCAAAAGTGGTTAAGGAAACCATGTGTGTGCAAAAACATATATGAAGAAGCACAGTTATTGCTCTGAAGAGGCAGAACACTAATTAATTAGGTCATTCTTTCTTCCCTCGTCTCACTCCTAGTCTAAAAAAATGAATAATAATTTTTAAAAAGAAAAATCCTAAAAAAATTACATTGCTCATAAGTCCTTCCTCTAAAAACAAGCTTGTTAAAATACTGGTTGTCTCATTCAGGTGTAATGATGCTATCCCCAAAATAGTGCTTACACATGCAGGTGTAAGCAGAATTATTTGTATGTACATTGCAAGTGCAGAATTTAAGGTTACATTCAATTCTCTGAGAATACTCTTCTATAAAACTGAAACAACTTAAGTTTAGAGAATATTCTGGCTTGGATTCCTATGTTACATTTCATAGCTTACTGAGAATTGCCTCCTTCCATGTTCTGGCTTGTTGGTGTTTTTAATAATTGTGAAGTTGTTTGCCTGGTTTTACTGTTGAAGAAGAAATGACTAGGATATTTTTAATGCTAATATGTATTAATATTATTCTCTGGCCAAGGTAACAGTACTCATGGTTATTTTTAAAGTTGTCTTATTCAGACTTTTAATTCTGAAGGCTGACACAATCTGTTTATTGAATGGTAAGCTAAATATTTTAGAAATGCATCATTCATTCACATAAGTCATCTTTCTAAGTTTGTGGTGTTTCCCCTTGTGGAAAAATGTATATTTTATTAATGAGCCTGTTTTTCATATTTCACTTGGAAACAGCATAGTAATAGCTGCCGTTCATAAATTTTGAGGATGAAAAAGTAAAAAATCTGGATAGTTTTCCACTCTGTAGGTAAAAATTCAGTACTTACCAGGGCTACATGTTGCAGAAATGCATGTGAAGCAGGAGTTCATTCTCAACTGTTCAGCAGGGCAAACAGTTCACATTAAACTGTGCAGGTGACAGCGTCTCTCAGCATTACATACCACAAGCAATAGTTGGTGAATTTTGTTTCTTTTCTTTCTTCAAAAAGATTTGTGATCTGGCATGACATGACTGGAAAAATAAGGAGTCAATGGATTTATACTACATCAGTACCTTGTAGCATGTCTACAGCATGTTTCGGGGTTTGTTCAGTTCTAGTCCAGAACTGGGAGCCTTGCAGTTTCATTTGCGGTATTCTGAAGGCCTGTCCCCAGCCACCCCTTGTTCTGGCCTTACCCTCTGAAATGCACTCCTTTGTCTTTGTGGGCCCCTGTAAGTTGGTGTGAATAAAGGATGATCCCTGTGCAACTCAACAGGCCCCAGGTTATTGCAGTTGCCAGTTTTGCAGAGTAAGGAGAGAACAGGTACATGTCTGTGCCTTGCCTTGCCTAGCAAACATACTCCTGACATTTGGTATAAAAATGCCTCGTTTCTCTGCTACCTGATGCTTCTGAACAATAGCAAAAAAAGAATGCTCTAGAAAGTGGAATTTTGCCCCATTGGCTTCTTTCCAAGGTGCTCCAGAGAGAAACCTCACTTAACGGGTGATGTGGGTGTCTGCCTCTAAGGAGTGGTGTCCCTGACTCAGCTCTGGTTACCAGAGGTGGAACCATGGGTGGTGACTTGAGGATAGGAGAATTTCAAACAAAACCACCTTCCTGCCCTTCCCTCCTGTCCATGTGCTTCTTCTGACCACACTGCAGTGTGTCCCTCCCCTGCCTCTGGAGAATGGGATCAAAGGGTGGGGATGGACATCATCCCCAGTCTGGTGCGTAGCAGAGATTTGCCGACGGCCCTTCCAGTAAAGCCAGGGTGGGAAGGATCCTGTGGTCAGTGTTTCCAGTAATGGGATTTTGTTTTCTTCCCCGTTGTGTGTAATGTGATAGTTGGACAGACGTCATCAAAGCCAGATTCTTAGACAAGACTATCAAAGTGTCCATGTTTCACACTATGATGTAATTCAAGCATGTGGATTATTGTCATGGAGCCACAGTCTTTTGGCCAAACTGGAATTGCCAGTATGGATTTGAGCTGGAGGGAAGGAAACAGCCTGGGTTTTAGATTTCCTTCATCCATGTAGGCTATTTCCATGCTTTGAGGTCCATCAGTGTATGTCTCCAGCAGGAGTGCTAAACAAGTACCTTTAGGCTTAGGTAGTATGAAGATGTCTTTTTGCTTCCATGTCTATTCCATCTTTTAGCTTAATGAAAGAAAATTAAAGAAAAATGCGTGTATATGTTGTTTCACTTTCTAGAGCCTCTAGAAGTCTTGGAAGTATCCCAAGGTGTCCATTTTAGGGGAGGAAGCATGGGGCTGTTTTCATAATAGCAAAAGTGAGTTAGCTGGACCTGGGGGAGGAATAATCCGGTCAGTAATACTGCAAATGGAGAGCAATGTGTAACAAGATGCAGAAAATCCCGTTGTCAAACAATTTAACTAAGTAAGTTCTTTTTAGAATCCGTGTATAGGTGTGATGGTAGACACTGTGTGTATCTTGAGTATGCACATGCAGCTTATAGTAACTTTCTTTTTTTGCTAAATTACAATGCAGGCTCTCTAGTTATATATAAAGAAACATCCCTCTTTGAATTTCCTGTTGTGATGAGAAAAACATCCAAAGAACTTGTGGATTCAGGCATGCACAGAACGGCACACACCTTTCCCACAAACAGGATTTTTTTTCTCTTTTAAATGTTGGCTTCAGATTTGTCTTTAGAATGTTACCCTTAAAAAAAAAGAAAAGCAGACTTGCAAAAGAACCTTTGGCTGAAGCTGTTCTATCGTTTACTCACTGTATTAGTGTACTAAGCTTTTTTAATGCCATAATTTGAGTTGCGGCTTGACGAAGAATTGCTCTGTTGTGTAGTTATTTTACATCTGGGATTGCTGCAGTGTAATGGCTGTCTGTTGTTTCCAGGAGCTGTGTCAGTGCCGCCCTGGGGAAGGGAACTGTTCCTGCTGTAAAGAGTGCATGCTCTGCCTGGGCACACTTTGGGATGAGTGCTGTGATTGCGTTGGTAAGTTTGCCTTTTCTTTTTTTTAATTTTCTTCTTTTTTTATGTTGCTTTCTCCTGCCATATGCTGAGCTCACAGTCTTAAAATAGAAGTAAAACACTGTGACAGCATCTGTGCTTTAAACACCTGACAGCTCATTTTGTGGGTGCAGAATAAATTACTGTGGAGACCCAAACATTTGAAGGCTGTATCCGCTCTATGAAGTGGGGAGTGGCAGTAGTCCAGATTTTTGCTTGGTTAATGTCATCATAGCTGACTATTAATTTTGTCTCTCTAACATAAAACTCCTTTTTTGAATTATCACCTTGAGGAAACTACACAGTGCCTACTTGCTGGTGTTGGATGCTGCAGGAAGGTTTCTACCTGCAAGTGTATTGACAGATATCACACAAGGGCAGTTTAAGGTTTGAGTTAGGTCTAGTAGTGAAGAGGCACAGCCCAGTGTTTTCACCAGTTTTTTATTTGCAAAAAGACCTCTTTGTGGAGAGTGTAAATGAAGCAGACATGGTCTTACTGTAGGACTAGATGACAGCCTTAACAACAACACATTGCTACTGGCAGGTGGTGTTCAGAGTGCGCAGGTCTTTGCAAGTGGATACTGCCCCTGCCTGAGGAGATTGTGTTGTAGTTCTGTCTTACGTTTTAAGTTCAATGAAAGCTTCAACCTCTTGTGGTTGCTGTAAGTCTCCCTGTGGTGTCATTCAAAAACCTGGCTTCCATCAAAGAGATGCATCTTGAGTATTGTACCTGCTCTCAGCTTTTATAGGTAGGTTTTCTCTGAATTCATGAAGATTACTAGTGTCAAAATGCCCATTTTCAGTGCAGCTCATTGCATCTTCTTTTCCATAATGACATGAATGTGCCCTCTGACATTCTTTTTTCCTTGGTTCTGGCTAGCTTACCTTTGCTTTGCTGTCTTCCATTAAGCAGTGGAGTGGCACAGTCCTGCAGGCATGTGATTCTTCCCAGTTGCATAAAGTATTTTCAGCCCCTGCACCTGTGAGGGGATACACTTCACCTGTGGAGAATGCATTTGGAAAGAGGCCTTAGAGTTTAGGCTCTTTGAAAAGTGAAATGTATATCTATCCTCTTTTTCCCCCCTTCCCCTCTGCCCTTCCAGTGTCATCTCGTTTTTCATAATGTAATACTAAAGTGCGCTGTTGTCATGTTCAGTCATAGGGGTGAGGAGTAGGATAGTAGGTTACTTCCCTACTTTAGAACTGATATATGGTAGAAACCAAGGCATAGTGTGCTGATCTCTAGGGAGAGGAAGAACCCACCTCTTGGGATTCTGAAGAAGTGAAGTCCACACACAAACCTCTTTTACAAATCCGCAGGTGGCTCCCTGTTCTGCTGCTCTTTCCCATAGTGTTTTCCAGGAGATGAGTTAACAAGGTGTCAGGTTCAGTTTCCCAGTACTGAGTAAACTAAAACATCTCCTGATGGTCCTATGGGAGCCCCAGATCTTAGTTCTGTGGCATGGTCCTGTTCTTTTTCTCTCCAGTGTAAGGCCACATTTGCTGTAGTCTTATTCTAGTGAGCAAACAGGAATGCATGCCATACCTGGCTTCCTAGAGACAGTTCTTTGATGATACTTGAGCTGATATTTAAGTTTCTTTATAAGCTGATCACGTCTAATGTAAAAGCAAATAGACTGTCATGTCTTTCAGGTCACGTCTGCCCTGAGGTCAGGAATTACCTCTAACCCTCCAGCACTAACTTTAGAGATGCTCAGCTGATGCCCCAGTGTTTTGTGTGGATGTTGTCTCCCTTTTAGGGCAGGGAAAAAGACATTGGAGGAGGGGGAAAGCAACAGGTCCTTCTTTCCTTTGAGTGCCTTTTGTAACGACTTGTCCGCATCCATCATTTTGGTAGCCCATTTCTGCATCTTCTCACCCATTCCAAAGCAGTAGTGTAGATGTGTTTCATCTTTACTAGTTGCTCATAAGTTAAACTTTATTTTCATTTTAGCCTAAGCTGCTATTTTGTAATAATTCCTATATAAAAATATGACATATAATTAAAATGCTTTTAAAAACAGTAAGAGGGAATGATTTTTGTGAGTGAGCATTTACCCGTTAAACTATGAGCAATGGTTTCTTGATACTATCTTAAGATAATATTTTCATACTGTACTGATATGCACACAAACTTGTGCACATTCTGCAGGATTTTATTTTTTCCCTCTGTGTCCTTCTTATCAGTGAAATTTATTTTCTGAATCCAACCTGGCAGAGGGAGCCTTTAGAAAGACTCACTGGTTTCCATACATTGTCACTAACTAAATTATACATCCCTCAATGTATCTTTACAAAGCTTTTACCTGGTTTGATAGCTTCCTAATAGATTTTCAGGTGGGCATCCTTGATCAGAATGATATGGTTAATATAGTGCCTACTGAAGTATGGTTAATATTAGTGCTTATTAAAAGGTGATAATGCAGGGATAGAAATTTTTTATCAAAGCAGTAAGTCCAGGATGGTCCATGAAGAACCTAGTTGAGAGGAGCAGGAAAATAATCATTTACAGTAGAAAGTTTGTGTAAGTAGAATTATTTTTTTGTGTGATCTGATGTTGTTTGGAAGAGAGGCTTATTTTTTTTCCTACCCAGTATTGAGCTCACCTTTTTATAGAAGCAGACTGTCTTGTGGTGTTCCTATTATTAAATGCTGGTAATGCTAACCACTTGCTTAAGGTTTGCCAGATCTCATGCTAATCATCATGGATAAACTTCCCTCTGCTTTGTTCATTATGGAAATCCACCTACTTAGATTGAGAAAGTTGTGGGTTTCTATAAGGCTCCAGTTAAACACAATTATTTCTGAACCTGGAGTCCTAGTGGATCTACAGGGCAGGAGGTGCTTCTCTGGTTGTGTGGGGCAGGTACACTTTGAACATTTATGTTCCATATGACTTCTACACTTCAAGGACTGGTGTGCTCTGCAGCTGTAGCTGTGTAAAACTCTGTCTGTGAAACTACCCAAAACAATATCCAGATGTTCATGAGGAAAACGGATTTGCCTGTCTCTTGCCAGGTGACTTCTAATTGTGTTTTATGGCTCCTGAGCTTAAGTACCTAGGCAGATACAACTTTTCTTTTTAATCTTGGTTGTTTCAGTATTTGGATTAAATCAAGATACCCTTCAGTTTCATTGCTAGTGATAGATATTAATGTTTGCATGGCGAATGAAAAACTGGCACTAGCATTGCATATCACAAAAACATTTTGTAGGAATTGGCAAAGCGAAGAAAAGATGAACAGGTTTCAAAAAAGAGACTGCAGAAGATATTGAAAAATAAGGAACAGGTAACCTGGAAATAAGCATTTTGCCCATAGTAACCCCTCCAGATAAGTAGCAAAATGAGCTCTGCTGTCTCTACACAAGTAAAGTCATTCAGATTCATGCCCTCCTGATAGTGATCTTTGCATCTCTGGCAGACAACTGAAAAGATCTAGTGCACTGCTGCGGCAGATGAGATGGAATACCTGAATTGTGATCAAAAGTTTCATGTACCTCAGGACTTGTCAAGATACTGCCTTCGTTCATTCCTAAGCTTTCATTCCAGACTTATGCTAGTATTGATTATACTGTGTTTTGTCTCTTCTCCCAGGGAAAACAAACCTTACATTGAACTCTATTTTCTAAACTGTAATGCTATCACTAAAAGGGAAGCAAAGTACTGTTTAGAAGACATTTTTCTTTTCACAAGTCACAGGTGTGTTTTGTGGGAGACTGAGAGATGTGAAACCTGCCATTGTGGGAAGCTTGTCCTGCTGTATCTGGTGGCACTTCTGCTACTGCACTAAGAGTGGTATATATATGAAAGGGTTCTGTTCTGTTCAGGAAAGCAATTTTAATTTTCTAAATATTCCTGCCTGTTTAAGAATTTAGGGAGTTTCATGTAACTTACCGTTTTTTTCCTCTGCAGGCATGTGCAATCCTCGCAATTACAGTGACACACCTCCAACATCCAAGAGCACTGTCGAGGAGTTGCATGAACCAATTCCTTCCCTCTTCCGGGCACTGACAGAAGGGGATACTCAGCTGAACTGGAATATTGTTTCCTTCCCCGTGGCAGAAGAACTGTCGCACCACGAGAACCTCGTTTCCTTTTTAGAAACAGTGAACCAGCCACAGCATCAGAATGTCTCTGTTCCAAACAACAATGTCCACACACCTTACTCTAGTGACAAAGGTAACGAGTGTAGTGTCTGAATTTCTAGCATTTCCTCTCATCTCCTCCAGGAGCCTACTCTGCATATTCTGTGCTTCTCTGTGCTCCTTTCTTCTTTTCCCGTAAAAAAGCGTGAAAGGCTCAGCCTAATTTTGAACATAATGTTACAAAGGGAGTGAGGCAAAAGTGTTGAGGAACATGGAAGATGGTGTTAAGGTGACCGATGATCTTAGAAGACACTGAATCACATGAGTTTATGTCTGTGGCATGAAGCAGTTTGTTCATGTTATTTCACGTGCACTGGCACAGTATGTTCTTTGACCTGGAAACAGTTACTTGTAGCTTAGGACCTGAATCCAAACCATGTATCGGTGCAGAGGCAGGCAACTGAAACATGGCTTCACAGGTTTGAGAAATAACAGCTTATGGCATATGGCTGTCTGGAGTAATTGTTTATTTCTTTCACCTGAGATGGCATAACTTGAAATCTTTAGAAGGATGGTTTGTACAAAATCCAGGATTAATAGTAAACCTAGGTAAGATTGGAAAGACTGAGGAAGGATAAGTGACAGACTACCTTAAAAATAAGCAATTTGGTGGTGGGGGTTCAATTTACAGACTCATTCCTCTTATTTTATATGAAGTTTTTTATATTCTTACCTTCAGTTTAGAGGACAGACCTCAGAATATTGTTTGCTGGTGGAGGGGAGGGAGAAGATGACAAGTTTGAGGTACTGTGAACTGTGGCTTGAGAAAAATACTGTTTCTTGGTTTCCATACTAAACCTGAAACACGTTTCCCTGCAGATCATTACATCACACTTAGGAGATGTAACTTCACACTCATAAACAGTTTATAAGGAAATTACTGCTTAATAAGGGAAAAAGAGCATCTTACTTGTTTTATTAGTGCAATTAATGCTTTGCTACCTTCCCAATACACACTTTAAATGTTCATAACCCCATATGTTGCAGTTGTCATGGCTCTTTTATCCCATCAATAAAAGATACCTTAATTGAAGGACAAAGGTGAACCTTTGACCTAGTTGTGTTTCTGAGTAGCACTGCCGTTGATTAAATGGAACTGTAGTGGCAGCTTCTCTAATTTCCTTTGGCTAAGGCACGTTGGAAAAATAAATTAATTCCAGAACTGGGAAACCAGGTGATCAGAAAGCATCTCATTCATACGTCTTTGATGTTATTAAAGCACTTGCTCACCATTATGGAGAATGATGCAGAAAGCCATGTAAAATGGTAAGCCACAAAAAGCCCTGTGTGTAAACACTACTGTACTGAACGTTGTAAATTATACTTGGGGAAGAAAATGTTTTTAGTACAGTCTTGAATATATCCCACTGTACTTAGGTACTGCAGGCAGCCCAGATGGCTGTTTCCTGACAGTCCTTTACTGCCATACCAACAGGATGGGCTAATGATAGTTTTGGATTAAACTTGGAATTTGAATTGCATCTCAAGGGTGTGGAGCAGTTTTGAGTTTAACAACACAGACAAATACATAACACTGCAATTTTTTCTTAGTCAAAAGTCTCCTTCATTTCATTTACTAAGAACGTATTAGAGATTATGTTGAGAGAGCTTTCACTGGAATGATGACCGTCCAAAAACAACAGTTGTATTTGGAAATAGTTACCGAATGCCACTGGCTTTTAGTCCTCAGCAGACACTTAAAACAGAAATAAATGTCAGAGCTGTTCTTGTAATCATTGGCTGTGCCTCCTCCATCTTAGTGACAAGTGAAGAACTGGAAAAGGTAAAAAATTACTTTCCACGTCCTGTACTTTGAGTATCTAAACATGTAAGCCTGTTTAGGAGCCTTTTTCTGGTCACAGTTTAGATATCTTTGTAATGCTGTGCTTTCTCACAAGTCCTATTAAACTTTGCTTCTAAAAACATGGATGATTTGAGCATTGAGAACAGAGAAGGTGTAAAGAAAAATTAGCTGGTGGCTTGGTGAGCTTATGTTTATTATGGTGGAAGCAAGTCAGCTAGGGAATTGTGTGTTTTGTGATACAAGGGGGGGCATTGTTTTTAGTACAGTTTTGATGAGTTCTTTGGGGAAGCAGTAATCAAAAGGTGGAGGGGTGGTAGGTCATGGGCTAAAGTGCCTTGTGAGCACGGGCACAGCAAGGGAGCTTAGGAAGTTGCTGGAGCCTGATGGGTTCTGCCCATGCAAAGTTCAGTGTCACAATCTGGTCACTGTGGTTTAACAAGCTAGTAAATGTTAGAACCACTGAGGGAGGGCTGGTATGTGCGTGTATGTATGTGTGCTCAGTGGCAGCAAACACAAGGATACCCTGCAGCGGGAGAAACAGACTGTCTCTTTAACCTTTCCTTCTCCCCAAAGGTGCTGCTTAAAGGCAGATCTTTCAAATGGAGAAGTCCTTAAGGTGACTCGCTCAGCAGTTGCCTTCAGGGCTGTAATAATCAGGGATTTGAAAGAATATTCCTGTGAGCAGGAACACAGATGCCCTGTATTTTCTTCACAGTGCTGTGCCTCCTCCATTTTATAGTTCTGTGGCTCCTTGCATGCATCACTCCAACATGGTGTGCTGGGGGCAGCCTGTCACATGGCCTGTAAAGGCAGAGGGCCTAACAAAGGGTAGATTTTGGTAGGGGGACAGTAGTCTCTCTGCTGTCTTTTGGAATACATCCCAAAATTTGGAAAGGCTCTGCTTACAAATACCCGTTGTCACACACTGTGTAACACAGCTCTGATTTTAATTTCAATGTGCGCTCATGCAGGGATTGCCATTAAGCTGGCCCAGGGTGCCAGACTTGCTCGATGCAGTTCTGGATGAGTGCGAGGAAAAGCAGCACCAGCCACGGGAATCCATGAGCTTTGTGCCAGAGTGATGTGAAGCCACCAGCCCCCAGAGGGTGTCTGTAGATCCAGGAGGAGGTGGAGTGTGGTGGGATATAAAACATTCCTTTCTCACCCCCGCCTACTGTGAGCTCAGCCACCAGACCTTGAACTTCCCTATTATTTTCTTAATGAGTGTCTTCCTTTTCTTCCCGTTAATTGACTTTTAATGTTTGAGCAGCCAAAGTCATGTGTGCACTGCTGGAGCTGCTGTAGTTCTTTGTATCAGTTGTTTCTGGCACTTGTACCACTACTTCAGAGAGGATTGTGATGGTTATTAATCTAGAGCTACATTTGTACTTTATTCATTTTGCTTTACTTTTAGCTGATACCCTCAGAGCTCTGAAGTGTGAGTTCAGATGTTTAAATAAGCTTAGTTGTTTCAGATGATGACAGGATGTCGGCAAGTGGGAGAGGGGAACTAGATAATCTTTTGGCAATTGATGAAACAAAATCTATGTTATAATTAAGGGTTTCTGACTTACACTACTTGGTGATACACAGGATGGTGTCTGCTCTGCATTTCTGCTCCCCTCCAGTGCAAGCCAGGTAGAGGAGAGCTAGAAATCCAGTAAAGTGGCATCTTCCTCTGTAGAAATATTTCTTTATAAGTTCTGATTGACGTTAAATTGACTTGTGCAAAAGAAGTGGGTTATCTCAATTGTTCATAGTCAGAGACTGATGTCCTTGTTCTCTCCCCACTTAACACTGTTGCATTTGNAACTAGGTGATTGTTAAGGTCCCTCCCAACCAAGGCCATTCTGTGATAAAATGGTAGGACAGCTGAACACACATGGTACCATAGCATATGCTTCTGTTTAGCTCTTTTGTCCTCCCCTTTGTGAATAAATTTTCCTTACTTGAAGCTGTAGATATTTTGGTTGGTTTTAGGCAAAGGTTTTATTCTCTGAAAACTCTCTTCCTCTGGTTGCTGTGCCTCAGGCTTTATTATAAGGTCTTACAGAAATAGAAGCACCAAGAATGGGAGAGGACTTACACAGCCACAGTGCACTTTTTTGACATTTCCAGCAGTACTTCAGGTACTGCGAGGTTGCTTGGACTACTCCAGCTTTACTTGCAGCACAGCTTTTCTGGGAGCAGAAACTGTTTCAGCCATGGGTCTGCATCTCCTCCCGAAGGTCCCTACTACCTGTTGCACTGTGTATGGTGTCTGCAAGATGTGTACGTCAGTTTGGAGCCTGACCAAGGCAGTGAATGCTCTGCTACTTTCAGTGTGCTGGCAGCACATCCTCTGACCCTCTTGTGGCTCTTTTGGTAGTATCAAAATAGTTTGACAGTGGTCAGACTTCCTCATTCATGTTTTAGCAAGTGACAATTCTGAAGAGGGTAGGCAGGGTTTCCAGATGTCAGGCAGGCACAGGAAAGCTGTTTGGTACATTGTGCTTGTGTCCTTGTATTTCTCCTTGTCCCTTGTCACGTGCTCAAAAAGCACGGGCACCATGGCAGTTGTTGGTACTGGTGAACCTGACTGCATAAATCTGACTTTGTAAGGTGATGGAGGCCTTGCTGGCCTCAACTCACCTTTGGACCTCACCTTCAGAGCTTGCCATGAGTTATGCATGCTACTGAGGCTGCTAATCTATGAGGCACCAATATTTTGAAGGGGAGGTTCTGGTGTCAAGGCTTCTCACAGATAAGAGACTGAATGAATATTGTGGTTAACTTATACACTGCTGTGAGAGTCCTTCAGTTTGTTACTCTTCGTATTTCCATAATCATTCAAAAAAACCCCTAACAAACCTACTGTCTCGATTTACTACCATTTAAGTTTGGATTACATTTTTCTAATCCCCATTGGAATATAGATCAGTATGTTTCTATTGGATGCACCATAAGTAGTAATAGGCTAGAAAGCCCATTGACATCTCCTGCTCACAAGTCAGTCTGATGTGTGCAAGTGAGAGGAGATGTTCATGTTTGCAGGCAGCTGCCAGTTGTGTTTGTCCCAAAAAGTGCCAAGGTATGCTGGGGTAAATGTTACATAATCACAGTCCTTTGGAGGATGAACAAAAGTTTTGTGGGGTGATCACCCAGTCAGCACAGAAGAAAGTAGAATCTGTCAGCTTGGAGAATTGGAAGTAGGCTGGAGGCAGGGGGTGGAATGTTTTTGTTTTATAATTGTGGTGAATTCCTCAGCTCCAGTTTGAGGTTGCAACACCAAACTTCATGGCTTTTCAAGTAATTGCATGGATGTTAAAAGCATGAAGTCAACACTTGGACAGAACAGGTTTCTTAATCTTAGTAGTAAAGCTGGTGGTGTTGCTAAAAGAAAGAAAAAAGTGTGCAGTTTCATGCTGAGGAAAACAGGAGTTTCTAGCTTGGGTTTAATATAGCTGAAGAATATTGTGGAGTTTGGAGGGGAAAGGAGGAAACATTTACACCTAAATAAGCAGGTTTTGATTTTTTTTTAAATAACTTACCTGAATGTGAAGCTTTTCGTGGTAGCATATTACCTTCAGAGGACACATGCCTGCCAATTTTGGCATAGCCCATCCTTTGTTCTAGAAGGTATCCCTCACAAGTGGGGGCAAAATTCAAAAACATTCTTGCCTGTGATTGTAGAAGTAAGAAGAAGGAGAACAGACAACAGGTTGAGTTGTAGATGCTGAAAATTTGAAGTTGATAGATTGTACCTTGGCTCTCTGCCTCTCCTCTCTGCTTTTGCTGTCACCTTTTTTTCCCCTTATGCCTCATAGTCATGCTGATTTTCAATCCTACTTCTAAAGCTGCACATTTAATTGATTTTTAACTTTTAAAAATATGTTAAGACCTTTTAAATCAAGTTTTTCCCCCCTCTTGGTTTAGAACACATGTGTACTGTGGTGTATTTTGATGACTGCATGTCAATACATCAGTGCAAGATCTCTTGCGAGTCCATGGGAGCTTCCAAATACCGGTGGTTTCACAACGCCTGCTGTGAGTGTATCGGGCCAGAATGCATCGACTATGGCAGTAAAACTGTAAAATGTATGAACTGCATGTTTTGAAGCAGGAAAATTGTAATATAGCAATACTAAGGCCAAAGTAATCTCTCTCAAGTTAAAGAGACAGGGATTGCAAATACCGCGTTTTGGTGGAGTGCCTGCTGGTTGCAATTAAATGTACCTGGTTGAAGAAAAAGATGTATAAAGTCTGAAAACTTTTTTTTTTTTTTTAAATTCATGTAAGCAAGGCTAACTAGTAGATGTTTAAACACTATGTTTTAAAATTTCTCTTTATTTCTGCTCGAATGGTACAGTCATGCTCATCATTGCTGTTCTGATTGTTTTCCTTTGATTTGAAAATATTGACTATACTGGTTTTCAGAATATATTTTGAGGTTAGAGTAGGGAAACCTCAAGAATATGGTAAAGAGATTTCTATTATCTAAGTTCAACAAATAAATGGCTGCTAGATTGGAGGGGGGGTGGTTTTTCTTTAGAGGCTTTTTTTTTGGCATTTGTTTTCTGGTTTTTCTTTTTAACTTTATGACCTTCCAGTTTTTGAACTTTGCTTTTTATTGTGAAAATGGTATTAGGGGAAAAAAATTCATGCGTTCTCTTCAAGTTCAACACATGGGCTGTCGTGGATAAAATCCTAACTTCTTAGAAGGGCTGCCCAAAAAATTTTATGTAAGGACACTTTTCTTCCAACTTTCATTTGCCTTGCTCTTGTACGTACGTTGGGGCCTATGCTGCATAATTTAGGTGTTAAACAAAGTAATCTTTTCAGTCTTCTCTTAGATCCCAAAATAATGCTGTTAAGTGCAGTTGCATCGCCCACCTTTTGCACTGTTCTCTAGGTTTGCTCACCCCCTGAATGTTCAATCCAGTAAAGGAAACATGAAAGCTTATGATGAATTTAATGACTAAAGGAATAAAGAAGAATGAAATTACCTTAATGAGCAAGTGTTACAGCTGAGCAACTGGCAGCAAGCATGTTCCCTTATAGTAGTTTGCTGAGAATATTTATTCTGAAACATTATTATTAAATTTCTTTTTTTTCTCCCTGAAATGTCGTCAGTGAAGAAGGGAATATGTGTTTGCAAAGACAGAGTTAGAATGTTCTGAGTTTAGAACACTGTCCATTTTTCTAAGTAATTATATGTTGACAGTTACATAGCAGTTACTATGACCCAGTTAAGGGATCCACTGATAATGGTACTAAGTACAAGAATAAAGTCTATGAGTAGTTAATGATCAGCTTTTGGTATTTATAATAATGTGGGTTTTAACTCCTTGAATTTTTTTTATGCATATATACATATGCACACACAAAAGAGAATTTGACTATTCGTTTTTCTCTCACGAACCTCGGTCAAGAGGCATTAAACTGTTTTCTAGTCACACCTGTCTATCTGTACAATGTACAAATGAAAGCAGTCATTTTACATTTATTTTGTTGAAAAGTTTGCCTGAATGTTGTTTTTTCAATTTTTTTCTTATGATACAGTTCTTTCAATAAGTGAAATAATAATTAAAAAATCTCATCTTGTTACATAATATTACTTTCTTCAGTGTATTTTTCAGCTATAAAGAAGTACTTGAAAGATGAATGTTTATTGTTTTGAACTAGTGGATAATGGAATGTCTTTGTACTTTAAACTTACAATTAAGTGATAAAAGGTCATAGATGTGAATAGAAAAAGTTAGGTTATCATGAAGTTGTTCTTCTTATATTTGACAATTCATATTACCTTTTCTTCTGCTAGAGTTTCTTAAGATGAATGGAGAGGAAGGGTATGTTAGAGTAGCTGTGACTTGTTTGTAGCTGGGGGGTGATTCATCATCGTTCCTGACTGAGATAGGATACACACAGTAAGCAGGCATTGCTGCACATCATTAGTGTGCTTGGACATTTGCAGTCTTATATTATTGGAAATACTGTGGTAGCTCAAAATCTTCTTTGGGGAGAAACAGAGCTAATGCTTCTGGTCAGGTACCTGCTACCCCAGAGATGTGACACCGCCTCCATTTTCATCATCAGAATTTCACTGTGAGGTCAGGTCAAGGGGAGTGGGAGGGTGGGGAATGGGAGGGACGGGAGGACTGACCTAACAGGTGTCCAGGAAATGCTGTGGGGAACGGCATAAAAGTGTAAACAGAGTTGTCTGTGTAATGGCCTGAAAGGAGGTAGTGAGGATGCACTGCTTCTGGGGCTTGCCTTATTTTTGTAATTCCTGAGGCTGACTAGAGTTTGCTGTAAGTGTTGCATGTACACAAATGACATACAACAACACCCAGTGTATTTTATGGCAATGAGTATTTTTAAGAGGTATTTTAATAAAAAAGACATTACTGGTTCTCGTGTTTTCTTTCTCAACATTTTCTTGGGGAAATGTTACCAGGAAGCATATTACAAAAGTTACTGATCAGGATGGACAGAATAATACAGAGAATTAACTCTTCAACAGGTTTTTTTCCGTACCTAAAAGTGTAGTTTCAAGGGTTTTTTTCTGTACATAAATTAATAAAATAGAATTTTATTACTACTCAGAATGTTCTTTCTGACAGATTTAAACATTTTGGAAAGTTGTTTATTTAGTCTTACTAATTTTGCAGGAAAAGTCGTAATTTATTTTGGGGTCTCTTATTTCACCTGTATCTGGTACTAGAAAACCATCAAATTTAGAATACTTAAGATAATACTTACATGTATTAAAACCTTTTTTAGGTGGGAATGTTCTCCAGGAAAAGCATTGGCCACTTTTATCACTGCCCTTTGCAATAGAATTTTAAATCTCTGAATGTAAAGGGAAGTAAAAAGGGAATTCATACCGTAAGGAGTTTGACTAGTCCCTAGTGTACTGGAGGTCTGACTGAAAAGATGTTGAAGGCCTTTTGTTATTCTTTCTCCAAAAGAAAAAAAAAAGTTTAGTTGCTTTGGGTTTGGTTTCTTGGGGTTTCCTTGTTTTGTTTCTCTTCACAAGCACCGTTTGCTCTTAAATTTCAGAAGCACTGACACTGTGCAGAGAGTGAGTACAGTGGCCATAAGGTGACATTGCTTTCCTGTCATTTCTTAGGGTTCCTGCCTTGCTTTCAGTACACCTAATGGATTTCATATCTAGTACAAATCTAACTACACCTTTAAGTACATCTTTAATAACGTATCTGTGGTCACTCCAGTATCCCTCCCAAAATTATGTCTGCTTTGACACCTGGCTCCCACGCCCCTCATCCTGCTGGCTGTTGTGACTTGGTGTTTGCTGGTGACCACACGGGGACACACAGACACACACAACATGGACACAGTCCCATCTCCCCAGCCCTGGGATTTGTGGTTCCCTCTCCAGTGGCTAGCACTTACAGCTTCATGGGCAGAGCATGACGACTCAGCACCCAGCAGTAGTTTAATGAGAAGACAGGACAGACCATGGTGATGGGGTACCTGAAGGACACAGTCAAACAAATGTTACTGACCAGCAACCTATTCATAGCTGATCAGCCTTTTTTATCTTATCCCTCTTTTTTTCATCTTTGTTATTCACCCACCTGCCATTGTGTGGCTGCGCTCCACTGTGCTCATGGAGAGGAGTGTTGACCACAGAACAGAACATTTTGCTGATCATAGTATCTGTTGGGTTTTGCAAAGGAAGCACATGTACCAAGATTTGCCATGTTGTCTTGGCACAGCATTTTTCACCAAATCACCAATACATCATTAAAGTGTGTGCTATGCACACAGGAAAACATACTTGGATACAAAACATGGCAAGAAACAGAGCAGGTCCCTTTCAGACAAATCTATCTGGGATGTAAGAGGGGCTGAGAGCAACATTATCTTATACTCTCTTCATTGCTTAAGTATTTATAAACTTTCTTCCTGCTGCAGAGGACTTGGAATTATTTGGCTTTGAGCAACCTATTCCAGAGTAAGGTGTCCCTGCCCCTGGCAAGAGGGTTGGTACAAGATGATTTTTAAGGTCCCTTTCAATCCAAACCATTCTGTGATTTTATGATTCTGTGACTCCATAGTACTGCTCGTGAGTGTACTTTAGGCAGAGTTCAGTGTCATACACTTTTTTTTGTTTCTCTTCTCCTGCTCTGTGTTACTTTCTACAAACAACATACCTTTTCCCCCCAAAAGGCATTAACTAGTTTACTACTTCTAGGTTACCTAGGGTATATTCAGGCTCTTGTTTCATGTTCGTGGACAGCTAGTTTCTTTGTGACTGCTGTGTATTCCTTTATTGCTCGTGAGAATTAAACAGTGTCTGAAGTTATCCCAGGCCACAGAGACTCCCTTCTTTCTAAGACAAACTTAACTCCAGATTGGCTTTCTTGAAGTAGTAGAATTTACTGAGTGAATGTGGGGCATGTGGAGGGTGTAGGAAAGTGCCTTGGTCTGTGTAAGTTGGCCTCAGATCACAGTAAGTTTTGTAAGTCAGAAATCATCCAAATGAGTTTCCACACGGCAGTAAATTGGTACAGTCAGCACTGCACACAATCACTTGTTTGTCCTCAAAAACCGGGAGAAGATTTCATTCTGGGTTCATTAGCTGATGGGTCCATTGTGCATGAACTTTTGTTGGCAAAGGCCTCTGGTAATACTCATTCTTCAGAGCTGAGAGCCTCTGGCCACTGTCATTTCAAGTGAAGATCCTCACAGGCAGTTATCCTGAATTACTACCAAATGTTACAGAATGTTCTTCTTTTGCTGAGAGTACCATGGGTTTTGTATAACAAAAGAGAAACACGTTTAGCTTGGAAGTTAAGTTAAATAGCCCAGTGAGCCCTTGCTCTTAAGCTGTTTCTTCTGAAGAGGAGGAGGTAGACTGGAAGTTGCGTGGTTATATAATACGTGGTGGGGACAATATCCCTGTGCTCCAACACTAATCGGAGTGTTTACAACCCTCCCTTTTGTATCTTCTACTGAATTGCACAAATTCCTGTGGGGGACCTTTTACATTACTGCTGGAGGTGGCACAAAGAGCTCATTTGACAGGGACTAAGCACCATTGAATCTCAAGTGAATAAATGGAGCAGGTGGCACGCTGCCACAGTATTAATGTGTTCAATAGGCCAGGGATTATGCTTGAGGCTGTGGGAATGAATCGGCCCTGCTTCTGGCTGAAACAAATTCCTCTGTTGATGAAGAATCCTGAAAGGGATTCAAATTATGCAGGTGCTTAAGATAACAGAAACTTGCATTGTAAAAGGCAAAAATTTACAGAATTCCTTTCAACATCACTGTAAACAGGATGCACGTTTAGATGGAGATGTGTTGCTTGGCACAGGTTGCCTCAGGTCGCATCCAGACTCCATTTCCTCCTATTTCAGAGAGTGGCAGAGAGCAGTGGGCAGCGACTCAAGGTCAGGTTTGTTATGCAGGATGAAACTGAAGCTGAAGTTTTCTCCCATGTGAGCTGAAGAAGCAGCCCAGGTGCCCCTACATGTGGCGCTGTGTCAGCTCCTGTGCTGGGACTGGCAGCTTGTGGTGTTCCCTGACTTCCCATTCTGACAATTATAACCTCACAGCACATTTGGCCGTGCCCAGCTTTATCACTGCTAATGGAATTACAGACTCACAGAATGGGTCAGGTTGGAAGGGACCACAGCGGGTCATCTGCTCCCACATCCCTGCTCAGGCAGGGTCATCCCAGAGCACACGGCACGGGATTGTGTCCAGACTGTTCTTGAGCATCTCCAGTGAGGGAAACTCCACAGCCACTCCGGGCAACCTGTTCCAGTGCTTGGTCACTCACACAGTAAAGAAGTTCTTCCTCATATTCAGGTGGAACTTCCTGTGCATCATCAGTTTCTGCCTCTTGTCCTATTGCTTGGCACCACCAAGAGGAGCCTGGCTCCATCCTCTTGGCACCCTCCCCTCAGACACTTATGGACAGTTGTGTCTAACAGGCCCAGCTCTCTGTGTGTCCTCATGAGATGCTCCAGTCCCCTGACCATTTTTGTTGCCCTTCACTGGACCCCTCCAGGAGCTGTGTGTCCCTCCTGTGCTGAGGAGCCCAGACCTGTTCACAGCACTCTGTGTGCAGCCACACCAGGGCTGAGCAGCGGGGCAGGGTCACCCGGGGCACCCCAGGGTCCCGCTGGCCTCCTTGGACACAGGGGACACTGCTGGCTCATGGCACAAGGACCCTCCCTGCCCAGGGCAGCGGCAGGGCTGCTGCTGGGGGGCTCCACACCCGTGTGTGTCTGTGTGCCTGTCTGTGTGTCCGTGTGTCTGAATATCTGTCCGTGCGTCTGAATGTCTGTCTGAATGTGTGTCCATGTGTCTATATGTGTGTGTCTGTGTGTCCGTGCGTCTGTGTGTGTGCCCGTGTCTGTGTGTCCGTGTGTCTGTGTGTATGTCCGTGTTTGTGTCTGTGTTTTGTGTGTCTGTGTGTCCGTGTGCGTGTCTGAATGTGTGTCCGTGTGTCTCCGTGTCCGTGTGTGTGTCTGAATGTGTGTCCGTATCTGTCTGTGTGTCCGTGTGTGTGCCCGTGTGTCTGACTGTGTGTTCGTGTGTCTGTGTGTTTTGTGTGTGTATGTCCCTGTATCCGTATGTCCGTGTGTCCGTACGTCCCTGTATCCGGGCTGTGCCGGCTCCACCCGCCCAGGGGGTGCACCGGCAGCACCGCCCCCCCGCCCCGGGTGCCGCTAGGAGCTGTAGTGCGGCGGCCGGCCGCGCCTCGCGCTCCTTCCGGCGGGGCTCCCGCTGGGGAACTACGATTCCCGTCGTGCCCCGCGCCAGGGCAGGCCCGCGCCCCGGCCCCGCCCCTCCCC